>KK502403.1:2897953-3000704 GCA_000688735.1 Glossina austeni
ATGTTTTTTACTTTTTTTTTTTTTTTTTTTTTTTTTTTTTTTTTTTTTTAATTTATGTTAGATTCACATGTACAAGGTTTTCAGATGTTTGGTAATACAAAAACAGGGAACAGAAAAAGAAAATAGAGAAAAACATTTTTTTTTTCGATTAATAATATTATGATTTCGTAACATTTGTTAGTCGTTTTTTTTTTTGTTTTTTTTTTTTTAATTTATTTTAGATTCACATGTACAAGGTTTTCAGATGTTTGGTAATACAAAAACAGGGAACAGAAAAAGAAAATAGAGAAAAACATTTTTTTTTTCGATTAATAATATTATGATTTCGTAACATTTGTTAGTCGTTTTTTTTTTTTTTTTTTTTTTTTTTTTTTTTTTTTTTTGTTTCTTTGTCATTTTGCATTTGATTAAAACTTACCTACTGTAGTGTAGCGTACAAATGTCTCCTTATTTTCGAACATAGCATCGACAGCTAATTTTTCACAATATTGTGCCGTTATTATAGCTATTGTCGGTTGTTTGTTTGAAGCCATGGTCGGCATTTGTTTGACAACCTTTTAAATTAAAGTTAAAAAATTTATTTATTTATTTTTTTTTTTTTTAAATTTACGAATTTTATGAATTTCGCTTACTTTAATCTCTTTGTCTTCATGATGTATACGCGTATAAGAATTATATTCCATTGATTTGATTAGACCTCTCTCTTTGAGCGATATAAAGACCAATATAACGTCCTGTTCATCCCAACCGTAATCTCTATATATATTTTTTGTTTTTTAAATTCATTTAAAGTAAATTATATTTTTTTGCATTGTTTTGCATACTTGGCCAAATCCTCCGGAGTTATCGGATTCGGATAAGCTTGTTCAATTAATTCGAGCACTTTCTCTGGAGTCAAGGGCGGAGATTCAAATTGTGATTCATCCATAGAAACTGCAAATTGAATGGAAAAGAGAAGAGAACATATGCTATGATTAATTGATAAACTTTATGTACGTGTAGATATTTGCTTTCATTGTTATTTTTTTTATTTATTTATTTCTTTTTTTTTTTGGGGGGGAAATTGGGTTAGAAGAAAGGAAGAAACATTATTTATGACGATATTACAAATTTTATATATATTTCCTTAATAATGTATATGCAATGAAGCAATGGCGATAAAAGATGTCGTTAGGTGTGCAAGTATTCGCACGTGAAGTTGCGAAATTTAAGAAATTAATTATAAGAAAGAAATAAAAAAGTTATATATTTGCATAACCAACATCGATCGTGGGACGACTGTTTTTGTTTGAGTTGTCATAGTCTGCTTGTTAAAGTCCACTATTCGAGGATGGGACAGAGGTGATAGTAAATCTTGCAAACTATTAGTTTTCCTTCTTTTTTCTTCCTTTTTTTTTTTTTTTTTTTATTTTAGGATAATTCGCATTCGGGGGACAGCGAATTTATGCACTCTGCTCTGCCCACCTACTAACTCTATCTATATTTGAAAAATATCGAGCCAACGTATGCACTGGATAGCCTTCTCTTGGCGCAGCAAGATGTAAAAATGTAATACAAGGTGAAAAGAGAATATTGCGTCTTAATGCGAAGGTTTGGATGATGACTTGGATTCCCCGCTACTAGTTTATAGCATGTCCTGCATTGTAACTTGAACTTGTATGCGCCTAAAATTAAGGAATTGCTGCGAAACGTAACTTCGGTACAAAAACTATAAATCATATCAACGCAAAGTCGTTTCGGCCACAAAGAACTACTTTCAGCTCAATACCATCGCATATAACGAATAATTAGCTTGAAAATGCTTTTACTGGGTAAAAGTGCTTACTACAAATGCCATCAAGCAAGAAAGGAATTCATTCGAAGTGTTTCCGTTCTTTAATATAACATTTTTCCTTTAAAATCAAGGAGGACTACTCCTCTAACAATCTCTACTCTTTGTCACGCAAAATAATTTGGCGACATCTCGTCTTTGAAGCATTAGGTCCGACAATCAGCAGTAATCACTGCAGCGTAATATTGAGTGACTTTGTTCGGGATTAATTGAAGAGTTGAGATATCCCTACGTACTTAATATGCTATACTATGCCTATAAAAAACTTCTGCTATTGACTGAGTTGAGTTGGGCTATGCTTGATTCGAATATCATATCAATAGCGAACAACATGTAGAAAAGACAAATGAGAAAATTATATTACGATGTGTCCGAATCTGGAAAATTGACTAAAACTAAAAGCGAAAAGAATTAAATTTCCTTACGGTCACCAAATGAAAACCGAAATTTGAACTGAGTGAAAAAACCTCCCGTATGTGTACTATTTTTACTACTAAACGTGCATTTCGCTTATAATTTCCGAAAGTTAACGAAACAATCTGCGGCGCGCATGAAGTACATCGGCAAAAATTGATGCTCTCTATGAGTTAAGAAATTTCGGATGAGAGATTGATTTTCAAAATATCATCACACATTTAAAGAGTCGAACGTATCTCTGGTCGTTAAGGCAAAAGAGATTTTCATCTATTACACGAGAAGATCATCATTTATTACACGAAGATACCGGATCTGAGGATCTGACCATTGCAAATACAAAACCGTAATATCGACAAAAGGAATTCATTGAAATACTTTGCGTTTGAAAGTCAACTTCGACTGCTAACACAAATTTATTCTCCTGATGTACTCATGTATTTAGTGAAAAGTAATCCACATCATATCTCTACTATAATACTGTGCCTAAAAAGTGCCGACCGATATTCAATTTAAATTGCGCATATATATCGAATATCAAATATATATATATTTTCTTTTTCCTAAATCTGTTTTAAATTTCACGTCATAAACGTCATTAGTGCCCCAGCTGCGCTTGATTTTCTACAACACAAAGAGAATTTTTCCCCGGTTTTTGTAATGAGTGCGAGGAAATGACTTCTGACTATCGAATCAATCATGAAACCCATTATTACGGGAGATTAAACTTGAATCTAACGCATGGCGCGCAAAAGGTGAGCCAAGACCGAAAAAGTCGTGACAAAATCGCTCAAAAATCAAAGTCATACCAATAATTTTCTTCGATTATCTTGGTGTTGTGCCCTACGAATTTCTTCCGCGAGAAATATTATTTGAGTGAATCATTTGGAAAAATGAAATTGGTCTTACTTTTTGGACACATTAGTCTTAAATTGTTGAAGATGCGTAGTTAACTTTTTTAGCAGCAGAACGTGCCACGTTCGCAATGCGGACAGCAGCGGTAATTGGAAATGAATAAAAACCTTTGGGATGTATAAACAAGCGGTAGAACAACGGTCGCCTATAAATCTCGTGTTAGTAAAAATTTTTTGGACAAGTACCGACTTTACTTCTTGAATATTTTTTAAATATAAGCAAAATTAAAAATTGATGGGAAAGAAAAAAACTGCGCTTTTCCATTATTTGTAATTAATTTTAGGATTTACTTCAGCAGACCGACATGTGATGTTGTTTTGAAAAAAGCCATCAAAACACCATCAAAGATCGCGGCATCATGAACTCTACTATGAACGCAATTTCGCCCAAGAAGTTAAATCTGTTTTGTTTTTTTTGTTTTTTTTTATTTTACAGTTCCAATAAAAGTTGATTACGAATAAATAGACAAATGTTTGTTTTTTTTTTTTTTATTTCGCAAAAACATATATTTATTGAACTTAACGAAAATGTATTGCTCCATAGGCGATTACACATAAAAAATATATTTTACAGAGTAATATGAAACACAAGCCTCCCCATAGTAAGCAAAGAAACTTTAACAAATTAGTAGACAAAGAGATAAAACAAAAAAAAAAAAAAAAAAATAAAAAAAAACCCAAAACAAGAAAGGAAATAACGAAACGTAAAGTATAACAAAAGAAAAACATTAGCAAACAATGCGGATTAATTAGAGCCTAATTTTCACATAAGAAACACAATCAAATTAATTCCCCCAACTCTTAGTTAGTTAGGAAGGGTTTAATGAAATAAAACAAAATAACGCAACATAACGAAGACATTTCGCTGTCGTCAGCTCGAAGGGTTAATTAAATGAAAAATCGAAAAAAAAAAAAAAATAGGAAGGAAGGAAGCATCATAATACAACAATTTTTAGATAATAAGTGGAAGACGATAACAACGATGATAACGGCTATTGTGTATAATTTGTGAAGGGGGAGGAGAATGTATGCGCACAGCGTATTATTGCGTTTAAAATTATTATCACTTGTGCTTGGTTAGTTGCTCATGATACATATCGAGCCAAATAGCTTTCATTAAATCATCACCATCACCTGTTTGCTTTTGTGCTAACAAAGCCTCCTCATATTTACGATCGCAATCACCATAGCAATAGATAATGTAACCTTCGCGAGCTTTGGGTAATGTCATGGATTTGATGTTTGGATTGATAAATATAATAAATAAATAAATAAATAAATAAATAAAAAAAACAAAAAAAGACATTTCACAGAAATATGATTTCAAAGCAAAGGAAAAGGATATGAAAAGAAAATAATTAAGTGTATTGAAAAACTCAGGTCAAAATTATTCGGACAATCAATCAACACTATCCACATTTTAACAACTTTGACTTGGTTAACTTGGTTTTGTTTTTTTTGTTTTTTTTGTTTTGTTTTTTTTTTAACGCAATATTCACTTACGTGGTCTAGTCGGCGGTTCACTTGTCTCCTCCAATATGCGCAGCTCTATTTCCAAGCATTGTATCTCATCATAACCTTTCTGCAATAATTTCATTATTTTCTTAATGAAACCAACATAATCTAAGAAGGGAAGAAAGAATTCTTATAGCGTTAAATTTTTTAATATTTTTTTTTTAAATAATAACGACCAACCTCTGGGAAAGTCCTTCGGGCTAACCAATTCTTTAAAGAAATCTTGTGCTACATGAGCTTGATTTTCCTCATTTCTCAGCCAATCTCGAAACCAAAATCTTAATGTCCGCGATTCTTGTGAATGTTTTCCGGTATTAGCACTGACCAAGAATACGCGAAATTCTAAAGACAATTGCGCCGGTTCCGTTTGACTTTTTTGCCCTTTAACTGTATCTTTATTAATGATTATCCCCGTATGATCGCCGCCGGCCACATGTACGCGATCATTGATTTCATCTACCAGTTTACGTTCAATTAAAATCACTGTACTGTTGGCCGTTTTACCTTTGGGCGTCATTACGACTTGTTCACGTTCTGTAGACGGTGGCGTGTGACAAGGACTACGACCATTTAACTTCTGTTTTGCATAACTACTAACGTTGTTGTCTGCTGATGTAAGTAGATATTGCGCTGTATTACTGCTTGAATTGTTATTGATGGTACCACCATTTGCCAAAGTACCGTTAGCATTGCCATTTGCATAGGTCTTATGTGGTTTAGGCGGTGGTTGCGGGGCTATTTGTGCCATTTGACTTTTCGTTGACATACTTAGATATTGTTGTTTTTATTATTATAATGTAGGCCGGATATTCGGTTACAAGCTTGCCTATAATTTTTCTCACAAAAAAAATCAAGGCCAACTTTTTTTTTTTATTACCCTGAAATTATATGCAAATAAACAATAAATGAAGGAATTGTTGATTTCAATTTCTAAAAAAATTAGATGTAAAAATAAATACGTTCGCTCATATTCGTTCGCTTTTGTTATCTACACTGCGAAAAAAAAAATCAAGTAAATAAATACTGAAATAAATTTAATAACAAGAATAAAATACAAAGCGAGCCAAATGTTTGCGTCGATAATCATTCATTTAGTAAAACCGATAAGCGATCGCCTTGAAGACCCGCCAAGAAAATAAGACTTTGTCCTTAGGTCAAAGTATAAATACACAAGAATCTCTATCAAGCAAGCTTTTTTCGCTTTCGAAGGCTTTATTACATATATTAAGTGGCTTGACGTTACTAACTTAGTATTGATCATCTCTTTGATTTATTAATTTAACGGATTCCTTATGTCTTGCTAGATACGATCGTTATAACGTTAGAGGACACAGGACAGGTCCATTCCCATCATCTTATAAGGCATTGCAGAATCGAGCTGTCTTTTCATTACCTATCGGGGAGCAGCATCTTTTTTTACCCATTATTGCGGAAAGTTCTTCATTTTTCATTTTCACGCCTCAGGAAAGATTCATAGATCGATCGTCGATCGAGTAAAGTTTCAATTAAATTATATGACATTTAATTGTTGAACGATTTGTTGTAGCCAGGCTTTAGCTAATTATTTCTTTGACGCTATGGTCTCTTAGTGGAAGGTTGAGGCCTTTAAATTAATGAATACCAAGTGAATTACGTCGTGGATCTTTTCCATTTCACCCGAAATGTCATCAATAACGGTTCTACTACCACCAAAGACATAGTTGTTCTTACTTTTGATTTTGTTGTAAGCTAATCACTTTTATCACTTTTAACACCAAGTATTTAAAGAACAGTTCGCCCTTCGTAAATAGTTATCCTTTCACGAAACTATCACGCATCTAAGTAGTGTTGATAAATATTCACAAAAAAGGCCTGGACACATCTAGCGCTTAATACACATATTTCGCGTTAGCTATTTGCTACTTATACTACGAATTCTAATATTGGAAACACGAAAGCTGGCTGGATTGTCATGTGAACACAAGACTCAATATGTTCTACATTACTCAAGTAGTACACAAATCTCAAATAGATTGGTGAAAGGGTTAATAGTGCCAAGGGGGCTATTTTCGTATTGACTTGTCAGACGGTCAGGATGAAGGCCTGGCGAATATATTCACCGCGTTTCATCTTTGTAACCTACTCTTGGGCTTTAAGACACTTCTGGCACGACACTGACTAAATCGAATAATACTTTTTCGCGATCAAGCTTTCATTGTTTTTATTACATATTTTTAGATGTTGCAAGTATTAATCAATCCATAAATCAATCTTCTAGGATCGTTATAAAAATATTCAAAGTATACGAATATAAAAAAATGCATTTTAAAGCAAAACTTTTTCTAATTCAAAAAATGCATTTTTTAATTATTAGTTGGAATTAAATTTTTATTTCTGTCTGTCTGTTTTTGTTTTTGTCAGTGTACTTTAACTTATTATTAGTAGCGTATGTGCAGTGTTCGTGTCACAAATAAGGCTCATTGAACCCTTTTGATTAGAAGTTTTATAAACTGGCACAGTTTATATCAAAGTTCGTGTTTTGTTGTCCTAATATCAATAGCTTTCATCGTTATTTGGTTTAGCATGCAATAATCAATCAATCAATCAACCATTAAATTTCTTTTCGACATACATTGTGTACTGAAGTTTAATTTATTTGCTTCATTGAATCAGATGAGCAATGCTTACCAAAAACGGGAACTTTGACTGAAAATATGTGTAAATCAGAAAATTTTTGGTTTATGGGAGGGGCCTAGAGACATGTTTATAAGTGTGTGCGCAAACTTTTAATTAGTAAAGAACGCTTGAATAATATATTTTCAGCAATGAACATCAATCTTCAATTACGGCGATGCTCTTTAGAAAAGAACACAGCGACATAAAACGGACCATAGTTGATCCTATGAAGCACTTTTAAAAGGATCTTAAAGAACTTTCAGACACTCGCATTAGATGTCTTCAGTATAGCGGATAGCGGATAGCTTGAGCAACGTGAAAGTTCTAGTGATTATCATCCATATGTTTTCTCTGTCATGAAAATTTAGGCGCAGACATATGTCTCAGAGATTTTATTAAACGTAAATATCGTTAATCAGTCAGGTAAGATCATGAGCCACTTAACCATAGCCATCCAAGCTACTACCCGTTTATTTACATTGTCTTAGAATGCTCCGAGTTGTGGAAATTCTATGCAAAAAGTTAAAAAAATGCTACATACGTTCCACGTTCGTACAAATCAACAACAAAACATAAACCGATCTACATGGGTACAATCGTATGCAAATAACTACGAGAAAAAAAAAACCGAAAATTTCAATAAATTTCTTTAATAAGAGCTTGAAGTTGAAAACTGAGTATGCTTCAGAGGGAAAATTGTCATAATTTGTTTTTGCTTTCTTTAATTAAAAAACTAGTCAGAAAATTATATTCGCTCGTGACCAAATCTCTTATACCCATCCCCGTTATCGTTATCGTGTAGACGATTGAAAAACGAAAAACTATAAATTTGCACATTGTATAATATTGGGTGGGCGGGTATCTGTTTCAGCGCCGAGCAAAAGACATGGAAAGCAAAGATGTTCCCAGTTTTAATTGTATAAACATGTAGGCGTGGCAGGCGCACCCTTTGACCTTTTGCAAATTTGCACGCGGTATCTTCCTTTTTTTGGCGGCCGCAAGAATGTTTGCCACAAATAGTAGACAGTTGGATAGATGGACAGACGGACATGCTTAGGTGTATTCCCAATTTGAAACTGACCAAAGATTTATATGATTTATGGAGTTTTTGAAGCTTGTTTTCCAGAGTTATAAAGATATTGAAAAAAAATGAAATTATGATACACCGCCGATTCTTTCCATTTTTATACACGTACTACAGTCTCGCCCATAAAATATACGTTGAAATTTTTGTAGATTTATCTCTTGTGATTATGAGTCAATTTGGAGTTGCCTTCGGGAAACAGATGTGATCTCAGTTTACGTGGTAATGCAGGCGTATCCCACGATCGATTTAGCGTATTTTCAAGATCAACAGTTTTGTAGTCGGTAGCTTCATTTTTGAGGCCAGGAGAATGCGTACAACGGACATGATACAGATGGACATTTTCATATCGATTTAGAATTTGATGCTGATCAAGAATATATATACTTTTTGGGGCCTCTGATGCTTACTTCTGGGCGTCGCAAACGTTTTGACAAAATTAAAATGCCCCCCGTGCTTCGGTGATGGGTATAAAATAAAAAAAAAAAAATAGCAAAGCAAACAAAAATAGCAAAAATAAAATAGAAATAGTCCTGGCAATGAATTAGGACAATATGTCGTCGAAATGATCTAACGATTCTTGTTACAATGCAAACATTGAGCGTAACATTAATAATAAATAAAATTGTGAAAGGTTAACGCTTTTGTTCACACACCTGACACTTTTCACTTTAAAGGGATAGCCCTCAAATGGACCGTCAGACAATAATTAGTAACCACTCATATGTAAACAAAAACCAAAATTAAACCAAACGAAATGTCATTTTTGCTCTTCAATTAAATCCCCATAACCTTATAACTTTACATACACTTTACATGTAGTGTAAAAATTGCGCACCTGACATATTAGAATTCTTTCACCTTCTTTTTTGTTCATGCAAACTGACTTCCGTTCTAAAGTAATTTCCACAAATGACAGACAGACTATATGCATCAGTGTATTGACGTCTGCACTACGTACATAAATGTTTGTTGTCGTCATGCCTTTGGGGGGCATTTGATGATGATTGTAACACCGTCAACAATTCCTGAGGGATTTAATTTACAAACACATCTTCAGCTACAAACATTACGGTGTTAATGTACAGACATAAGGGTTGTAGTAGTAATGGATAACCGTCAATGCGCTGGATGATGAGCGTAATGGAATGGTATAATTTTTATAAAATAACATATACACGCACATAACATATACACATACCCTCACATGCAATCAGTATAAAGTTGTACATAAAAAAAAATT
Source organism: Glossina austeni (assembly GCA_000688735.1). Classification (NCBI taxonomy): domain Eukaryota; kingdom Metazoa; phylum Arthropoda; class Insecta; order Diptera; family Glossinidae; genus Glossina; species Glossina austeni. The sequence continues at coordinate 2,907,610 of KK502403.1, forward strand.
GAAAATAAAAATGAAAATAAAAATAAAAATACTATGCAGCATGTGGGTGCTATACGATTACTGCGAACATACAAACATTAACAGCTCGTATGATTCTCTCTATGTACGAACGATATTTGTTATTAATTTTGTTGTTTTTGTTAATATTTACATATATTTTTTCTGCTGTTGCATTATTTTACATTTCCATAAACATGTCAAGTAAGGCAAATGACCCTTATGGTAGAATAAGCAAAATGAAATTTAATATATATAGGCTGAGTATATATATTTATATATATATTCACAGTTACGACTGTTTTGTTTTTTGTTTTTTTTTTCCTTTTGATGTTTTTCAATGAAGACAAGATAAATAAATATTCACGTATATATTCATTCGTACTATACTATAATACAATTGTATTTATATATTTATTGCTATTGTGTGTTTGTTTGCATTCTCAGAATTATAGTTAGTTGCGGTTATATTTTTACCAAATTTCGTTATTAGTTGTAAAAATGATTCAAATAAATTTTTCTCCAAACATTTATAATCTTGCTTATCTTGCTCATCACAATAGAATGACGGTTATATTCATTTTGGCAAGACATTTGCAACGCCCAGGAGGAAGCATCAGAGATCCAACAAAGTATATATATATCGAATTCTGAATCGATTTAAGCATGTCCGCCTATCCGTCTGCGTGTTCCCTGCCCGCAAAGGTCAAGCTAACGATCTCAAATTTGGCAGAAATATTTGAAGAAGTCATAATGGGCCAATTCGGTCGAAGGTATCCGTGTATCGGTGTTCGTTTTGAAAAAGGAATAAAAAATTGGTTTTTTGTTCCTTATCTACAAAATTTTATAGCAGATAAATGTACGAAACTTTAAACGTATATTGCCTGTGTGATGCTGTAGCACCTCTACAAAAGAGGAAAAAATTGACCACGCCTACCCAATTTTGTAGTGTATCAAAGTTTTTTTTTTGTTGTTCACTACCTTTATAAGGCGCAGAAAAAAGCTTCAAGAACCCTATAAAGTATATAAATTCTTGGCCAGTTTCAAAATTGGAATGCACTTAAACATGTCTGTCTGCTCTTCTATCCATCTGTCTGTCAGCGCAACTGTGCAGTATTTGTGGTAAACACTCTCCTGTTAGCGAAAGTGAAGGTATCGCCTACAAATTTTGAAAAGAATTTGGATTTGACCTAAACTTTTTCAAGGACACGCCTACAATATCCACAGGCCAATGCGACAACAACTTTTATTTTGAAAGTAGAAAAAATCAGCGGTATCTTATTTAGGATAACGGTGACGGGTATAAAAGGCTCGGTTTGGTTCAATTAATTAAAATATTTTTGATCATTTTAAACAACTGTTCCGCATTTTTCTGGCAACATGGCGATAACGTGCCGAAAGAACGATATTGGTTGGGCAGCGATCCAATCATCGACCCATTTTCAAATTTCTCCAGCATTTCTTTCCAGCGTTCATCGGGACATAAGTCTTTCTTCCTCTTGTTCAGGCTGATGAGCAAACAAAAGTCATCGAAATACTTCCCATTCTTCGCGACATAAGTCTTTCTTCCTCTTGTTCAGGCTGATGAGCAAACAAAAGTCATCGAAATGCTTCCCATTCTTCGCGACATAAGTCTTTCTTCCTCTTGTTCAGGCTGATGAGCAAAAAAAAGTCATCGAAATGCTTCCCATTCTTCGCGACATAAGTCTTTCTTCTTCTTGTTCAAGCTAGTAAACATATGAGAGTCGTAGGAGTGAAAGCCTGCCATGCAGATAAAGAAGACTTTTGTTGTATGGGATTTCTAATGCGTGTGTCCCGGTATTTCTATCGTATCTGCCTTTTTTGATGGATATACAAACACTAGTAAAGATATTTTTATTACATTTTTTTGGATAGGTTTGGTCGACTTTTGCCTAATTTTATTTATTCGTTCTGTAAACTGGATATCGCGTTCACGATGACCTTCAGCCTTCAGTTTTTTCAATTCAAATGATCTTTATTTGCTTTTTCCAAATCGAGTTTTAAATAACTTTTCACACATTGAGAAACAGTTAGCTTTGATCAATTGCTAATAAAGAGAGCATTCGTCTCATTTACGCTTTTTCATTATGCAAAGACTCGTGTAATCCATTTCTGTATGAATGTTGCTAAAGCAAGCATCCAGTATGAAGTATTACGCAGACTGTAATGCCTATTTCTGGCAAAATGACGTAACATACATCGTCTGTAGACGGTATACAAAAAAAAACATATCTCTCGGATTTCATTGGGCTTCGAATTTATACATATATGTGTTATGTATTTATACATAAATGTAACAACTAATGGAGCTAAATGTGAAAACTCGAAAACACTTAATTGATTCTTGTAGAGTAAGATAAAAATGCTCCTTAGTTGATTACAGACAAATATCGATCATATTAAAATAGTTTAGTAACTACTGCACAACTATTTAAGACAAAAAAAAAAAAGGCAAGTTTTACACTTACTACCACGATCAAAAAATAAGGGGAATATTTTTATTTATTTATTTATTTATTTATTCATTTTTCAATTCAACTACACAAACATCAGCCGAGTTTAGGCTATTTGTATACAATTGAATAAGTGACAATAAATCAATGTTACAACACCACAAGGCTTAGCCAAAAGTAATTATATCCATGTCTATAAAATCATATTTCAATAAAATGGTAATTAACCAATACTTGAGCACCATTCTGGCTCTTTGCGTCGAGTTCTGAGACTTCGCTAAATCAACGCTTACTGGTAGTCATACTGAATCCATTTTTATTGATTATTACCATCTACGCGTTCCACCTTTTCCTGAAGAGGAAACGTTGATTTTATACCTAGCATTCGATCAAATATTAGGTCATATTGAAAATGCTCTGGCGTTTTTCCCGCGGGATGGTATTGATGCCTATAGCAATAATCTATCTTCATATGGTGGTAAACCGAAATCAGGAATTTGTTTTTCCATCGATTCGATCGCGTCCACAAACCAGCGCCGACCAGACCATATTGGTCTAATTAACCTCATATACAGACGTTTCGCAATATGTGGATCTTTAAATTCACTTATCCATATCGATTAATGAATTCCCATGTAGAGCTTGCTTTACTGATAGTGGATAAGAGATGTAGCTTAAAATAAGTCGTATCTGTATCCTCCAATTTGAGCAAGTTTGTGAAGTATAGTGTTTGATAAGCGGTCCGTCGTGGAAACGACATTTTCTTTACATTTTTTTATGATCCACTGATCCACTGATCCACTTCGCTAGATATAATGGGAAGCCTATTGATTGCAACTTCAAAATCGGAGCAGCCTGTGATTTATTCGTTAGAATACATCTTATCGAAGTCCATCTATATAACGCCGATTTGGGCGACTCTAGCAAAAGCCTTTCCAATATGGTTAGTGAACTCCATGAGGTTTGTGTCATGCATTTTGAAACGATGAGATGCACGACTTTATAGCAAGTGTTATGTGTGCAGTAACAATTTGTTCAAAGAATTCCGATAGCACGCTCAATTTCGCAATGCCTCTGCAATCCTTTACCCTTATGCCTATTTCGGCCGTTGTAAGCAGGGATGACAAAACTACTTTTCCAGCACAATGGAAATACTTCCGCTTCTAGCGAAATGTTAAAGATTGCCTTCTATATTATTAATGCTATCTCTTTATCATTTATTCTTGCGAAACTCAATTTTATCGCTTCTATCACCCTCACAGTACTTAAGTAATACTCCTCACTAACAGTTTGGCCTCGCAGAAGAAATTAATAACGTATAACAGCACAACAATCGAGGCAAGATCAAGATGAGCTTGAGTTTTAAGAGACTATGGTACGGTTTTTTCAATCTTTGTTCAACATTTGCACGATATTCACTCGATTGGTCGTATGGAAAGATTTAAGTCTCATCTCCCGCAATAATAAATCTCAAGACGTCGACAAATATATTGACACGAAAATGTACATAGATGTTAAAGACAGCCCGATAGAAAACTAATTTCATAACTTCGTAGTGCTCGGATAGTTTCAAAAAATAATTCACTTTATTTTTCGCGTACACGTATTATGTAGAAATTAAATTAACCGGTTTTTTCAGTATCCGTAGATGAAAACCCGTTGAAATGATGTAGAATTCATTACCGGAAACTCAAAACCTAAGTATGTAATAAGATTGTATTATTGTTTGTGGCGAGATTGTTGCATTTCCCCATTTGCTCTCATAATTTGCGCCCTCAATTGTTCATGATTCCCTTCGCATGTCATCATCGTTTCAATGCGATTTAAAAATATAACACAATCAGAATTCCCACTGCTTTCTCTTCGTTCATTGTTTAAAGTAAACATGAATTTGCCTGCGAACAGACATAACTAAGCCCAAGAAATTAAGAAGAAAAATAGAAAAAAAAAAAAAAAATTGAAATCTGATCGCATATTTTTCGAAAAATTTCAGAATTTTTCAGAAACAGTTTTATTAAAATAGTTTTTTTTTCGCAAATTTCAATAAAATGGTATGTCGATCGCAGAGATGTACACACGATTTTACATCCCCAAATTACATCCATCTCGTTAGCCTTCAATCCTTGTCAAGTAATACAAAAAAACATAGTCCGTAGCTTTGCGTTTGAAGCGACATTGAGGCCAAGACAGACGTCGTATGTTATACAAAAAGTGATGGCATCTCTTGAGGCCCGAAGAACATGAGTTGCTAAACAGACACGCGCTGTGTTACACAAAAGTGTATCAGTATTTGATGGGTCAAATTTGTTCAATGGAGATGAAAATTATCGACAATTATTTCAATTGTTTTACTCCAGGGAAGAATATTTGCAAGCGGAATATTCTAAAGTCGCATAGCCGAGTAAATAATGGTCGCGACTATCGAATCGATGTTTGTGAGTTCGTAGCTCCGTGCGGTAGGTAGGTACGTGGTCGCACCTGTGATGAGTGCTTTTGTCGATATGGCTGCATATACCCACTACTCGCTCCTCATCTCTTTCTCTTTCCTTAATTCTTTCTGACTATCACCACACATACTAGTACTTCTATCCTTTGTGTAAATATATTAATATTGATTTGTTAACTAGTTAACTGTTGCGCCCTCTTTGAAAAGTGCCCACTTAAGTGGTTTCATAAAAATTTAATATGCGACGAGTGTATGTCATAACATAAAATATTACAATTTCTTGATGACAGTCAACAGGTTACATATAATATTTTTTCAATGTTTAAGACGTCCGAAGATGATCTATCAGATATATTGGTCCCCCCTTAAGAGGTCTGAAATGAAAAATATATACAAATACGACCATGAGAGAGAGTGGAGAGTATAAAACTGGCATTCATTCGTTTTGAGTGAGTGAGTGTAAGTCTTTTATATCTGGGCATGATTTCATTGATATATTTGAAGATGCCTCACGCAGTCATGCACTCATCCCATCTATGAGATGGATAGCCACAAAATTTCTTTCTTAAGTCAAGTCAATATAAACGAAAATTCAAGTTTAACCGAAAACTATCGTAAAGTCAAACGAGTAAAAAACGAGATCATTGAACACATCGGAGTAATTTTTGCAGCATGCTTTTATCTGGTCCATCATATATGATACGCGTAAATACGATTATTTCGCAAATTATTGACAACAATATTTTTGATATTTGTTTCTTTTCTTTTTAAAACCGATTTTTTCCTTCTTATTTTTTTTTTTTTTGTTACATTTTTAAATGTGTATGTAACTAAAATATATTCGTTTTCAAAATTATTCTTTAAATATAGCATGTTTGGCGATCTTGAGATTTCGTAAGTGGAATGAGAAAACTATTTAATTATTTATATTTCCATAATGCTGAAGTTGAGAAGAAATATGACGAAATTGCTTTTCGTTTTTTTTTTTTTTTTTTTTTCAATTTTTACAGAATCACTTTTACAAAAAGAATTTATTAGCCGATTTTGTTTGATAAGAAATGTGTGTGCCTCCATACCCACCGCATATAATGTTATAGTATATGTGATTCATCTGGAATTCATATCATATAAGCATTCCCTTGGCTTTTATGTTTTATGCATAACAACCTACAATGGTTGCAGCTTTCAGCTTTCCGCCTATGCTTACATAGCGGTATATAAAATACGATTACTTACTAGGTGCAGTGACAGTTAACCCGCATAAAGAGAAACTAAAGGGAATTTTAAACCTACTTAAACATAACTGACGTAACTACATTTGCTTGTTACTGTCTATGGTTGTGTATACTTGTAGTCCATATGTTGAGTTGAGTTATAATAAAGCTTATCTTTTATACATTTATATGTACATATATACACATAATATAAACATGTACAGATATGCTAATCATTATGTGCAGTACATGTGTTATATTACATTAATACGAATGCCTGTCCATTTTTGACTACCCATCCACCGGAAATTTTAAATGACTTTATTAATGGATCCATATTTTTTTTATTTTTTTTTATTTTTTTTTTGTTGTTCTTATTGTTTTTGATTATTTTTGCTCGTCTTTGTCTGTTATTTTAATTTATGAAAATTGATTTATACTCTACACTTATTTAATTAAATATATTTTTATAAAAAAAAAAAATTTTATTTAAATTTATTTTTCTTTAATTAAATAAATCTTGCATCATAAATTGAATATTCACACACATGTGTCTATCGTAAATCACTGAAATTCGCATTACTACCATAGTTCATTGCCAATTAAAAGCAAAAAAAAAAAAGAAGAAGAAAAAGAAAAATTACATTTTATTATTTTAAATTTAATTTTGTAATTTTACAATTTTTTTATCCCTCAATATTAAAAAGTGCTACTGGCACACGTATATAGATTACGGCGTCCTAAAAACATATATCATAAGTGATGGCGGCCAGGTAAGCACATATTTATTAACGTGAGTAGCAGCATATTTCGCCGTTCATTTCTATGCCAATTACAGGGTCACAGATTTGTCCAAAACGTGAAAACTTGATCCCCATAACAATTTAAAAAATTCGTTAGTACTATTCCGAAGCTTCGTTAACTTTGTCCAATCTTGTCTCATTACCCAGTAATACGCAATGCATATTCTCCAGATGGTATGTGTTATTAATTCCTTTTTATTAGGTATATAAATATGAAACCGGAATTTGCACATAGATGGACCTAATACCGTGCATAGACGTCATACATGTCTGAAGGGGCAATTTGGATTAGCGTGGAGATCTGGCAACAATACGCAGTCGTAATACCAGCACATATCGTAACGCAAAACTACGTTTCCTAAGAACGAAAATTTCAGGTTTTGTCGCACGTAAAGAGTATGCACTGATACCCCGAACAATACAAACGAAAGTCTTTTTTACGTCATATCCCCTACGGAGAATGGGAAGTGCTCTTTGCACGGAGAGAATACTAGGCAGGAAAATTCATTTTCAAATCGCTTTGGCACGAAGAAGATATTTTTTGCCTGTTTTTAGCTGTCGAACTCTGTTAAAACGCTTAATACTAAACGCTAGCCCAACCACAAATAAGCGGTTTGCTGTTCAAAAACCGATTGAAATATTAACAAAGGCAGAGCAAACTCATTTTTTTACACCACATCTGTCCATTCATCCATACCGTAAAACCGGTTCACACTCAACGGGGAAATGCTAGCCAGTGCGGCTTACTCATCACACTCGACACACTTGTTGAGCGCCGCTTCATTTCTTGACAGAACGTAGGAAAATGGCTTGATAACCGGTTTACCTTAAAAGAGCAACAATTTGTTTGACGTGACCCGCGCAAATTGTCGAACAGATGGAAAAAATGTATGTAAAGCTAACGAAAAAAATGCATTTTTTCATTTTCATACAATAAACGCGCATTTTCTATACAAAAATCCGTAGCTGATGTTTATCGGGCTTCGTGTTAAGTTAAGTACGATTATCTGCTAAACATCTTGCCAAAATCAACAAATTTTCCACAGGCCCTTCTACCGGCCAAGCTAGAAAATCAGCTAAATCGATCCGTAGACTCACCCATCGAAATCTTCAAATTTGCAAACTTTCTGTATACGTCCATCTGTCCATTATGTTATTGTTTTTACAGTGAAATTATTTGACGTATATCTCGCTATTATGCTTTGTTTATGTTATGCTAAAGCAAAAGTTTACACAGGTTAACTATTTTAAGTGTTATTATAATGCTATGCAAAATGATGCCTAAGCTTTGACGGCATGTAACTTTTACAGTATGTACTGCGTTTCGTTTTTACTAAAACATAGTTTGTTTAAAACGAGCAAGGTATGAGCTCTCAAAATTCGCTTTATGCCGAATATTCACTAATTTTTTTGTTTTCCTTTTCAAGATCAATTAAATAAAATAAAATTTATTAAAAATTTAAATTTTTTTTTTTTTAAATAAATCTTAGCGTATGAAGCTTCATATAATGGCATCATTTTTTCATAAAATAAAATTTATTAGGGTTCAAATACTCAAGAGCATAGAATAAATAATAGGTAAAACGGTTAATTTATTGCGCTATATGACTTTGAACTGATGACACCATCAACTGAATGCTTTATGTTAAATTTCAATGATTTTTGAGAATTTTATGCGAAAATAATTTTAAAAAAAGTTCATCGTACACTTTTTATGGAAAAATAAATAAATTTCCACTCTTTCGTCCTCTCTTTGTTTCTTTCACGAAATTGATTAAGCAAACCGCTTTGCTAGATGGCGGTCGGTTGCATTCCTTTTGACAAACACAAAATAATGCATTTTTCATGTAAACGCATTTTTTGTTTACATTGTTTACAAGTCAACTACACAATGATGCATTTATTACCGCCGACATCATAAAAAGAAAGCGGATTTTTTTTTTGGAAATTTTCAAAAATATTATTTTCGAATCATTTGTTCAATACACTTATGCATTGAACAAGTGAAGAGTGCAGTTATACATGAGAAAAATGAAGTAAAACGGAAAACACATCTAAAAATCAATTTCAATTAATGGCAATAAAGAGTGAAAATTATAATATAATAAAAAAATTGAAATAAAATAATGTTTAACCCGTTAGCTGCGTAATTTATTTGTAAAAGTCCTTTACACAATACCTAAGTAAAATAAAGCCGTAACCTATATGCACATCAAACACAATACAAACGATCGCATATCGGTATTTGATAAAAAAAAAAAGTAAGAATTCTATAGTCGGGCAAGGTCGACCATTAGATCTTCTACATCACTCCGCTTTACAAGTAGTGTGCAAATGGATAATTTTGCATGAAAGCCAACATATCGAAGGACACACAAACATCGACAGGGTCTCTATTTAGAAAACTTAATATACTTGTCAATGATTATATGATTTTCCAGTTGCTTCCGTCATAACAAACCACATGGATTGGTTTGCTTTCATAAGAGTCCCTGTATATTGTGCGGTCTGCAGAATAGATCTATGTGATCCAAATTCCCTATGATTGATTTACTACGGGCAAATTTTCCTCCTGAAATATTAAAAATACGGTTTTTTTTCTTTCGCATATAAGACCTATTTTCCATTAGAACCCTTATATGGTCTAGGACGCAAAAAATAGACGTGCAAATAATTATTGTAATCGAATTTTCATCGAGAAGTATTGAAAATTAAGTCTTTTCACTACAAAAAGATTCCGGTATATGGCAAGAGGCTGAAAACATTGCCCCATCCGACCGAAAGTTTTTACACCAATTTATAAAGCCGAACTACTATTACTAAGCAATATTTGTCTCGACACTCTAAAAATCTTGAAAATTTGCGACCGAACGGACGGACGGACGCACGGACAGACGGACAGACAAGGTATATCTATCTCAAATCCTGCTTAGTATTACAACCCTCGGCACAATTATAATATCTCGTTTACCACAGTATGTATATTTAAAGGATAAGTGTGTGGTGTATTTAAAAATTCTTTGATGAACAAGATATCGGTGTTGAAAATTTAAAAATTCCCAAAATATAATAAAATTCAAAGCAGGGAAAATTAAAGGAAAAAACATCGCTTTTTATGTAACATGTAGTAGCTCAAGTAGCTCAGTTAGCTCTTTTATCCGCCATCTTGCCAGTGTGTTTTATGTAATCATTTCATCGCTTCTGTACACACCACCCGTTTTCTTACCATGATCGGAGGATTACGTCCGCTTTTCTTATCACAGATCATACGTCGAATAACATGTTTTTCCAAAGCTAGCTTAGCTAGACTTTTCTTTTTAATTTAAAGAAAATTGATCGATTGACTTATTATATGGGCGTACACATCAAACATCCGAAAATGGTGATCTTGGATACACGTCTTACGCAGTTAACTGGCTAAGCGTTTCGTAGAGAAGAAGCATAATACTCAAAATGGACTAAATTAACCATCGAGATCAAAATCGAGGCAAAGGTGTATTCGAAAAGAAATCTCTTTCTCACACGTACACGAATTGGATATTTTTGGCGGAAAACTATTTTATCCTCATCATCCTTATTGCAAACGACGCGATCTGTGCCATTTTGATATTCACCTACATATTGTAATTTAATAGAAGGCACTGAAGTAAATGTAAGAGGATTTTTTGTGATAACTTTATTGTTGTAATTATACCGATCCCTGTAAGATGGGCGTATACTAATTTTGTTTTTTCCCATAATGTATGTAACACCCAAACGGAAGCTTCAGAGACCATATAAAGTATATATATGCTTGATCAGCGTGAAATTCTGACTTGATTTAGCCACGTTTGTCCATCTGTCCGTCTGTAAGATGTGTGTCCCCTAGTCGTAAAAATTAAGATGTCGACTTCAACTTTGGTGCAAACATTGGAAGTTTCTACACGCGGGTCGTTATTGAAAATGGGCCAAATTGGTCAGAGCAGAAGCACGCAATGGAGCGTAAACTGGAAGAAATCCAGTTTTTTTAACAAAAATTTTTGGATTTTTGCTCATTACTCGGAAATCGTTAAAGTTAGAAGTATGAAATTTTCCACATTTGCTTTATGAGACACTTTACTCTCTAGGTCTAGGTGGCTGACACCAATCGGCCATGCCCACACAAGGTTACAAGTAATTAAATTTTATTTGGTTCACTTTTTTGAGGTTTCTTCATAACACAAACAAGACAGAATGTCTAGACTCCTCTATTTGCCTAAAAATGGGTTCATTTTAAACCGAGATCGCGATTAATTTTTTCTTAGTAATACCAGCGATATGGGTATCAAATAAAAGAACTTGGAGAGTAGAATGCGAAAGGCGTAGTGGTGGTTATGCGTGATTCGGCCCCCGTCGAATATAACTTTTTTACTTGTTGTGGTTTATTGAAACAGTTTTTACGACCAAAAATGCTTACAAATGACGACTCGAACCATTTCTCCGCAGTAATTCTGCCCAATTTGGAACATATTTCCGTAAAATCGAATTTGTCACGCTTGGCTTACTTGTTTAGTATTTCTACTGATTCAGAGGATTCAGAGCAGCAGTCAATTACTTCATTATTGCACGATTGTTAGTGTTGCGCGTTGACCATGCATTTCGCAGCGTTTAAGCGAACACCAGCAATCCCTGTTACAACAATCCTTTTTCCAACAAAAACATGTCAGTTTACAATCCGATTATGCTTAGGCGGCACTCTTAGGCTTGCTCTACATACCGTAATTAAAACAATTTAACTTTTTTTAATGTAACTGAAATTAATTATTCAACAAGTGTTTTTTTTTTTTTTTAATTTCCTATGTACAACTCTGTGTCACGCGACTATTATTGTTATAAAAAACACACATTTTAAATGGCGCGCCAACGGTTAAACACTCTTACCAAGTCGGTCATTTTGTTCTATTTTACTTGCTACGTGCTTCACGCAATAATAATCCTTACCGGAGTCGATAGTAGAGTTCTATATGGAAGTTTGTAATAATGTTATGCCAAATCGAAGGATTTTTCTCTATTGTTATGTAAATCGCTCGCATGCTCGCTTCTTAATCAAATAGTCTATATGTGCGGGCGAATATGTGTCGTTTTTTTTGTTCAAAGTTCCGCTGACCGAAACCTGTCTTCAAGAATTCGATTTTTTACTCAATTGTGTGGCATGCTTTACCTTTTTTCTCTTTTAATTCGAAGAAAATAATTTCTCTGAAAAATAATCTAATCTAAGTCTCCTCCCCCCTTGCTTTACTGTTCGTAGCACTTTATAAAACTTACACGGGAATCTAAAATTTCTCAACAGAAGCTCATGTGCGATTATTGCGAGCCCCTACAAGGACGCTAGATTAGTGCTGGTGCTCGAAACACTATCGTAAAAGGATTTCAATAATTTTCAAAAATGTTTGGAGCATACGGCCTTTTGTTAAAGTTAAAAATTCCTATTACTTTACGAAAGTGTTATCCTACGAAGCGACGCTTATCAAAATTTGACGCCAATTTGATTATTTTCCAATTTATAATAAAATCCGAACTTCGTTTGCTTATGAAACATTGCTTTTTGACGGGAAAAAATATCATCGAAACTCTTTATAGGCTTCAAAACTGGTATGGAAGCTTTTCGCCGTCGGAAAATAAAAAATTTGTTGATGATTTATTCATTTGAAACTAAATTGATGGGACATGCTACGCAGTGAACAAATGGCGGTTGCACTGGACCGGTCAAAACGTTCCTGAAAATTATTCTCGATAAGGGAAAAGTGAAGTAAGCAAAGTAAGGATTAGCTCTATACCAATAATATCTATATTTGTATATATAAGATAAGATCCGAAAGATGTCAAAATGGAATAAATTCATTATGTTGTAAATTTGGGCACGGTTTCGAAAAGGGCACCAGGTTTACGCAGAGTCGAACAAACGCGCCGCGAAATTGCGATTTGCTGCTCCGTCGATTGCATTCTCTAGGTGCGGCTCACAGTGGCTATTATCTCCTCGAAAATCTCCAAAGAACGCTTCGGGAGAAAAGATTTTTGAATCAAATGATGATGTGATTGTGAAAACTAAAGCATATTTTAAGGATCTTGATAAATGATTCTATGAGAAAGACATCGAATTGTTAAAAGAGAGTTCGATTGGCCGTATCAGTCTGAACTGAGCCTATGTTAATGAATCAAATTTTTCAAAAAAAAAAAAAAAAAAAAAAACTTATAATTTTTTTCAACATAACTCCCAGACTTACTAACCGACGTACTAGAAATGTAAAAGTCACAGAAATCAAATCCATCAGTAGAGACGATTACAATAACTAGAAAAAGCAAAATAACCATAATTTTAGATCTCTAAATATGTATTTATTTACTACCATGTCGCACTTTATGTATGTCACTATGCGATTTACTTTATAAAATATTTATTAAGTAAATAATAATAATAATGGTGTCGGCGAGATGTTTGACTTGGCCGTCTTTTTAACAAAAACCATTTGAATCATTTGTGTCATGAATATCCCCGAGCTAAGCAATCGCGTATACAGTTTTCTTCAAGATAAATTTTAATAAAATTGTTGTACACTTAAGTAATTACGCCAAGAATTGTTTTCTTTCACTTTTATTTAGGCGATATTATCGACATTTCTTGCCTACCTTCGGTAATTTGAGCGTTTTCTGATGAATGCCTTTAGGACTCGGTTACAAACGAAAGGACAAGACTAGTGTACCATTAATCCTTCACTGATAACTATGACTGATGACTACTTTTTTTTAAATTGTCATTTTAGTTAAATATATATTTAATGCATATAAGTAAATATTGCAGTAAATCTGTTCGCAAAGGCGGAAGTTGTTTTCACGCTTCAGTGAAACTTATCGTTAAACGCGAAAAATAAAGAAAAATGGAAAAGAATGAACGCGCATTGAATTGGGTGCGCGATAACAATTTCCATTTTAATTTAGAACTCAACTCTGCCACAACACTTACAATGCGACTTCATTTCTTTCTGAAGCACTTATGTGGTTGTTGTAAACATAGTAAACAAAATTCATATGTGTAGTTATACGTCTATTAAGTTAATGATAGGCGATAAGTACCCATAGCAATCACACACAGAAATATATGTATGGGTGGCTGACCTAATTCTAGAATAAAGTTCTCGCTAAAACAATGGGTTGCCATAGAGAAAGCAAAATATATGTGAAGTAAACATTAGCGAGTTTTAAAGTTGAAGACGATGAATTTCATCAAGCGCATGCCTACATATACCGAAAGGTGAAAGTATGCTAATTTTAACGTTGCATTTATAAAAGTCACAAATGTTGATCCTAAAACTATATACATATATATATATATATATATATACATATATATTAGACAAAGAAAAAACTTTGCGGCGATTTGTGAGTCAAGTAAATTTCGTAAAACTAATCTTATCGGGTCAGAAAAAAGCGTATGCAAATCGTCAGTGCACGCTGTTTAATGTGACCATTCAGTCGAAACTAATTGTCCCTTGAAAATGAAAAAAAAAAAAGTCGCTTTACTTCCGACTAACCCGGCAACACTTCACAGACTTATGAAAAAGTTCTTTCTGTTTATCTCGAAGATGTTTAACCCAAGTCAGCAGCATACAAATAGCTTGCCCATGTTCATTGAGGAAATTTAGGTACTAATCGCGTCGCGTAGGGGATCTTGTGTACCAATTGTTGAAATGCTTAAAAAAATTGCAGAAAAAAAGCGGTAAAAGCGGTTAGGTGAACTAAACATTGATCAGAAGCAGTTTTGAAACGTTTTGTTTAGGACGGAATAGAAGAAAAAGGGTTATAATTAGAGGCGGCATAAATGAATCGCGAAAAGTTAAATGAGTCGGCATTTCATCTGCGAATCATAACCGATCAGTTTTGAAGAGATTGATAACAAACGATGAAACTTGGCTCACACACGACATATAATGTTTGAAAGAAGATCATAGTTCAAGACGGACGACGTTGACGGGGATTGGTGCCAAGTGAGTTAATGCTTTATGTTTGGCGTGAGTGAAACGAAATCATGCATCATGAGTGGCTTCAGTCAAGCCAAGCTCCTGATTCCATTATGTATTGTAATCAATTAAGACGATCGAAGCACGCAATTAAGTAAAGCTTTCGGAGTCGATTGAGTGCAAAAATCCTAAACAACACATTTTTGTAATGACTCGAGAAAGATTAAAAAAAAAGGTTGGGCTCGGAAGTTTTGATCCATTCACTATGCAGCCGAGATCTTTTCATGTTCGATGCCGTTTGTTTTGCTCTTCGCAGAGCCTTCTGAATGGTATAAATTTGATTTCACGAAAATTACTTAGCTCAGCTTTTCATCCCGAAGTCCTAAATGTGCTACAGTGACGGCCTAATGGTTTTATCAAGAAAATCGCATAAGACTAGCGTTCAAGATTGCATACAGTTAATAAAAATTAATTCAATTCATTCAAAATACAAAAATAATTAAATTTATGAATTTTAATGAAAAGTGTTGTGAAGTTTTCCCTGCAGTTAATTCCATATGTGGTCTCCCTCTCTCTCTCTCTCTCTCTTCTTTGATTAGTAAAGATTTTTTAATCGCCCTAACTATGTTTCTTAAAGTGATTATTATTGAGCTTCTACACGTCACACGAATTAACACGAGTTAGTGAAGGATTGAAAAATGTAGCATAAAAAATATTGATTGACATAAACTGATCATAACGACGATCAAAATTATTGAAAAACTCAATATAGCTTACGAAACATCAAAAGTCATCAACACGTGTTGTTCTGTAGTATCTCAGAACCTGCATAATGTTAATAACAGAGACTCAATAAGTAAAAGCACACCCAGTAGATCCAATGATTATAGCGCGTAACAGTACACAAAGGCATTTGAACAGAATAAAGCGACAAAATTGGCAAAGATTCTAAATCTTATTTACCGACTTCGAGTCTTCGTTAAGAGCTAGACAGCCGTGTACTGAGTGTCGTAAAAAGGGCGCAAAATCACATTTTATAACAAATGTAATATTGACGAGTTTTGTTGTGACTATTACTCCGGAAAGTCATAAGAAACGACGAGAAAACGCAGTTACAAGCTCCTATCACTGGTGACCACTTAAAACACCGGTATATGACTAACTATTCCATTATACTGTTTGTCAGATCTGCCCTTATATTATTGGCCTTTATACAGCGCGAAATTTTTGTGCCCGCAGTGTTGAGTTGAGTAAAAAGTAACATTTATTTATACATTAAGCTGTTAATGTTTGTGTGACAACAAATTTGTTGTCATTTGTTTTAAATAAAATGCTACCGCATCCATAAAATTAAAGACGAAAAAAAAAAAAATTAGACGCAGTTTTCATTGAATTGTGTTTTTGTTTTTATACAAACTGTGACCAAGACTTGACGTAGCCTTGGCCAAAGCGTAAAAGTGCCCAAGCATGCTTACGACATACGACATAAACCCTATTTTGTAGGCTTTTTTCGATTTCTAATGACTTTGAAGAAAGCGATTGCAAGAGTTTGCGGTGAAAAGGAATAAATAAATATGAACATTATCTCCTATATATGATCCATAGATAAATAATATATTTATATAGCGATGTATATAAAAATATATTATACTTCCCTAGTAACGTATTAAACTGCATTAATGAGAACAACACCTTACGCAACATTTAAGTATACGTGTATTTGAGTATACGATAGTTTAACATGATTTGGTAACACAGATCAATAGATGATTATGCAAACTAAAAATCACATTCACATACACCGGCTTACATGCTATACATGCGTCTGCATTAATTGTAACCTGGAACCTGTAGGCCCCCGGCAGAGAAATTCCGATGAGAACAGATTTGAACAAACAAATGAAAGAGACAAAAAAAAAAAAAAACTTCATATTATGTCATATTCAAAATCCTTCCCGAGATGGTGTTGATGCCTATATATCGGGCAAGCACTCACTTGATTGTCGCAATCAAACATGTCTACCTTAAAAGGTGACATTTCGACTTACATCTTTCGTGCAGATAGTTTTCAAATTCTCTGCTCGTGTAGAAAGTTATGTGGACTTGAAAAAATTGGGTGAAATATCTGAAGAAACACCCTATGTGATGCCTTTTTGCTATAAAAAAAATTAAAATAGGCGTAAAAACAAAAAAATTTTTTTGAAGTGTCTGATGAGAATGCTTTGAGTGAACAAAGGATCCAGGAGTGGTTTCCTCGATTCCATTGCGGAAATATCGATGTCGAAGACGCACCTCTGCAGTTGCAGTCACTGAAGAAGCACGCAAGTTATCAGGAAATAGCGGAGGCACTAAACATCAACTGCATTTTGAAAAGAGTAGGCTACAAAAACAAAGCATGAAACCGCGGAGACTTTTGAATATGACCCATAACGTTATGTGACGAATTTCTCTTCTCCACCTTATCAAATATAATTTCAGAATATTTCCTTAATACAAAGCTTGTCAGTTATCCAATCTAACCTATTTTTACACCAAATTTTTCGATGAAAGCAAATCCTTGCGCCAAGTTTAATACCATTAACCCGGGTACCGGGATATTTGACCTTGTAAACTGGCGTTCATTGTCGACAAAGAACCGCGCTTTGCCAACTCGATTTTCCGCTATATAGTAATACCGGCCATTAACATATCCATACCGGGCGACAAGCAACTGACAGATAGACGGACGGAATAAATTAACTTAAAAATCTAATGATTGCTAAGAATATCTATGTAAATTGTAGGCAGTTTTTGATTCTTATATATCTGTGTATATCCCCTCTTCCAAAGATAGATTTAGCTTTGCAAACCTTCTGATGTTTTCTAATCTTCTTAACTGACTCTTACAAAAAAACCTTTTTAAGCGGTAAGAAAAAGCTTGCTATGATTATTGAATTGTGATATCTTCGCATCTTTAGAATTATCTTTTCACGCCCACCTTCAAAGTGAGCGCATAAGCTATGTTATGAAAATGAAAGCATAATTTTAATCGAACTAAATATGTTTTTACTAATAAAGTACACCGGCCTCCCATACACGGTTTATGAATATAATGAAAGGGCACTTAGATACGCTTAGTAGACTTGTTACTTCTCTTAACTAGATTTGTCTAACAGCAAATTTTTTATTATAGAATGCCGTCTATTTAGTTACTATACGCCAAGTTTGTCTCTTTACTTCTTATTTAAGTGCCTATTAAAAATAAAATTTTAATTATGTAAAAGAAACAAACAAGTTCAAAGACCGTTTACTCGGTAAGCATTAGGCATGATTTTTAATTTTAGCAGCAATTGCAGTATTTGTGCCAACCGCTAGAAATTTAAAAAAAAAAAAAAAAAAAAAACAGAGTAAAGCATCTCTAAAAAAACGTGAACTATTATAAGGCGAACGAGTTGTTGGTTGCCACGACAATATAAATAAAATGTAGATAGTTAGCCAACAGGAAACCGCATCCATGTAAGTTTTGTGTAATGATAGAAAAAAAATCATTTAATTCTTTTTTCTAGTTTTAACGTAACCGAGCCACCGTACACCGTTCGGCTCAAACAGAATAACAAAGACTAGACTTTTTTCGCATTTTTATCCATTAGTGGGTTGAGTTTGTTTTACAACCGCAAAATAATATTGAATGATAGGATAGATTGTAGGCATAAAAAAAAAAAAAAACAAAAACTCAATGAATAAAACATTTTTATGAATTTATAAAAAAAAAAAAAAAAAAAAAGAAAGTTATATTCGGCGGGGACCGAATCTCGCATACCCACCACTATGATTTTCGCATTCTACTCTCCAAGTTCTTTTATTTGATACCCATATCCCTGGTATTATTAAGAAAAAATTAATCGCGATGTCGGTTTAAAATGAACCCATTTTTAGGCAGACAGAGGAGTTTAGACATTCTGTCTTGCTTGTGTTATGATAAACAAACACGAAACCTCAAAAAAGTGAACAAAATAAAATTTAATTACTCGTAACCTTGTGTGGGCATGGCTGATTGGTGTCAGCCACCTAGACCTAGAGAGTAAAGGGTCTCATAAAGCAAAAGTGGAAAATTTCATCCTTCTAACTTTAACGATTTCCAAGTAACGAGCAACAATCCAAAAATTTTTGTTAAAAAAACTGAATTTCTTTCAGTTTACGCTCCATTGCGCGCTTCCGCTCTGACCAATTTGGCCCATTTTCAATAGCGACCCGCGTGCAGAAACTTCCAATGTTTGCACCAAAATTGAAGTCGATATCTTAATTTTTACGACTAGGAGAGTACCAACAACACTCACCACACAGACGGACAGACGGACAAACGTGGCTAAATCAAGTCAGAATTTCACGCTGATCAAGCATATATATATACTTTATAGGGTCTCTGGAAAAATCCAAAATGACTGTCCCTCCATCTGACAGTGATGGGTATAAAAATGGAAGAAAAAAACAAGAAAGTTATATTTGTCGTGGAGCGATTTATGGATACACTTCATTGAAATGCAATTTATTGCTTTTATTGTATCTATTTTAATAAGTAAGGCGGGTACAATCGCCAGAAACCTAAGTATCTGAGAAGTAAAATTAATGTATAACTCTTCTCTAATCACTTTTAATTTTATGGCTACACACTGTTGAGTATTTTCTCCTTATCCCTTGGGGTAATAGACTTCAAAATATCTCTATATAAAAAAATTTCAATATTACTTGGATATGTGGGCGAGATCCGCATATAGCGGAGGGCTCAGGTGCTCATGAACGACAATACCCTCGAGCATGGGGTACATCGAAGGCAAGTGCTTTACCGAGATAAAAGAGATACGTTCACCAATTAAATCCTTCAACAAGATTACACGTCTTTCTTAGCGCTCTCACCCACTTGTCCTGGTGTTACCTAAGTAGCGAACAACACACTGTCGTGACTCGTCGTTTCCCAACCGTACTGCCCGTCTATGGAACAACCTACCAGCAGTGGCCTTTCCTGCCGTATCCCATGTCTCTATTTTCAAGTCGAACGTTCACAAACATTACACCCTTTCCGAGGAAGCCGACGCTTCCTACAATACTTTCCTGATCGCCACTGGACTCGCACCTGAATGCCTGGTCATAAAAAAAAAATATATATTACATAAGACAAATTTCATGGCTATATGCAAATATATTGATCCGAAGCAAGAATCAATTATTTAATTGATCCATGACGAAATTTAAGCTCAATTTCTATCAAATGCTGAGCATAGTCAGTGAAAGTCTGGATGATGTGCTAAACAGAACAAGATGAAAATTTCACACACAATTTCGTATGCAGGATATTTTCCACGTTGAACTGAAACTACGGTTTCATAAATTTGTCAGATTTCTTCCAATCGGAAATAAGCGACACAAAGATTTTCTTTCAGATTGCAAATGTAATTAAAGCTCTTATAAGCCACAGCTTTCGATATGTATTTTAGTTTAAATGTTTGCATTGAGATTAATGCGCAAATATATCACAAATGCTGGCGACTTTTTCGCATTTTCGAATTCTAAAGCATTTTTGCATACGTGTGAGATCGTATTTGTTGAAAATTTCGCGCAAAATAACGCGTTAATGTGAAATAATTATGATAAACTGGACTGGACTGGACTGTAGCTGGCCTGGGCCGAGGAGTTCGCTTCGCTTTACTAGACATTAAAGCGCCACGATTATGACTTCGCTGTTAGCTTGTTTTCGGAAAAGAGTAGACTTTCATAATACAAGAAAAATTTCAGAATGAAATTTCATTGGCCTCAGAAAAGCTTCACAAAGAAATCTTAAGCTCGTAACGATTTTTAATACTTTTCAGCTTAAAACAAAATCAATTACACTTAATTTCCTAAAATTTGCTAAATGAAAAATTTCAAATTTAATTCTTCATATATGTAAAAATACTATATATATGTGTGTTTCGCAAACGTAGAGATAAATCTCGAATAAAGAATGAAATTTTAAATCGTTTACCGAGTGTTGTTCTTTCCCGTCCTACAGAATTGATTTCGAGAACTTTTCAGTTAATTTAGTTGTTTATCCATTTATAGATTCTCTCTTCAATATTTAATTGAATTTTCATTGAGCAACTTTTCTGTATATTTTTTTAAGTATTTGCTTGCAGACCGTATGTTTTTAATGCATAAACAAATTAATTTCCTAAGTGTTGCTTATTATAAACAGGTTTCATAAATTTTACCGAGAGCCATGTGTTAAATTTGTAGAAAATATGCATTAAATAAAAATTAGAAGTCATTATATGTCTAATATGTTTATAACCATCACCGAAGGATGCGGGGTATATTCATTTGGTCAAAACGTTTGCAACGCCCAAAAGGAAAAATCAGAGATTCCACAAATAATATATATATTCTTGATCAGCATCAAATTCTGAATTGATTTAGGCATGTCTGTATGTCCGTCCGGGCGTCTGTCTGTCTGTGTAATATCTGGTGTACACACTTTTCTGGCCGCAAAAATGAATCTGTCGACTTCAAATATGGCAGAAGCAGGTTGGTATTGCGAATGGGCCAAATCGATCGAACGACACGCCCACAGTATTATGTAAATTGAGAACATCTCTGTTTTTCAAAAGGAATGAAAAATTGGTTTGTTCCTCATTACACACACATAAACTATAGCAAACAAATGTAAAAAAAATTTGAATGCAGATTCTATGGGCGATGCTATAGCTTTTGCGCGTACAAATGGAAAAAATTGACCACGCCTACCCAATATTATAGTGTATCAAAATTTAATTATTGTTTCAATACCTTTATAACGCGTAGAAACACCCCATAAATTATGCAAATGCCTGGTCAGTTTCAAATTTGGAATGCATCTAAACACGTCCGTCTGTTCGTTTGTCCATCTGTCTGTTTGCGTCACTTTGTAGTATTTATGTTAAACATTCAACCGTTAGCGAAGATATCGCCTACAAATTTGCAAAAGAATTTGAAAATGAGCTAAACTTTTCCACGGACACGCCTATAACGCCCACATGCCTCTAAGACATTTTTATAAATCTTTTGTTTTGAAAATAAGAGAAATCAGTTGCGCTCAGAGCACGAAAATCTTGTGCTTCTACTTTTTTTGTCTTTTTTAGAATAACAGTGTTGGGTATAAAAGATTCACTTCCGACCGAATTTAAGTTTTTAAAAACCAAAAAGAAGAAAATAAAAAGAAGCAAAGTAATGAAAAATATTTTCTTGCTAAATTAATTGCTCTCCCATTTATATCCATTAGATTAACTTAAAAGAAACTATTACTGCAGCAAGTATGCGTCGTTTGTAACGTGAAAATATCCAATCAATTATTAAACTTCCTCCGTACGAAGTTGCTTTTTCTCATACGCTTACACTACATTCTGCACTACCTACATCTAATCGAAAGGAAATTGATAGTATAACTGGTTGTCAGTTTTAATAAAGCGCTTTTTTTCTTTCTTTTTTTTTTTTCTCTCTTAATTGCTATCGCGACATACAAGGAAGAACGTTGAAGATAAATGAAAAACCACGATCTAAGCAATGTTTCAAGCTCCGTCCGCAAAAGCTTTTTTCAATATATATATTATAGCGTAGTATTTGATCAGGAATTTTCAAAAAATATTTTCAAAGCAGTTTTCCAACGTATTGTAAAGGAAAATGAAATTTTTCTTTTATAATAATAGATGGTTGCATGTATTTTGATCAGGGACATGTATTGGTGAAAATGCTAAAGTAATGCGAAGAATTCATGCACACAACGGTTAAGTTCGTCTAAAATCGTCTTCCATTTAGTACTATTGGGTTACTCAGTGTATACAGACGCTAATCATGCAGCGCTCCCAAGTGCTGTTTCGATATTCATTACCTTTGTTGTTTGATTTGAAGATATCTGCTGCCGAAGCCCATCAAACACTTTCAGAAGTTTATTGCTATGTTGCTCTATCATAACCGAAAATATCCGTTTCGGTTTCAACGGCTTAAAAGTGGTTATTTTTTTATGCCAATGACAGAGGGCGACCTGGAGGACCAAAGAAGTTCCAAGACAATGAATTGCAAGACTGATGAGAGGAAAACGTAACTTAAACTCTCCAAGAACTTTCGAACAGCTTAGTAGTCGTAGATGAATTAACTCTTTGTAGTCGTTTACATGGAATGGGAGGGAAAATGGCTTCCATACGAATTGATTTAAAATGCCATTTCGCACCGTTCGAAGATTGCGATTTCATTCCAGGAGAGCCATCCACATCGACATCGAAAGTAATATTCATGACCATAAAGTTTGTCCATGCGTATGGTGGGACCAGCAAAGTGTAATGAATTACAAGCTGCTAGAACTGAATGAAACTCTTACTGCAGATGTTTACCGACGTCAGTTGGGCAAATTGAACATTGAACTGTTGCACTATGTACTGCTCTTTTTGAGCAGTATCAGCGGCTAATAGACGCAAAGCCATGCTCTTGCATGATAACGCTCGGCCACACATTTTTAAAGGTGTCAAGGACACACGGGCCTGGGCTGGCACGAAATGCTAAAGAAGTGTGAGAACGGATCGAAAATTGGATAAACCATTTCATTGTTCTCTCGACACCGTGTCTCCACGTGGCAAAAAAGATGACAAAAAGTTGTAGAAAATCATGGAAAATATTTTATTATTATTATTATTATTATCATTATTATTATTATTATTATAAATTTAGCCAGAGAATAAATTGTAAGACTAACGTCTTGAAGCACTAGCATCTAAGACTTTCGGCTTTATTAAAAACTCTACCGCACTTGAGATTTGAACCCACTACCATTGAGTTGCTAGTCGAGACTCTTGCCTACTCGGCCACTCAAGCGGAAAGTATGTTAATTACTAAAAGTTATACCAATTTTTCGCCTTTTTCAAGTAAAAAAAAAATGATCATAATACATGCAATCACCTAATAATTCACGTTTGCCTTAGTAGAAACTTAGTAGAGAAGAAAGTATAAAGAAGTTTCAGAAGTCTGAGTAGAAACTATTACAGAAGTTTAAAATTGGGAAACAAATTGCAATTGAGAGAGATTTTCTTAACTTCACAGTGAATGTGTCTTTAGACTCACATAACTTATTTTAAATCTTAAAAAAAGTGAATAAATACGACGCTCTAGCTTCTTCACAATCCTGACCATTCCTACAGAAGCTACCCGCACGCCCTAGTCGTCTTAATACCTTTGACCATCAACATCGAAAGTTTCACGTTTTCACATACACATCAAAGACAAGCATTTCTGTCATTTCCACGTAAGATAATTGCGTGTCTTAGACAATTCTTTCACTTCGCTCTTACTTCTTCGCTATTACTGCTGCCACTATTGTTACCGTTTAATTACCTCTAACTTTTTTGTGAAATTTCGATGCATAGAACTTTGCACCCAATTTATGGATATTCGTATGTATATGTTAATATATCTATGTACATATCATCATACATATCGTTATCCATATCCGTAAAAACGAACGATATCCCGACTTGTTTATTACTGTTATTTATGATTTTTCAACAAACGTAGGCGGGCATTGGGTCTGTTTCAGTTGATTTTCGCACTTGACACCAAACTTTTATTAAGGAAACAAATAAAAACGTAATAGTCACGCAAGGCCGATCATTAAATACCCCTACAGCAATTCGCCTAATGTAGTCATTCATTTATGTATTGCAAATATTATTATTTTAGTGCATCAAAAATTATTAGTTTGCATTATGTATGCGTGAAGGCGCTCGAAACATCCCATAGTTAGCAAACTTAACTTAATTGTTAACGAATTTCGTACTTTTCAAATTTTATGCGTCATAAAAAAGTTTCAAGTTGAAGGTAATCGCCATAGAAAAGCGTATTCTTGATGAGATATATGTTGAGGATAATACAGAAACAGTAGTTCTATGTGATCCCGGTTACTATATATCAACTTGCATCAGAAAATATTTCAAAATAAATCTCTTTACGCCATAAAAGAAAATTTAGTTTTCACTGCAACAATTAATTGGGAGGAGTTACAACAAATTAACCGATCCCATGCAAAGCGTTTATGTCAATTTAAAATACGAATTTTGGCGAAACGTTTCAATATAAGACATTGTATGGGGGTTACTCGGAAAAAGTAGAGTTTGTCCTTAGGTCAAAACACGTCAGTGTATCAAATTCCATTAAAATATCTGAAAAATTTGCGATCGATAGTTTGAATTAGCGAATACAATTCGGACAGACGGACTGAAACGGACGAACGGAAATGATTTTAAATTAATCGATATACTACAAGTTGGAACCTTCTCAAGTCCTTCTGGGTGTCACATACAAGCGCAAACTTAATCTACCCTTGTATCACAAGTGGTGTAGGGTATAAAAATAGGAAAGCCGACCTATAGAAATTTGAGCTTATAGCTTGAGAAAGGACAAGTTTTTCGTAATTATTGAGTCATCCCAGGACTGATTTTTTCTAATATATGAAAGAAGTAGAGAAAGAGTGAGAAACAGTTAAGGCGTCCGCCCCAGTCTAGTGGGTGTGTGTTATGCCTTTTCTCGGATCGAGTACTCACTATCGTTAGGAGCAAGTATAGTCGAACCACACTGAAATTTGATTCCGCCAACACCGACTCTTACTTAGGTACTTGAGGATGCTTGGGCGGCCCATTTTACGCCTTATGAACGATCTGAAAATCTATTATACTGCTTGCAGTGAATATAACAAACAAATCGATATACCACAGCGCGTAATCACAGCTTTCTGTCATTGCATTCCGTTACCTATTTCGAAAATCGTTAGACTAACTTAGGTAAGGAATGACGCCATTAACTGAAAATTAACAAAACTCTCTATAATTATCTAATTCTTTCTATTATTTGAATCATTGCTTGATATTCTTACTCATTACTAGTGCTTTTATCGTATTCGGTATGAAATGAATCATCAGCCGATACGTGAACGTTGTTCTGCTTTAAATTCTTTTAACCTAATAAAAAGACAACAACAAAACTATGCGAAAGTATGTCGTAAAGGTGCCTTTGCTGTTAGTTTTTGTATACAAAAAAAAAAAAAAAATAAATGCAAAAAGAGAAGCAAATAACACCACTATCATGTTAATGTCAGTGGCAATTGTAAATAATGTCGGCCATGCTCGGCCTACGTGCGATTAAAAATAAAATAAAAAAATCTCTTAATTGTGACGAAATTTTTAGTTTCGTATACGAGTTATTTATACTTAAAATTTATTTATGCCTCAATTTTTAATTCTTTTTTTCTTTCCTTTGGTATTCCAAAGACTAATTGACAATATTTTTATAAGAAACCAGAAATTATTAATTATCTTATCTGTTTTTAATTTTTAACGCAATTTGTTAAGACGTAGGAAGCAATTAATTAAAAAAAAAAAAAACAGAGCATTTCGCAAACATGAATGGGTGTAACGAATGCTAATGAAATCTGTTAGTAAAAGGGTTTTAGAGAAGACAACAAAATATTACAGTAACCCGTTCCCGTCTTTTGCGGGAAATGTGTAAAATTCTCTTTAATAGCCGACAAACGATCCATCCGCTCAACTTTCTTGTCGTTCAGTTATCTTCTCTTCGCCCCAAAAAAATGCATCGTTCATCGGAAAAGACAAAACAGATAATCTGCATGGGTGAGGTCTGACAAACAGAATTCAATTAAATTTTATCTGGCTTTCAAAAGGTTTATAAAGATCATTTCTTCTTCTACGTCCTTTCATTGGAAAAAAAATCCAAGACATAATTAATCCGTTAAGCATTAAAAATGCCCCGAAAATATGAATCGCATGCTATCTCAACAAAATACGCATCTCCGCGGTTATGTCGCATGTTAGCGGAAGACTTGCAAGATTTAAAACTACGAAAGAATCTGAATCTGAAAACACTTGAACGTTCGTAAAAGGGCGTGTTCATCGTTGAGCAACCAATACACTCAGTTGATATGATTGTAACGCGTCAACTCTCAACTTTATCCGCCATTGCCAGCAATACTCAGCGATGGCGATCATTTTTGGCCCAATGTCTTCTCATCAGTATGCTATCCTCGTCATCGAGGGCATCATTGATTGAAAAGATTTTTGTATTAAGGAATAAGATGAAGGCGCAGAGGTGCGTTCCCTTGCTGCTAATGCGTTATCCTTGCTGACTATTTTCCGTTGGATATGTGCGAACTATGTTTTTTTACAAAAATAACGATTAAAGCCAACGAAACTAGCGAGTTCTTGAAAGAAAAAAACCCCGGGAGAAGACAGTCAGTCTTAATAAAAAATGAAAAACGAAAACGTTCATATCATTCGTCCGCAATCCTATCAGATGTGGCTTTCTTCTCCAAAATTGAAACAGTCTATGGTTTTTTGCGTCAGACACCATGCTTTGATCGCTCGTTACAATTCGACAATCTTTAGTAGCACTTACTCCGAACTAATTGGAAAAACATATACAGCTTTTTTTCGGGTCAGCTACAATGCCTTTAAGACATTCCTTCCCCTCATAGAAGCGTGACGTTGTAGATTAGCGTCTCTAATTTATTTACGAAAGTCCAATCGCGTTATTAGAACCAATTTTTTACGCAAATCCACAAATTCGTTGAGGTATTCCAAAAAAGTTTTTAAAAATTTTGAAAAGCAAAATTGCAGCCCAGCAACTATCGTAAGAAAGACTTCGTTTTACAAGACTTCCTTCCATCAAAGCATATTATCAGGTTTAATTTTGAGACCTCACCTACATCACCCATTGAAATGATCCGCATTGTCGATTTGTACACCTGGCATACAAGCATGCTTTGTCATTATTTCAACATGCATACATATATGTATACATATATATATGTATCAAAAATTTTCAAAATAATTTTCTTCTTCCCCCAGTACGATGAACTCTTTTAGTTCAAATATGTTTTTAGTCAAAAAAAAAAAAACAAAAAAGTCGAGAAAGAGATTAAAAGTACAAAAAACAAAAAAAAAGAAAAAAATCTTTTTTCTTTTATCTTCTTTTTCTTCTATTTTCCTTTCACTCTACTTTAACATGACACAACAATTGAATTGTGCAACGAGCAACTCTTTAGAAATGAAAGCCCTGAAGTCAAATACAAACAAGATTTGAAAAACAAATAGAGCGCTACATAAATAAATATATGCAAATACAATATTTTGAAAGGTACCGTCCGTCACAGAATTTCAAAGATGTGCATATGCAAAAATGCACATAAATGCATTCTGTTTGCATAAATGAATGCATGGATGCAATACTTAGTGTGCAAACAGGAAATTGAAATGCATCTTAAGTTACACACTGAAATTGTAACAATAATAATACACTTAAACTAAATACTTCATGCTTCAGAAAGGTTTAAATAGAAACAAAACACAAAACACACAAAACACACAAAATACAAAATACATAAAAAAAAAAAAAATTTCATTATATATTCGACTTAGTCCAAACGCCTTGTTATTTATCCACCTTATGTTTGCTTTTCTAAGAAAAACGTTAAAGAAAATATGACGAGTGGTGGTACTCTTTGTTGGTAATGAACCCGTTTTCTAATAGAGAATATTTGCACATCTTCTTCTATGTTAAGTACATTTTTGTATTGATTTGAAATTTTCTGAGAACGTTGTCTGCATTCAAACTTCAAACTTCACACTTCCTCTCTCTCTCTCTCTCTCTCTCTCTCTCTCTCTCTCTCTCTCTTCTAAAGGTAATAAAGTTCGTATAAAGTTCGTATAAGCGAGAAATTTTTCTTAAATTATTTTTACTTGAAAAGAAGAGATTGTTGAGAATCATATGAAATCGAGAAAAAGCGCACATTTTTTGAGTATAAACTCTGTTAAAAAAGAGGTCAACTCACTGCACACTTGTTGAGACGAGGCAGACAGCAAGTTGTTGTAGTATATCAAGAAGATGATGTAGGGGCTTGCTTCTAAGAGGGGCTTAGAGGAAACTTCTTGCAAAACAACAATGATTTTGAAATACGCTTTGACCCAATTGCGTCTGATGCGTCAATGAAGCGTCAAATAATAATAATTTGAGAAGAATGCCCAAGTCTTTGGCAAAATAGAATAAAAACGCCAAGAATGGCAACAATCATCCATTTTCTCATTATTTTAAACTTTTGCTTTTTGAAGTCAGGTTTTCGTGGCATCTATTCTCGTTCTTTCGTCGTATTTTCTGATTAAAGGGATCTTGTATCCAATAGGCTTGGTCGATGAGCAAGAACTGCAGCCGTCCAGTCGTACACTTTCTCTGCCCTGCACGTATGGAAACGCTCTAACTTTTTATTTAGAGTGTTTTTCTCCACACACACACACACACACATATATATATATATATATATATATATATATATATATATATATATATATATATATATATATATATATAGTGGTTTCATTTTTAGTCCCACATGATGATATCATATAAAGATAACTGTTTCAGAAACGTAACCACTGCCCACAATTAATCAAAAGTGGCTCGCATTTACATATTGCCTGTAGGTACAACTAACCGTAGAAATTATTTCACACAAACAAATTTATCACCTAATAAATATTTAAATAATTTATTAATGTACACATTTAGCCTGTAGTTAAGTTAATCACAACGGAAGCCTATCTGAATGTCTTCAAAAAAGATGAAAAACCCACAAAGACTTGATCTGATTGATAGTTTCAGAAGCTTCAAAATACTGATATATAATTCTGCGAACCATCTCTCGTTATAACTAAAATTCTTGTAGAATAATTTTGTAGCGGGTTTAACTTCATGTTTTATCGGGCGATCTTTGCTTTATTGAACCACAAATGGTAGAATAATGTTATGTATCTGAACAATTTGTTTTTTTTTTTTTTTTGCCATCAACTTTCCAAACTATTGTAATAGCAGATACGACTGTTCCCGATCCCGCTGTTATCTTCTGAAAGAAAGAAAAAAAAAAACAACCTCCCATTTAATGGAACTCTTTAGACCTATCACTTAACTTCTTCATCAATTCGAAAATCTAGAGTTAAATATAAGAAAAGACAATATTGCCAGACAAATGTGATATCACAAGTGCTTGAATTAACGTGTATTACGTCGAGTTAAGTAAACTGTAAAGTTACCAAAAAGCTTTATGAATTTAATAGACTGCGTAATCTTTAGAAGAAAGGAATAGAACATGGGGGACATAACGCGAGAGAGAACATTAAATATATTCTCTAAAGAGATCAGGTAAGCGAAAAAAATTAAGCAAACAATTTTTGTACATACATCTCGTACATCTATACTCTTTTATGCATATTCATATATTTTGCTTGAATTCATTGCAGACACATAAGTCATGAACTTTTAACCTACTTAACTATGAAAATTTTCTCCATACTTTTCTCTTTTGCTATTCTTCTTTCTTCCATTCGCTTGTGTGTGTGTGTGTGTGTGTGTGTATATATGTGTGTTAACATAAGCAAAAGGATTGCATGCTGTATTATATTGTGAGTTAATCCTTTAATAAACAGTTGGCCATAAGCCAAATGTTATAATTTTTAATTAAATGATTTCCATGACAATTCGTTAACCCAATGACCTAAAATATTTTATGCACATAATTTATTGCATATCATCGGTTATTGCAATTAACGTTGCAATTAAATCAAATTCTCTTACACCGAATTTATCTCAGTAATGAAAAATTTACAACTCAAGGGGTTTCTTCTTTTTTTTTTATGCTCATATTCATAATTTTTATTTTTTTTACATTTTATTTTCTTTAAAAATTCTCACATTAACATTAATGCAATTGAATTGAATTAAATAAAACAAGAGAGAGAGAGAGAGAGAGAAGTTATATATATTCAGCTCGGATCGAATCTTTTAATACCCATCACTAGCTTATGTAATACATGATGTATGTGTGCATCACATAAACATAAACTAATTCGTTTCATTCGCTCTCTAGATCGCATAATTTATCGTTCATATCAACAAATCATATCTTTTCACGATCTTGAGAACACTCTGCCTTGTTTTCATCTATATATATGTAATTCTTTCATACATTCTTTCCACTAAACCTTGTCCGAGCTGTAACAAAAAATTTGAAGGGAAAATTTTATTTCTAAACAAAGTTTTGTATTGCTTATGCCAACGCACTTATCTTCGATATCTTCGCGTATGATAAGTAAGAAAACTATATTCACTTTAAGCAGAATCAATCTTAGGATAAATATAAAAAAAGAACAAGAAAAAGAAAAAAAAAAACATTTTTTTCTTAACTCTGCGCCCAGTCTACTCACTTCAGTCGTTTACGTGGAAAACGTGTTATTACATCATTCTGATTAATACTTATGGGAAAACGTTATAGTCATAGTATCTCTGTTGTAAGTTAGTAATGTATTGTGCGCCTAACCATGCTATTCAAACTAATTAGGTAGATAAGTTGATCACTTCTAAATGCATACGATTTGAGCGTAAAAAATGAATTGATTACTTTTAATATTTAAAAAAAGTTTATACGGTTTTCTTCATTCGATTCATTCGGTTACTTAATATATAGAAATTGTTAATTTGCTCGGATTCCACGAAAGCCAAATCAGCATAAATTAAGTTGAAAGCCACCTTGCATTTGGACAAACGGACTGAACTTGAGCAACTTGGATTTTATTCATGCTAACTAAGAATCTTTCTTTCTTTTACACGTGGCCTCTGATCGTTATAAAAAGAATGATAAAATTAGTATACCTTCGGGAATAGCTAGACAAAAAATTCACCTCCACACGCATGCTTTATGTTGTGGTGGCGGTGGCGGTGGCGGTGGCGGTTGCGGTTGCGGTTATACTACTGAATGAAAAGTAACGGATTTACGCGCTTATACGTTCGCATTGTATTTGGTTGCATGTTAAAATATAGTTAAAATGTGTAGAAATGTAGATGTATGTCAGACTTTATATAGCCTTAGTGAACATGAAAAATGCATGTTTCTGTCCGACCCATTCGGAATAAGTAATAAATTTTTTTTTGCTTTGCAAAAAATATGACAAATTTTAATTAAACGAATTTTGGATTTTTTCTTCTTCTTCTTTTCACACACACACACACACAGGTATATACTTGGGCAAAAGATTAAAAATATTTTTAATTTTTTTTAATATATTATCGTCGTTATCGCTTTCTCTTAGTGAAGCGTAGAGAGAGAGAGAGAGCGAGAGATTTGTTAAAACTATTTTTCAGTTGTTTACCATTGAACGTGATGAACGGACACTCAAATCCATCATGATTATGGTTATGGATATTTTTGTCATTAGATTGATGTAAATGAATAATAATAATAATGGTAAAGAGACAGCTGCATTTTCTATCTATATATATATATATGGATACGTCAGAGGGAACCAACTTTCACTCATATACGATCGAGTGTTGCGATCGATTTGACAGAATTTAAACTTGAAGAGAAAAACAATTATTATTATTATTATTATTATTATTATTATTATTATTATAATTAATTTAACTAGAGAAATAAATTCAAAGACGAAAAGCACTAGTCTTTAAGCACTAACATGTAAGGCCATCGGTACTTGAGAATTGAACGTACAACGTTAATAAACATGGATATTATTGAGAGAACACAAGCACACTTTATCTTTTTAGATTCCTTACTGAACCATAAATTACTTGATACAAATTCGTGTCGCTTGTGAAACTAATTTGTTGTTGTTTTTAAATATTTAAGAAAATTTTATTATTAATCTGACCCATATCGGTAACAGCCTGATATTAGGATCATCATGAGGAAAACGTAAGGCACAAATCATTTTGAGAAACGCTTACTCTAGATTTAAATTTCATTACATTTCTTCTTCATTTTCTAATCCGAACCAAGAATATCAGTCTCATCATATATTGTCAAGTTAGACAGTATCTTAGGTCAAGTCTATAAAATAATCTTAAACATGAGAAGCATGTCACCGATATTTGAACTTATCTCGCACAAGAGAGAATGAACTTTGAATTCGATATCGTGGAGAAACTATGGGATCATTTCTACGAGTAAATGAAATTAAAGAAGGATGTGAACGTAAATTCGAGTATAACTAGCAAAGACATCTACCAAGTACCACAACACAACTCTGTAAACGCCCTAACAAGAGCTCTCTTAAGTGCTTGGAATAAAGATATAATTGGCCTTGGAAGCCTACTCCAATCAAATTAGGACGGACACTTCATAAATCGATATCGTGATATCGTTATTATTATTACCAAACAAGCTAAACAAGTTCAAAATCGATTTTTCGAAACTATTTTGAGCAAATTTTTGTAATTTGGAAACCGACAGGAATCGGAAAGCAAAGTAATCCGATTCGAGACTTTAGTGCGGCCAAACTAGAAATTCGCAATGATCTTCACCTATATCACGCGAATCTATTAATTATCGTGCGTTTACAGAGCTCTCTTAAGGCGATTGGCCATAGGCGTCTTCGCTAATTAAATTCGAATTTCTTTTCACCTTCTCTTCAATTAAAATTAAATCGAGTTTAACTTTTCATTTATAGATAATATATTACCTTGCGATAGATATTAAAAAGAAAGAGAAATAATTCATCGTATTTTACACGGATGATGTAAGAGATTTTCAAAAATATTCTTGCATTTATTTTTCAAAGAAAACTTAAGTGCCGGATTATAGTCATGAAGGGAAACCGCAATTACTACATTATTGCACTATTTTTAATTTTAATATTTCTTAAAAATAATCTATAATTAATGATGTAAAAAATAATGTCTATGCATTTTAATATTAATGACAATTATCGAATAATTATTATAAATCGCCAGCTCCGATAAATATCCGAAATATAAAAAGATAGAGAACATTTTTATGCCCCAACATACACAGTGAGTGTCATTAATATTGGATTTATTCGTTCGCTCGACAAACAGTAAACATCTGTTAAACCGAGTCCATTGTCCTAACATGAAATTTTCTTTGCAATTTCCTACTACCGGCGAAGACATATTAAAATACAATCAAAATACAAAAAAAAAACAAACAAACAAAAATTATCCCAGTAGACAAGGAAACTAAGTAACTGCAGCAAATTAAAAACATAGCGTCATTAATATTGGGATTTTTCCCTATAAGGAAGGATACGAAGATAAGGAAACAGCATATTATGAAAAATGAATATTCGATGCGGTATCCTTTTTGCTTAATAACGTCATTTACGTCAAATGTTTTGACATATTTTGTATAATTTTTCTTGTCTAGGAAACGAGGATCTTACTCCATTCCTCTTGTAGTCCATTTTTCCCTTCTTGGACACACATATTTTTGATGAAGTTCATGCCTGGCGACTGGGAAATAGGGTAAAGCATTTTGGAGCAGTTATATAAGAGGAATTGGCTCAATGCATACCAAATTATAACATGACTTTTGCCATGCTCGCCGTATGCTATTAGTACAAGAACTTTCAAGGAAGCCAAGACAGGGAGAAGACGCTTCCAAGTTCATCATTCCACTAAGAACTGAACGTTTTCCTCGGCAAATTCTAGTCTTAGGTTCCTATTACGCTCTTGTGCCCCGGCGTGCATACACTAATCAAATGAAAATATAGGGCCGCCATATAGCTGCCTAGATAAGAATCGCAACCATTAAGTCAGTATTCGCGAGTTTAAATCTCGGGGCGGTAGACGTGCTTGGTCGATGAAGGCGTAAAAGTCATATGGAAAAAATGGTAATAATAATAACTAGGACACCAAACAACAGCCGACTATTCTAGCGTTGGTCCAACTAAATATGTCTATAAACTCTTGATGACATAGGCGTCAGTACATTCTTTCGATTATCTTTTTATAAAACTGAGAAGAAAAGTAATTTTTTTTTTACTGACATCGGTATGCAGCTTGAGTTTTGGGTTAAAAAGAGAATTTAAATCTTTATGATTAGACGCATTTTCAAGGATGCAGTTATCGATACGATACGGTAAGGTGTCTACTTGAAAGTCGGCTTATCAAACTAATTAAATATTAATTTTATAAAAATGAAAATTTTTTTCTAAATATTTGTACTTTTTTGAAATTATTTTTTACAACATAAAATATTTTTGAAAAAGACATTTTTGTTATAAGTCGAAGAAAGAAGAGAAAGACCATTACTTCGCACTTTAATCTTTATAACGGGTAGAAGTAAGCTTCAAAAACCCCATAATGTATGCAAATTCTTGGCCAGTTCCAAAATTAGGAAACTAACATGTCCGTCTGTTCGTCTACGCAACTGGGGTAAAAAAAATCCCGTTCGCAAAACTGATGAAATTACTTTTGAATTTTCAAAAGAGTTTGACAATAATCCCAACCGACCAAAGGACGCCCCTACAATGCAACGTTAAGAACGAGTGACTTTCCATATATTTTGCTCGTTACTCATAAACTACAAGAAAAACTGCCACGATATGAATTTTCACTTTCATTCCTCAAACGTAGAAAAGATTAGCCACGCCCACTTGCTAATATAGAGTATAGAAATTAGGGATTTTTCCTTTTTTTAGTCTTAGACTCGCGAGTATAAAAGATTCGGTCACAGCCGAATATAATTTTCTTACTTATTTTCTGTTGACTATGAATTTATTAAAAACAAAAAAAAAGTTTTTTCTAGTCTTTCTTTTATGCTAACCAGTGGTTCGATTATGGTACCGAAATTCATGTTCGTGTAATTTATGTTTTTAACAAAATTCAACTAAATTTGGTTCAAAGTTTCGAAATTGTAACATAATCCGTAAGATGTTACTTGATTTCCATGAGTCGGTCATAATTAGAATAAACTGAAACCGTGGATGAATATTCTGAGTTTGTTGTGCTAAATGCCTCGAAGTGTGTGTGTGTGTGTGTGTGATTGAGAAAATACAAAAAATCTATTTCCATTTTTCAATAAACAATAATTTGTTTATTTATTTAAAATTGTATGAAAAAAAAAGAAATTTTTTTTTTTTTTATAAAAAATTATTTAAAAATTAATTTACTAATGAATGAGATCATCTTCGATAAGTGTGTAAATAATTGGTTTTTATGCACTTATTTAGGAAAGTATAAATATTTTCATGGAATTTGGAAAACTTTTGAAATAAGAAAATATTAATAAACAAACACATCAAGGTTTTCATTTCAGACTGCGCGTGCAAAGATTCCATACCACCTATGATGTAAGAATTGCAAGTTGAATTACAAGATATGCATAGCAAATCAAGAGAATATAACGAATGATTGCATGTATTTTGATCAGCGAAATTTTCTTGATGAAAATGATAAAAGTAATTGGAAGTATCACTCACTCGCTCACTCACTCACTCACTGTACATGATTTGATGGACCTTTCTCTACATAAATTAAGCGTTTTTTTCCATTTACTATTATTGAGTTATTCAGTGTATACAAAATTCCATTTTCGCCATTCGTTACTTTTGTTATTTGATTTGAAGAAATCTGCCAGAGAAAGCTTTTGCAAGCTTATGATGATGCTGGTCCATAATATTTGATTTCAATGCGTAAAAGGTGATGATTTCAATGTCAATGACAAAGAACGGCCTGGAGGACGATAAAAGTTCGAAGACAATGAATTGCAAGGCTTATTAGACGAAAACGTAGCTAGCCAAGCTTTCTTAAAAAACAACTTCGAAGAGCTTAGCAGTTGACGAAGCAATTGTTTCTAGATGTTTACCTGCAATGGGAAAGATCCAAAAGGACGGAAAATGGCTACTGGGTACGATTGATCTAAAATGCCATTGCGAACCTTTTCAATATCGCGGTTTCATTGCGTGCTAGGCAAAAAAAGAAGAGTTTTCTCTGGCGGATTCTGACTGACGATACGATGAAAAGTGGATCGATTACGACAATGCCAAGCGCAAAAAGACAAGGCTTAGTCCAGGTGAGCCGTCCACATCGACACCGAAACAGAATATTCATGGCCACATGCTGTGCATGTATTGTGATCAGCAAGGCGTAGTATATTACGAGCTGCTAAAATCAAATGAAACTCGTACTGCAGATGTCTTGTTAATAAAGGGACCAGCAATAGCGCTTAATAGCCGCAAAGTCATCCTCTTGCATGACAACGCTCGGCCACACGTTGCGAGAGTTGTCAAGAGTACGCTGTTGCAGCCCGAATGGGAAATACTGCTGCTCCCAGCCTACTCACCAGACACAGCGCCTCTTGATTACCACTTATTCAGATCGATGCAGCAAGACTTGGCTGATGCGCGCGGTTTCAAAATACTGGAGAAGTTCGAAAGTGGGCCAATGCGTTTGGAAATCTGCCAAACCAACATCATTCCTTCGACACGGTATCGCCCTGTTCCCCAAAAAGACGGGAAAAAGTGGTGAAAAATTTTGGAAAATATTTTTTATTGTACCAACATCTCTGAATAGACTCCTTTTTCAAATGAAAATACGATCAAAATACATGCAAGCAACAAATATTTTGTTAATTTTCTACTTGCAGATCAGATTCATTAATAATATTGGAGTATTATTCTAATTTTTAAGATCAAAGCTTCGTAAGAAAGAGAGTCTTTTTCTGGGGAAACAAACACCTAGTATTTACCTTTATGAAGTCAATACACCGATCCACAGAGGCATTCTTGTAATAACTAAATTGAAGTTTTTTTACGAATTATTGAAGCGTCTATCCCACAGATAGACTTGGGACACGTTGACTTTCACTTCGCTTGTGATCGCAGAATAAAAAAAAAAAAAGAAGTCTTACAAGAAGCAAGCCGTCCTCATATTAAATGAAGCAATTCCAGTGAAAAGGTTTATGAAACTCAACTGGAAATGTATTTAAGAATGAAGATGTTTTTGTCTCAATAATTGATCTAATATTACTTCCAAGGAGAGAAATTAATGGCAAACATTGAAGATGTAGAAGAGATGAATAATAATCGTTTCCTTTCCGCTTGTAAAGCCAATTAACATAGATTTACTTTTGGTGAGCGCAATTTCTTAACTGACTTAGCCTTGCTTTTGTCGCGAAACTTTTGTTTTGCATAGTTTCAGAAACGTAAAACTTGAAAATTGAAACTGAACACTGAACACTGAAAGCATTTGCTTGTATTTACATATAATTGCGAAGGAGCGCGTAAACAAGTTCCAAAAAAAAATAATAAAAATATATATAGCGCGAGATGGTCATCTAAAGGAACCCGAACGTAATGTGAAACAGTCTTAATTAATAGATTGTTACATACATGAATACTTGCTTGGGATGAGGTTGGATGAGTGTTTCAGGATTTGTCTCAAAAGATAAATTAATTTTAATTTTAATTTTTTTTTTTTTTTTTTTGCTTATTTCTTAATATTAAAAAAAATTTTCGAGAACATTCGATCCAGCCGATAATGTCTTAACTTGATTAACGCTTACAAAAATAATAATATAATGAAATGTTTAATTATTTAATCTTTAAAGTTTAACTAAACTACTAACTAAAGGTAATAGACTTGCTTTGATTTTTATTCTTTTCTTTTCGACGTTCTTTCGAAGTATCTATCGGCAAATGAATTGATTGACTTTAAACAGGTAAAAAAAAATACCGTAAGATCTGGTGAAGGGTGAATTGGTGGTACGTGTGAGTAAACGAACACTTGCGAACACTTTAGTTGATCTTTAGTTTTTATATTACGTGTGTGTGTGTGTGCGTTTTTTTTTTTTTTTGTTTTCTTCGTTTTGTTTACTTTTTTTTATATATCAATCACTCATACACGTACAATATGACATCATCATCACCATCGTCAGTTTCGAAATTCGGAAATTTATTATGATATTTAATTCTTTGTTTTGTTTTTTTTTTTTTTTTTTCAATTTTTTTAATTTTATTTTATAAATATTACATGAAATTTTTGGAAAGCATAAAATGATTTTCTCGCACAAAGGGAAATAATAAAATACTTTTCCGTATTTAGATATATTTTTGAAAACTTTTAATGCTTTTGTTTGCTTGTTTTTTTTTTTGTTTTTTTTGTTTTATAACCGATCTCATTAAATGCAACAACTCTCCGCATTGACCTTCAAACTGGTTTCTGACACACAATTTGAATATTGAAGGTAAGTGAGACGAGTTAGAGAAAATAATACAAAGTTTACACTTGAACTTGTTCAACAAATTTATTGTTGCCTCTTATTAATAAAATTAATGCATGCATACGTGATATAGAAAACTCTAAGTTATAAATTACCTTTAACGATTTGCTTTATGTTTTATTACTCTTTTGCAATCTTTTTAACAAACTTCCCTAAAAATGTTGATGGGGTTTTTGTTTTTTTTGTAATTATTACGCGAAGAACACACAAAAAAAAAAGTTCAATTTAATACACACCTTAAGCGGTTGACGCGGTTGGCATTTAAAAAGCAACTGAAGCAACTGAATCCGCTGAATCCGTTAAATGGTAACCGAAACAGCCGAAACAACAAGCAACGTAACGAAATATTTCACTCATTCACTCACTTCGAACGAGTCGCATAAACAAAGTCAGACTGTCTCTGCACTCTTAGCACTCTTTTCTCAATTTACCCTTTGTTGCATTTATATTATACACGTTTGTTTCGTGTGCGTGCGTTTGCCTGAACAGCAGTCAGAGAAGAAAAATATTGAAATCTCTTTATATAGTTAAAGAAGAAAGAAGTTATAATCAGCTTGGGTCGAATCTATTAATATCCGCCATTAGCTCGTCTATAACGATATTTGATTACAAGATAATGCAAAGAAGATCGATTCGATTCGATTCGATTCGATTCGATTCGATATATACATTTTGGTGACACTATTCTCTACTATTTGCAAAAACTAACAATAATACCTAATTCGTTTTCTCTCTCTTTCTAAATACATACATACTTATATATATATAGAGGAGTTTTTCTTCATTTAATTGTTAACAAAGTCTTAATGCAATTTTTTTGGTCTTTCAATTTAATCCGAGATGAGTAATAAGAAAAACTTGAAGACCAAACGCATCGTTTAGAATGATGATAACAATCACAATGGACGGAGAAAGGACTTACAAAGCAAATATAAGCAAATCGACATCACTAGCTGCGTTGCAAACATTTAACGTATCTAATATAACCGTTGCGGCTGTGGTAGTACAAAAAAGTGGTTGATGATTTTTCATGCTCACACACACACACACAATCAACTACCGGCTGTTGATTTACTTTAGTAATGGGAAAATTTAAGCAGACACGTTACACGCATATAACGCTTGTTTACAACATGTTGTCTTGGGTTTGTGGATGTTAAATAACGGCGATTATATTGAAGAGAAGAAATTCACGTTAGGATAACTCATGGGTCACATTTATTTTAGATGAGTTTTTGTTAACTAATGGTTGCGCAATGCATCGATAGCGATTTAGCGACGTTTTAATTCTTGATTCTTGGCGAACCGCCCACAATCATGTCCATGTAGGTAGGAAAACACAAGATATTAAATCAAAATTTGTTACAAATTTTATTATATAGAAAAGCTCAGAAAGGTTAAGGTTAAGTTGATATCGACAATTCGACATCTACCATGACCGTGCGTAACCGTCTATATCTGAATTTGCGATTTAAAGCGTTTCACATAGTAAAACCCATGAGTGGATTTCGAATATTCTGCAATATTAACAGAAAATACAACCGTATTGAGCCCATCGACAAACCCATAGCAAAAATGCATATGTCCGCAGGAAAATTAAAGCTTGTCTTTAATTCTTGTTCACTCCTTCTCTCAGCAAATGCGTTGTCAATAGTGAGGTGAAGAAGTTTCTACAACTGCAAGTCTGCGGAATCTCGTGCGGATTTTTGACATTTGCTCTGTAAACGGCTTATATTTTTTTATATGAATTCGATGCCAAGAAAATTGTGAGTGTAAAAAAACCGACATATCATATGTGCCAACCTAATGCTTAGTATGGATTTTACCTCATTTCTTCACTCGACGAAATTCGTGGAAAAATAAATGAACAGCCAGTCAACTAGACGTTCAGACAACATTCACAACAACTTTGAGTCGAAAACCCTGCATTAAGTATACAATTAAATTCTCATGGCCTCGACTCAATGAAAGTTAAAATACGCGAATACGTTTTTCGTAATATAACTTCAGGCGTTCAGGCGAGGAAGAAGAATCCCAAATAATCATTTTTTTTGCTTTATTAAATCACTTAAGAGTTTTTATATCCGTCCGAAGATTATATTAAAGTTAGCGTAATGTCTGCAACATCCAAAAGGAAGCTTCGGATATTTTACTATATATGTTATATATATTGCTGAGCAGTATCAAGTTCCGAATCGTTGTAAGCACATTCTCGGAGAAAATATTACGAAATATATAATATATCGGTCAACATGTCGAGGGACTACGTGAGAAAATCATTTTTTTTTAATTTTTTTTTTTTTTTTTTTTTTTTTTTGCAAAAGTGTTGTCTTTTTTCATAAAAATAATTAACTTTAACGGTAATGCAATCAGTTCAACGCTTCTCTAGCATTTCAATTCTTTTTTTTTATGCGAACGATCTATGAAAATCTTCAATATAAGCTTCAATCTTCATCATGTGATGCAAATAAATTTCCCTCGAGCCTCATTTTGAGATTCGCAAACAAAGAGTAGTCGTTCCAGTCAGATGTAGAGAGAAAAAAGTTGATTGTGACCAATAATTCAAATGTCGTTTTATGCAATTTGAACTTTGGTGCCATCAATTTGTGACACGATGTGTTAGCCGTATTGGTAAAAGGCAACCGCTTTCACCGCCGCTTTGTGGCAGTTTTCGCCTACGATCAAACCCTTATCCTAATTAATCGATGGTTCGAATACACAATGCGCCCACAAGACACCATAACCTGTCCGGCCGGCTGCTGCAGCTTTGGCGACTTCACAAGCCTTTCGTTCTCCCTTTCCATTAAAAGGAAAGGAGTCCACTCGACTCGGAAGTGTAGTAGTGGACCCATGTTTCGTTCATGACAAAAAATCCTTTTTGCTCTGTTTAAAGAGAAAACTAACTACACTTTGATTTTTTTGTTCGACAATGAGTGAACATGGTATCCATATGGAATTAAGTTTTCCCCAATAAAAATGTCTTGTCCAAATATTCACCCAAAACGGTGAACGGACGCTGTCTTTTACTACACAAATTCATTCACTTTCCGATTGTCAACAAAAATGTTGTGGACTTTTTTTGTTGTTTCCTAGTGCGGCCACCCGATGTATTTTTGGCGGCGGCTGCAATCAGAATGATTGGTGTTCGGGTGACCTCCTTTAAATTTAGCAATCAACGGACAAATTTTCCTTTTTAACGACGAATAGTTAGTTGTCATAATACTCTCCAAGTTAATGCTATGTATGGACCGTTATATAGGATAAGTGAAATTGTAACTAAACTAGGATTTCCCTCAAAAATTTTGATATTTTGTAAGCGATTGAATCATAGACCTTAACGGAAATTGAAATGAATGGATTCTCACTATTTGGAAATGGAAATGGAAATAAATGAAAAAGAAACTAATGCTTGAAAACGTTCGGATTTTCAAGTTTATTAAAATTGAAATTGAAATCCGTTTTGCAAAATATATATTACAAGGACTATCCAGGTGCTCTACAATGATTCTCTTCACATATTATACCCATTTTTACTTTGCAGTCATTATCGTTCCATTCAAAATCGCTTTCTTCCCAAATATGAACACAATGCTCTTTATTTTGATAATTGTCAGGATTATTCAGAGACCAATTGGTGTAATCGAGCTTTTTACCATTTGAAGTCCAAACAAATGAATCCTCTTCGCCTAAGTCAGTAGCGCCCAACCAGAAATTACATGACGTTCCTTAAGACGAACCAAAAAAAAAAAAAAGAAAAAAACCGAAAATTTAAAAATAGTTGATAAATAATTACAAACAATCAAACGTACGAAAAACTTCCTTTAGAAGACTCGTTACATCTGTACATTTTTCTGGGGTATCCAAGGCAATTAAACTCATATTACGTGAAGCGCACTCATTCCAGGCTTGAAACCAATTGTACTACGATTTTGAATAAAATAATAAAATTTAAAATCATAAATTATTTTATATTTATATTTTATTTATATATTAGAACAAAAGTTATTCAATTAGTTACTTTGTACTCTTTATCAATAAACAAATTTGAACCGTCTGGAGCTTTAAACCATTTAGTAACCGATACACTATCCACAGCATATGAAAATGCTGCGAAAAATAAAAATAATTCTAACAATTTACGATTCATTTCGATTGAAAAATTATGAAGCACTAAAGCATTGAAAATTTGAATTGCAACAAAGTCGCCCTGCGATTGTCAAGCTTATCGATGTAAGAAAAATAAAAAAAAAAAATTGTTTTTAAAGCTCCCTTTTAAACTAATCTGAAGCACTCACTCGCCATCACATCGTTGTTTATAAAAATGTTTAGGCGAGCGGGCAGGCATTACTGGCTAAATCGTTTTGAAAACTCTGGCTGGCCAAGACTCTGATGCATTTAATGTCTTTAAGGCATTTTATTGAGTTTCACAAGCAGAATATGAGAATATTAGCATGTGCGGGCGTGCGGGAGTGCGGCGTTTTTCTACATTAACTTCTTACCAGCTAAAGAACTTGCATTCCATTTAAACGAAATCATTGCTATACGCTCGCTGCAAATTATAATTTTTACCTTTCGTACACAAAATTGAAGGATTTTGGACCGCATTTATTTTTTTTTTTTTATTTTATTTTTTTTTTTTTTTTTATTTTTTTGCTTTCAAAATTAATTCGAGTTTCGAGTTCAGGCAGAAAGGGCGACGAAGATTTTCTTTATTCTTTTGCTTTTACAAGAGGGAAGGACAAATCTAGTTCGACCACAGAAAGACGTAGTAGTGAAAGCATAAAAGTACATATAATGATTAATCTATAATCGGACGTAGCATACTTATCAACGCAACTTCCAAATCATTTGCAAAATCTTGATGCTTGTGCTTCAAGCATCTCTCGCTCTACTTATGACCTATTGGCAAGATTAGCTCAATCGTTTCCACGTATTTGACGATAAATATTCAGATTATAACACGAAACGATGCAAAGCCTTGTGTAGATTATTAAGCGTATAGTGTTTTGCTTCATTTATTATATTTCGCGTATTTTCGCGTGTATTTTGCTTATTATTTACTTTTTTCGCTCTATTGATAACAAAAATACTTAGATTGAAGGGAATAGAACGCGTTGCGAAGATATATGACAACGCAAAGTGATTAGTTCTACAAAAAATTTTTAAATAAAATCAAATCAAATGTCCGGGAAATTCCAAGTAGTCTAAGTA
This sequence comes from Glossina austeni, assembly GCA_000688735.1. Classification (NCBI taxonomy): domain Eukaryota; kingdom Metazoa; phylum Arthropoda; class Insecta; order Diptera; family Glossinidae; genus Glossina; species Glossina austeni. The sequence goes on from KK502403.1 coordinate 2,951,855, forward strand.
AATTCAGTTGGAATTATATGAGTATGAGTAATGCAGATGAACTCTACTTGAAATTATATCCCAAATAAATGCTTTGTCAGTTAAAGTGCGACCGTCTTCTCATAGATATCCCATGAGTTAAGTAATTAATTTTCAAAATGGTGCCTTCTTTTTTTTTTGCTAGATTTTCAACCAAACCGATTCAAATCGATATCACAAATAATTATATATATTAGGGGTACAAATAAATCCTTATAGACACTTGTTTTAAAGGCTAATCATTGAAATTTGCACCACCTGTCCATCTATGGCGAGTCTCTTATCGGGTAGCTTGCGGATCGCATCGTTTCGTGCTTGTGAGACGAAATAGTCATTGACCTATTTTCGTACATTATCAACTTTTGTCAGCTGCTGATATTCTATGATATTATGTCTGCACCGCTCTGGACAAATACTGATCGCAAGTGGACAGACCCCGAGGATATGCCACAATCGGGAGAAGTTCCCAATTTAAGTTGATGATGATGACTTCCTGAGTTGCGTTTGCAGCATATGGACGGACGTATGCGAGTGTACATCGTCCTCAAGACTGAAGCTTTTTGCATGTTGCACTTGTTAACTGTTTCATAGCTTAATGTATTTTCACTCTAAGCCAACTTAATCAATGGTGTGCCGTAAATGACATCCGTCACTCTTTACTTTAATAAACACTGAACGACATACGTATAGCTTAGAGACATAAATGTCAAAGTTATACTTGAAATATCAAAAGAATGAATGGCTGAGCTTTGTTGGAGTGCTTTCAAGTGGCCAGGGAATTGTGAAGGACTTTGATAACTTGCCCACGAATCGCACGGTATTCGTTAGACTTTGCCTTTATGTATAGCTGAGATGTTCTTAATCAATTTAGATTTTGTAAGTAACTGAACTTAGCAGGGAAACAAATCCGCATGCCTAGGGGCATAGATAACAATGGCTTTTGGACAAAAGCATTACGAAAAGATAAATACATCGTCAAAGCTTACGACTTGGCCGAGTTTCACGTAGAATAAAAATATCATAAATCACAATCGTTTACCCAATGTGTAGGCAGATGCAGTGATGCAGGGATGACGGCAAGGGTAAGTGCTGCGTTAGATTAATAATATCCCTGTTTTTTGCAAAAAGAAGTTGAAGGATAGTTGAAGAGGAGAAAGCTTCACGCTGCTTCTATCGAATTGATTTCACCATTCACTGGTTCTAATCAGTTATGCTACGCTTTTAGCCGTCTTGCTTAGCGGTCAACTATAAAATATGCTTAAAACTGAACTACGTGCAGTAAATGCGGTATCTTCCTAAAAGAGATCCGTTCAGTGGACGCTTTCTTCACCCTGCCTTTTAAAACTGAAAATGAAAACCTTATAAGAACTAAGGAATCAAAATAACATTTCGTGCTATCTACTCATCAGTCGATTGTTAATCATTTTTTTTTATCTTTTCATATGAAATTTTTCAAACAATTTACATAATTCCGCGCCGTCCTATTCCTTTGTGAAGAAATTCGCAGCAAGACTTAAGTTCTTCTTTCATTAGTTGCGTAATATGATGGTCTTCGCAGATCAGGCCCATTTTTATACCGCACACATTATCGTTCCATTCAAAATCGCTCTCTTTCCAATAATGCACGCAATGCTCGTTATTTTCATAATTATCAGGATTACGAACAAGCCAATCCGTTTTATTGTGATAATTACGATTATTAAGAGACCAGTTGGAGTAATCAAATACTGTCCCAGTCGAAATCCACGTAAATTTATGCTCTTCAGCTAGATCATTAGCGCCCAACCATAGATTACGTGTAGAATCTTGGGGAGAGGAAGAGAAAAAATATTACTAATAATAGTTTCGAATGATTTTTCTTCTCTCACTTCTTTCACTACACAGAACACACACTCACTGAACATTTCTCGCAATAATTTAATTAAAATTTTCTCTTTTTGCTCCGAATCCAATGTTATCAACGACATGTTTTTCGAGGCGCATTCATTCCACGCTTCAAACCAATTATACTGTGAAAATGAAAATAATAAAAAACAAAATTAATTTTTTTTTTTTTTTATAAAGAAATTCTTCCTTCTTTTATTTTTTAAATAATTTACTTTATATTCTCCATCAATGAATAGGGCTACGTTGTCTCCAATGTTATGCCAGTGAGTGAACGGAACACAGTTTACTGTGTGCAAAAGCACTAAAAGCATGCAAAATCTTTTCATCCACTTCGTGAACATATTGCGATTGTGACATTTTCTCTTAAAATCAGTGCTATTTAAAAGATTTACTGTTTCAAAATATTGCCATCATTTTTAATCTTATCAGTGCGCGCAATTAAATAAAAAACTCTTAAGTATATACTTACGGTTAGTATCCTCATATCGATTAATTACAAAATCTAAAACTAACCAGTTATCGCAAGTAAAACGAGACTAGTTGAGAAGACTATTGAAGTTTCAAATCATGAGTTCGAATATTTTTTTTTTTTAATAAAATATTTTCAATATTCATAACATGTTTCGCATGTACAATCAATTAATTATTCATTTATGATTCTCCAAAAAAGGTTTCTTCGAAATTTTTGCGTAAAGTATACTTAACGGGATGCTCCTCGCATATAAAACCCATTTTTACAGTGCAATTACCGTCATTCCATTGAAAATTGGTTTTCTCCCATATGTAAGCACAATGCTCATTACCGCCATCGTTATCGGGATTGCCAGGTGACCAATTTACGTAATCGAAAGGCTTACCTGTCGACGACCAAACATATTGACCTTCTGTCGCCAAATCGTTACCACCCAACCACAATCTGGGATAAGTACCCGTATCTTTCAAAAGAAGAAGAAAACTTCATGAGAGATGATTCAATCAATGAAATGATTCATCAAAGATTAGGAGTTAAGTTCATTCGGTCAAAACGTTTGCAACACTCAGAGAGCAGCTTCAGATATGCTATAAAGCATACAAATGCTTGATCAGCAAGAAACACTAACTCAATCCGGGTATGATTGTCAATCTCTCTCTCTCTCTCTCTCTCTGCTCTCTCTCTTTCTTTCTCTCTCTCTCTCTCTCTCTCTCTCTCTCTCTCTCTCTCTCTCTTTCTCTCTCTCTCTCTGCGTACTCGCCTCTGTGTCTTTCTCTAGTAAACATACTCGTGGTCGTAGAAGAGACAAGACGAGCCTCAAGCTTGGCAAGCACGTTTGGCAATCTTGCATACAAGTTAGGTATGAAAAATGTGCCGATTCGATCGAACGACCTGGCGACAGTGCCATATAAACTGAGAACACCTGTGTTTTCAGAAGCTAAAGAAAAAAGTTGAGTGTTTTAGTCGTTGCCTACAAACTGGGAGCGGTAAAATTTTCCACATATATTCTATCCTATGTATCCTACAGTACTTGTATAAAGGTGGTGGTGCAGCCATCAATAAAAAGCAACAAAATTTCATATTTTATTTTTACACATAAATAAAGTCCGTTTTAATCAGTGCTGATAACCAACCAAGCCTTCCAACAATATTTCCAAAAACCAAGGAACAAGGAATTGTCAAAATAAAAAGGAACTCCTATCCTTTTCAGATGCTTCGACCCCTGCCCTGTATTTTCGAGTAAATATTCGTTTGCAAGAATCTCGTCAAACCGAAAAAAATTGTTTTAAAAAATAATCTCAACAAGTTGTGGAACTCATATCGAGTCAAAATTTGTTAAAATTACTGACGCCTTCTGAAAGAGGTTTAAAGGGATAGACAGTTTTTCCATAAAATTTTCGTGCTTCTTCTTACGTTCTATGAGTACCTGTTGGGAAGTTACAATCTAATGTTTTACCTGCTGAGATGCAACCTTTATAATGCACCACCAGATGCCTCTGCAAACTATTTATGTTCTGTTATTTAAATACGTTATCAGACGAACTTTCATCCAGACGAACTTTGAGCAGATATTGGGCTCAAAGCGATTCGAAAGCTTTCGAAGTTTATGTTAAGAACTATAAGAACAAAGTTTGGAATGGAGTTTTTGATGTCGATTGTGAATTTGACTCTTGCCGTGTTTCCCGTCATTTCGCAAACCCGTAAAGTTCGATTCTATTATCGACAGATGCAGCGAATCAGACACGCTCCGACATAACAAAAAAAACAAAAATTTTTGTTACGATAAGAAAACATCGTTTTTCAAAAACTATCTACGCTTCACTTTTTGACTGCATCTTCAAGCATTGTTCTCTAGAGAAACACATGGGACCTTTTCGATTAGTTTTATATTTATATCAACATCGGGGACATCGAAGGACATTTAGAATAAAAGCATTGTAAACGTCTTTGATGAACGCTCCTCCTTATCCTTCGCAAGCTATAGCTTTTTCAAAGATTTGCAGCACGTCCATGGTATTCACAAAAACATTCTCTCGTCCATTTATAAACATCTAGCCGAAGCCGATTGAAGGAAACAGTTAATCAAATATTTTTTGCAGACATGATCAACTAATCCATTCCCGACTCTTGCTAATCGGTGCGTGGCAGATATTTTAAATACTATAGGAGTGTTACAAGTCAAATACACTTGTCTTGCATATACACCAGCACAACAAATTTTCATTTTAATTGCGATCATGTCCGTAAGTCTTTTAAGAGCATTTCCATATTCTAAGCGTCACAGCGTGACTCAAGCAAGACTTCGAAACAATTTTGCGGTGCAATATTTGAGTCACTATTATAGCTTTTTGAAATTGATAGATAATCAGACGGAAGGACCAGGTTACCCACTACGCGTGAATAAACAAGTCCTCCTAAAACTCAGGCATGGTTTGAATTTTGTATCCACTTTCAACCTTAATCGCCTGTTTAAGTGATAAAAATTTTCACATTTGGATTTTGGAAAATCCACAAGTGATTCAGTTCAGAAATGATATCATTTGGCCCGGATGTCCCACATTCGTTGCACATTTCTGAAAAACCCTGGAAAACAAATCGAACCAAAAGGGTGCGTATGTGCCAGTAATGACCTTTTACCCGATATGCTTGCTATTCCCTACATGCCCTTATACTGTACACTTTATGAGCAACCATGTCTTGCGTGAGTTGACAGACATCGTATGGATACTTTATAATTTATCTGATGCTTAACTCCCAGCATTGTAAATGGAATAATGTTTACTGCTCGTTATAAAGAAATAAAATTAAGTGCAATACTTTTTCCCGGTTAACTTATTTTGATTAATGTCCGTGGATCGGAAAAACAAAAAAAAAAAAAAAAAATTACATTCCTTACCACAATCTTTTCTTAATGCATTTGCTAGATCTTTGGACTTTTGTTCCGAATCTAAAGAAATCAAATACATATTACGGGACGCGCATTCATTCCAAGCTTGAAACCAATTAACCTAAAAGATAACCTAAATGTTAGAAAATTTTCATTCTTCTTTTCGTCTTTTTTTTTTTTTTATTATTATAAACAATTACCTTGTAATCTGTATCCACATATATTGGTAGGTTGTCCAAAATCATATATCTTTGGGGAATTGAGTTGCATTGGTTAATATAAAAAACCAACGAAAGAAAGAAGAACGCCTTCATTTTAAAATCGATACTAAAAACCTAGAAGCAATTGCTTAGACTTTTATAGGTACAAATAAACGCGAAATGTTTAATTATGTTATACATACTTTTTTAATATTTGTTTATATAGGTGGGTGGTTATTGTGAATTGAAACAGCTTTCTTTTGGTGCGTCCAGACATAATATTCGATATATTGTTGTATACCGAATAAAATGCAATTCAAACACCCTGTCAGAGGGCTCGCAGAAAGACGTACCGACAATTATTGAATTCAATTGCAATTATGTTTAGCCACTTTCTAGTTGAATTGGCAAAGTGCCAACGTGACTAGGTAAATATTATAAAATGTAAATAAAAGTACTTCTGGACTACAAATTTTCACTTTCAAGTTGCTTTTGCATAACTGAACGGTTACTTTTAAGTCGACCTTCAATTGTCTCAGCTAAATAATAATAATAATATTTAGATAGCATTACTAACATTTGAAATGATTATAATAAATAAAAGAAGTAAGAACATTATAGTCGGGCAAGGCTAACCATTAAAGACCCGACACAATTTTCACATATTCCATTACTATTACCATTACATTTACATATTATTTCCATCTAGAGGCCTACTTTCGTATGTGTGTCCGTATGTCTATGTGGTGTTGGCGCTCTCCTGGTCGGGAAAATGAAAAAAATCAACTTGAAATTTGATACAAACATTGGAAATTTCTGCACAAAGATTGCTATTGAAAATAGGCCAAATTGGTTGGAGCGGAAGCGCGCAGTCGAGCATCAACTGAACGCAACTCAGTTTTTTCTAACAAAAATTTTTGAATTCTTGCTCATTATTCGGAAATTATTAAAGTTTGAAGGCTGAAACTTTCCTCATTTGCTTTGCGAGGCACATTACTCTCTCGGTCCATAAATGGAACCAATCGCCCGCGTCCACAAAAAGTTACGAGTAATTAAATTTAATTTTTTTCACTTTTTTGAGGTTTACTGCTTACTTACATATCATAGGGCAAACAAGATAAAACGTTTAAAGCTATTTCGTGCACTCCTCCAACGAAGATATGTTATCTGCCCAAAAATGGATTAACTCTAAAGTGAATATGGCAGACACTGAGATTAATTTTTTCTTAATAATACCAGCGATATGGGTATCAAATGAAAGGACTTGGAGAGCAGTATGCGAAAAGCATAGTGATGGGTATGCGAGATTCGGCCCCAGTCGAATGTAACTTTCTTACTTCTGTTTAACCGTTAAAGTCGTAAATGTAGCGACAACAGAGCCATTTTTCATGAAAGAAATCTTAATACGAAGTGTGAATGCTTGTGTCACTTGAAAAATAATTTGAACCGCGTTAGTAGATATCCGCTGCTGCTGCTGAATTGCCACTCTTGCTGCACAAGAGACGAATGGGGAGCGACTGAAGACTTTGGAAGCGATTTAACTACGATTTGGAAATTTTTTTTGTCCCAATGCCAGGCAAACTAAAGGATTCTTTAATGCGAAACTTTCTTATGAAAATCATATTTTCCAACGTGGGGAATAATGCGCATCTTTTAAGCGAATCAAACTTCAAGAACTCATCACTTTTTCCTATTTTCCCACACACTCGTAGAAACATTACATTACGTTACAATTGCGATGAGTTTACTCACATACCGGTATGTATGCGCGTAGCAATGAATATCACGGCATTGTATAGCACTTGTTATTATATAAGCATCGGATGTAATTAAAATATGGCAGAAAGAAGAAGCAAAAGTGTTGGAGATAAATGCGAATAACATTTACGTTCACATATATGTGTGAGGACAATGACGCACCGTTGCTGTTGATGATAATAATCGCTTAAAGAAAATGCTGTACACACATACAAAGTGATGAAATTATTAATTTTAGTATATATATATACATGTAGGAGCATTCGCTCTGCTTTCATGAAATTTAAAAATTTAAACTTTCAAAAATCGGATTATCCGCTGGGAAAACAATTTCTTCAATCCAATCGATATACGAAGAGACACGAGTGTAAATAGAAGGCGGTACACCGGCGCAACCCAAGCCGAATGAAGTGATACCAACGACATAGTTCCTCCGATCTTCGCCTCCACGTATAATCAAAGGACCGCCCGAGTCACCCTGACACGTATCTCGCAAATGCTGAGGATCACCAGCACACAAATGCGTATCGTCAAGACCAGAGGGAGCCACATCCCTATCATTTTGATAATATTTCTTGCATTCCTCGATAGAAATTACGAATAGCGGAGCTTTAAGTAACTGGTCCGAAGGTTGGCCGCCAAAGCTTTTATGACCGTAGCCCAAAGCAGTGACATTATTATTAAGCGTATCATTTTGAGCCCAAAGACAAGCTGGAGATTCACTAAAATGTTTAATAAAAACGATTCAAATTAATTTTTTTTTCTTTTTTTGTTTAACTATCATAAATACTGACATGTATTCGTCTTCCAATTCAATTAGAGCAATATCATAATATATGGAAGTTATGTTATAGGCAGGATGTTTAATGAACCGTTTAATCTTTATGTCACCGACAGTGGAATCAGTAAGATTTGTGCCGCCAATTCGTACCACAGTCGGTTGAGCACTAAGCAAAGAATAGTTCGATGAAAGCTTGAAGGAAAAATTATTGCGCCTTCGTTTGAATACTCACCCACCCAATTCCGCACAATGAGCGGCAGTCAAGACATAACTATGAGATATTAAAACTCCACCGCAACGATATCGTATCGAATCGCCAATGTTTAAAGGCCAACCCAAGGCAGCCTACAAATGAGACATGGATGAGATGTTCCTTTGAAAGTTATAGCTATTTAATCGCACTACTTACCATATAGGGGAATTCACCCACCTCGGTCGATAGGCCGCTAACTATTACGGCACGAACCACTTGACTCAGCTCGCATCCTATAGATATAACGTTAAAAGTAACGTTAACATGAGTCACATGAGTATTGTTCGTTGCTTACAAACCTAAGTCACTACGTCGGCGCCTTTCTGATTCTTCTGTTGTCCACAACTTGTTCTTCTTCTTCTGTTGATCGTTATTGTTTTCCATTAAATTACTCTTTTGCCCGTTCGTTTTGCTCTCAGTAATATTCAAATTGCAACAAACAATTTGCTTTCGTTTAATGAAATAACACGTTTTCGGATATATATGCTCCGTGTCCCATTTGCCGAGCACTTCGGGACACTCTTCAAGCGGTACGCATTTGCCAAGCTGTCGACCATCATTTAACGTGCAATTATCCCAATTTTCCATTGGAAATATAATACCACGCTGCGAAAAAGGACGGACGGCAGGAATTGTCGCTAAACGATTTAATTTAAAAAAAAAAAAAAAAAAAAAACTCATTTTATTTAATTATTATTTATTATTTAACTCGACCCTCGATGAACTGAACTAACTGTACCAATTTCTTTGAAAGAAATCGCATTGGAAAGCATCCAAATGCAAAAGTTTAGAAAATCATTCATTGCAAAAATAAATGCTTTCACCGGCAACAATAAGAAACGACTGCTGCTGCTCAGATTTCCATAGCGTTTTTGTAAATAGCTATGCATTCATTATAGATGCAGGCATTGGCTGAGAAAACTGGATTTGCTTTACTTCTCATTTATTGTCTTCACTCTGAGTTGCACTCATCAGTTAGTTAGTCAGTTAGTTAGTTAGTTAGTTAGTTGTACATCATTTCAGTGTCAGTCAACAATCATGTAAAAAAATGTTTACAGTTTATAAAGCAGTCCATGCTCTGCAGTTCGGCTCTGCTCCGATCAATTAGCATAAATGTTAAGTTTTTAATTAACCTAAAAATATCGAAAAATTTTGATTTTTTGAATTTTCACAAAGCCTAACGTAGATGAAATCCTTCCTCACGCTCACATATTATTATTGGTATGTATTTTTTTCGCCAGTACAGTAAAACCTTTTAGAATTCTGAACACCAAATGAAAAAATATATAATAACTTGACTGTATAGTCGACTAAAAGTACATAAATGTTATAGAATCGCTAATCGCGTACTTTACGCTTTACGCACGAACGGATTGAGAAGTTCTGGTATACTTCTGTTCTCCATTAAATTGATAAATACAACTTTATATTGACAGCGTAATATTGACAGACCTTAAAAAGGCCAGCTATTTGTCTTTGCAGCAAATTTATAAGTAAAACATACATACATACATACATACATACATGGCATTCTCTTACATACTTTCGATTATCAAAATTTGAAATTTATATTTAATTCCCTTGCACACATTACAAATGCATTCACAAATACATATGCACCGTTGATCGTATCAAACCTTCCCGTCATTATCATATCCGAACAGAATGTTTTTTCTTGTACCTACCTTGGCGGACTTTATTAGATATGAAAAATAACTCGAAGGTAATTTTCGATTTTGGGGACGGTCGAGGAACTTTTAGCGGGTAACGTTCGATAGCATATGAACTTTGCTCAATATCGAATGTAGAGCTTCCAAAAAGATCGTATTGTTTTCGGGTTTCGTCACGAGAACTGTAAACCTGCCCCCTGTTCCTAACGCTGGGAATAGCAGCATCGATGTAAAAATTTTTGCATTTACGAGTGCCATCGTCTCTGCCCATTTAAAACACAATTGCTTGAATGCTTGAGAGTTGAGCAAACAATTGATTTTATTTTTGCATTCCAGATTCCAGAACTTATAAATGCGGTCCATTCGTAGCTATCAATACGTCAATAATTTTTCTCTTTTCTTCTAAAAGTTGGCATATTGGACACTTCTATGCCCACCAACATAGGAGTATGCGAGTATATGGATTTTGACATTTGTTTATAACGTCTGAAAGTAAGCATCAGCGGCCCTACAAAGCAGACAGATCAGTAACAAGTTGCGACTCGATCTAAGTGGAATCTGTGCAATATTTGCAAAAAACTTTCTCTTGTTCGCGAAAATATCGGCCTCAAATTCTGCAAACATTATCCACGTGATAGCAAGCAGGTTGACATTGAAAGTGAGGGAATTCTGTCCAAGGACAGACTTACAGCACAGTATAAAGTGGAAGTAATCCACTTTACAAAAGCGGATCAGAACTTCTTTTCTACAACAAATATAGCGATAAAAGTTTTCAAATATATTCTATGGGTAGCCTTGAAGTGTCTGTAGAAAAAGGGAAGAAATCAGCCACGCCTATCCAATAGTACGCATTGTGTTTGTTTGTTGCCCCTTCTACTTTTAAAAGAAAAAGTGGTGCGCATGAAAGATTCGGCCACAACCGATGTTCTTATTCGTTGTTATTTTAACTTTTGCCATCGGACCAGTAAAAAAATAAAATCGTTCTCGAACGTATAGAGCAACTAAATTAACTCAGAAGAAGAAGAAGAAGAAGAAGAAGAACATTCCAGTCGGACAACAACAAGCTTTAAACACCTTGCCACACCATTACGCCCAATACAATCTTGTATTTATTGCTGTGATAAAGTCGCAGAAATTGAACGTTAAGAAGCCATAATGCTAACGGCAGCCCTCATATCTTCTTTTGAGATATCCTACGATTCCTCGCCTATATCCGTCAGGGAGTATTGAAAAAGTGCAACTATTTGATTTGATTCATGAATATCCTTAGATGATGTGGAGTCAAAAACATGGACTTGCATGGAGTGCGAATTTTCAACAGATAATTTTTATTTCAAATTATTATTGTGAACGAATTTCCTCTCATCCAACTATTCGAAGTTAGAACTTTTCAGTATATAAAAGTTTACCTTTCGCAGAAACGGCTAAATGAAGGTGTGGGGGAGGAGTGGGGGGGTGAGAAAAAATTATCGACAAATATTGATAATTGCAAATGGATTTCATATGCCAAAAAGATAGATTTACCACTCCTTGTGGATGTTACATGCATCCGTCAAAAAGTTAAAATACCTCATATCGTAAGTAGTGTAGATCATAATAAAAAAATAATATATATATATATATATGTACATATACAAAATGAAATATATATATACACACGTTCTCTTATTATTGTGCCATTGAAATTATTTATTATTTTATTAACATAACACAGGACCGATTTAATATTTCATTATTTTATAATTGCGGGGCAATTAATTCGTACGAAATATAAGCACTCGTTGAATATGCACGATCGAGTCATAAAAAGAATGGTGATATCAACCAAATGCCACGTTCGCAAGCAGTCGCAACAACTTGGAACGCAACCACATATAACTGCTTGCTAACGCTTTCATTTTTACAATTCCAGGACGAGAAATAGTACTTCTGGCTCTATTCGTACTACGCGTAGAAGGCACGCCTTAATTATCAATATTTTTTAGCCCAGCCCAAGCCATTTTGTTAACTTGCGCGTCTAATTCTATTCGGTATTCGGCATCGTGCTTAAACAAAAAGTCTTGGGCTTTCCTGATAACGTCGAGTATTTGATGACTTAAAACGGCAACAAATGCCATATGCGTCGCATGCGAATGCCAATGGTAGTGTACTTCATTGTAGTGCACTAAGAGTAGGAGGCGATTTAATATTCCGTATGCCGCCAGTTTTTCCGAATGTTTTCATCTGAGAATCGTAACTTTATGTAGCAAGATTGAAGGGGTAAAAATTCACGAGATCTAAAAAAGCCTACAATGGTTTCTTATCTTCAGGTGGTAGAACGTCTTGCATAGCATGCACCTTTGAATTTAGCGGCCTACTGTAAAACGGCATTCGCCCCGTTGTACCTTATGAACTATCCTGCTGATGCGATTAAGAACATCGTCAAAACGCTCAGCTAGCTCTTGTTCGATGTTTACCTCATCAAAATGAGGTAAAAAGCCATAGAAGCCACGAAGTAAGTTTTCAATTAAGCTACGAAATTTCTCTATTGCACTATTCTTTGTGCAAGAGATGTCGCATCTTCTACTGATAGCCGTCGATAGGCCCGTGCGAGATCATTTAATGCAAAAGTACTGCCGCCTTCGAATGAAGCAAAACGAGTGCTCGAGATTTGTATGTTAAAATGACGCAATTTATAGTGCTTTGTTCACTATCGATGCCTTTGTTTCGAATCGCCCTATATTCCGATTGGTCCATCGTTTTAACTACAAGTTGTCTCTTGGCGTGACGTCAATGGTTCCAAAATATTTTGATAACATAGTCTTTCAATTTCCATTTTCATTAAGGGCTTTATTGCATAACGCAAGCGTCTAGAGATGTATTCAATCCGCAATACCGCAGAAGCAAGAGGTAACAAGAATGCCCACGTAATCACCTGGAGCAACACAAGATATGCCTCCAGCCTTCTCCGAAACCTTTTTAATAAATAAATTTCGTAACGTGAAGCGTATTCCGAGTACGTTAGTTAAACTACCTCAAAATATTTGATTGCTCGCCTTGCACGATTATCAGCGACAATGGGTTTTAAAAGTTCTTCTTCATTAATATCGTGACATCCGTGAGACCTAAAATTGAAATTTCGTTTCTTTTAAAGTCTACTACGTAGTTACGGTTCATTATTAGACAATACACGATTCAACGATGACGCCGACATTATGGCTTAGTTTGATCCGAAGACCTTGAACGTGCGGCGTTGATTATTAATCTTGAGTGGCGCAGACCTTTTGAAATTATTCTTCGGCGAAATTAAATTTATGGATTGTAACGTCGGACGCCATATTTTCCATACTTTTCCTGACGTCTCACGTAGAACGTTCTCACTATGACGATGATGCACTAATGCGGCAAACAAACGGGTTTTATGCGAACTTTTCTTTTATAAAGCAAACATACGGTATCATGGCAAGGACAACGGGCACGTGGATGCTGACGACCCCAGCCTACGTTTCCTATCACGGTACTGAAGCTAAATTTTTCAAAGTGCGTTTGTCGTCTGCAATGTTCTCCATGACGAATTCCTTTAGCATTTTTCAAAGCTACCTCAGCTACCGCAGTCCGATCCTACCTTACCTTCTGCAGATGTCAATCCGATGCGGTTAGCAGACTTTTTCTAAAGAGCTTCATACCTGAAGCCGCAGACGAGGCGGCCTTGAAGCATGCTTTACAACGCAATGCCAATGTAAAAAAAAAATCATGCTCGCTTGATAATTTCCTTAAACCTACAATGCAGGCCCAAAAACTTTCATCACGTTGTTGTGGCCAGGGACAAAAATAATCGTTTAGTGAGTGCTTTACTTCTACATTTTCATATAAAAGATTTTCAATCGAAAATTTCACGGTCGAACAGGAACGAAAATGCAAGCATATAGGCGTAGAAAAGCAGTGCTGGTAACAAGGTAGCAAGTAAACCCAAATTATTTACTCATTACTCGGGTGTTCCAAGCTTTCATTAGTTTATTCAAAAAGAGAAAATTTACTTAACCAAATTTTTTTTATATGATATTCTTTTGGAAGGTTTTTTTTATCATCGCGTAGTGTTCGGCTTAATCGGTTTCTTCACAACCACAACCTTCTTCAGTAAACACAACCGGTTCAAGCACCAAACCGAAGAGATGACGTAAAATACACTTATGCTCATAAAGAGTTACTATTAATGCCACAGCGCAGGACAGCCACGTCGTTAAACTTGACCGTCAGCGAAAAACAATCGTTACCATGCATTCTAAGGGGAAAAACTGACCATCTAATCCTATAATTGCTTTATTACTTCATTTAAACAATTATACGCAGGAATAAGAATTTCTAGACATGCACATGCGTCCATTCCCCAGCTGCGATTCATTATAGAAATGAGACTATATTTCCGTTACTTTACAAAACATGTCTTATTGTGATAATGAAACAAAGCGTTGTCTATTTTTTAAGTTTTTTATCGCCCATATTTGCATTGATCGAACAAAGTATGGGCGAGAGTTTTATTATTTATTTTAAAATTTTTTTTTTTTTCATTTAATTTTTCTTTTTTTTTTGAAGGATTGTTATGTTTATTCTCTTCATTATTAACGTATTTATATATTTTCTATATATATATGTATATGTATATACATGTATATACATACATATTTATATATAGTTGTTTTTACAAAAAGATAAATTGCTTTTTTTTACATTTTACACAAAAAAAGAAAGAAAAATTCAGTTATGTGTTTGCTGTTTTCCTTTTACGATTTTCATAATAATAATAATAATAATAATAATAATAATAATAATATAATAATAATAATAATAATAATAATAAAAATTTTACAAGAGACTTCTATCGTTTCAATTAAATACATTATAAACTAATTACAATTAATAAACTTTTTTTGTTTTTTGTTTTTTCTTTTTTTTTTTTTTTTGTTGGGTGTTTGTAAGTAGCGGTTGTTCATATAATTAATGTTAAGAAAATAATATAATTATAAATAATCGCTGTGTAAGAAGAGATTATAGCTGCCTTTACTATAACTTTTTCTTGCACATCATTAAAAAGTATTCGCTAACATGGTGTCGATGATATTTTTGTGTACAAATTGAAATGTATATAAATCTGAATGAAATTCGCAATAAGGATATTATGCTAATATCCATTTGTTATTATGAATCGTCTAAAGGTATGTTTTTTTTTTTTGCGGGGTCTTCGTGTATATGTGTGAGGTCTTTTTACATTAATTTTGAAAAAAAATTAAATATTTTTTCTTAATTATCGAGGTAATCTAAATACTTTTGTTTTTACCGTTACATGTATTTGTGTATTTCTTTTTTTTTTTTTTTTCTTTTTTGTTATGAAACAAACATCTAGTCCATAATAATTTTAGATGTATTTTTCATAAGTTTTCATAAAATCTCAGTTGGAAGCGATATTTTTAATGTTTTGCTTCGTTTTTTTTTTTCTCTTTTTTAAACTTTAAAAAATCACTTGAAAAATTCTTAAAAAACACGAAAAAAAATTGTTTTTAACAAAACCGGCTTAAAATCAACACAAAATCAATATTGTTCCCATGCATAAAGACGATCCTATATAAGAGTATATCAATTTTAAATGAAAAAAACGCATCCTATTCGTGGACCGATAACAACCAATTTTCCTAAATTTAATGCAAGTCTTATCCCTTTTAAGCTATCTTGAGAAAGCTATTTATATATGAACATATATCTGAAAAGATTTTCCTATCCCTACAAGTTCACTTTCAAACTCGATCAATAATTGAAGAGATGATCGTCTTTATTATTTGGTATCATAGGGCCGATTCCGTCTGAAACTCTTAATAAATCTTAGGAAGCTTGACAACCAGCTCTCACCGGCTTTTTAATTTAAATGAGCACTTTTTTAATGGCTTTTAAACGGAAAATAATGAGGGATCAGTGTGTGTTCTTTAACCATCCACCACCTAGAGAGATCGTATTATGTATTTTGTAAAATTAAATTTCGATCAGTACATTTTATTTAGTAAATCGGGGAAATCGGGATAATATTTGTAAATATTTTTCAAATTCTAATAGATTTCGACATGATTTTTTCTCTATTAAAAGTTTATAAATTAATTTTAAAAAACATATAAGAAAACGTTATTTTCTTAAACACCCACCCACCACCTAAGAAAAATTTATGAAAACGGTTTCGCATTTAATTATAGGCCTATTAGTCGATCGATTAAAACTATTATTATAAGACATAACGACGGCTCTTATAACTCCTCTAAAAGTCAAAAATTACGAATTCTTCACCTATGTTTTGTATTGACTTTAATTTTCTCGCTGCTAAGTGCCACGTTCACCAAGCGAACTTATTCGGTCCCCCTCCCAATTAACTTATCAAGTTCTAGCTAGTGGCCGTCTAAATTTCGCAAAATTTCCTGAATACCAAAGCAAAGTGCAAGCGAACTTGGGCGAATTCGATGACTATCAGGGAACATATATATGTTAACGTATTCCGAATTTTTCGATGATGGTTACGATGGTAAGCAGGCAAAGTTCCTTTACAATCAATCCGATTTAAATAAATATGTAAGAAGCCACACATCATGTATTGCATAAAATCCGCGGTCTATTCGAATATTCGAATAGCAGCGCTTTTGGGAGACCTTTTAAATTAACATTTTTGTCTTTCGTTTTACGTTTTTCTTCTTTTTTATAGATATTGTGTGCAATTACAGAACGATCGCTTTGTTTTTTAACAGAGACGCACCATTATCTTGAATTTCTTTTGAGATTCTGCGATCAAAACTTAATTTTACTTATAAGTTTAAACGACTTGGCAAAGCCAACTGCCTGCCATCCATTAAGTCATAGAACAATATACAATATTCGGTCACAGCAAATTTACAAATATAATTCAAAAGTTATGTCCATACGCCTCATCATCATCATCATCATCATCATCATCACTCTTGACAAATGGACATTTTGGTAATCAGTTTGCGGGGCATTTTTTAAGAGCAATTTAAAAGAATTGAATATTTTCGATGGATAATTTCGACAAGAAAGAAAAAAAAAGACTTATTTTCATAATTTTACTACCGTTTCCAGCAGACAGACGGTCGAGTTTACAAAGTTGCGCACAGCCACCATAATCGAAGACTTTTTCTCAATTTTTTTGTAACTCCGAATAACCTTTAAAGCATAAAGTGAAAATATATGATTAACCTTATTATTATTATTACTTTAATGCATATAAGTAGAAGAAACATTTTCTCTATATTTAGTAAAATTTTATTAATTGTTAAAATATGAAAAAGTAACGCAACAGACTTATTAATTATGGCTTGATTATGGTTCTCTAAACAATAGCAAATGTATTCAGCAATAATTACGACTTATGTAATAATTCAAATAATAAAAAGAAAAAAAATTAAGCTCGAAATAATAATAATAATAATAATAATAATAATAATAATAATAATAATAATAATAATAATAATAGTAATAATAATAAGAACGATATTAAAATGTTGCACTTAAATACAACAACAATAATTTAAAAAGCATAAAAGTTTTACTTTTTTTTTTATATAAGTCTTTGCTTTTTAGCGCATAAATTATTAAAAGATAAGCTATTGTGAACATAGAAATAAAAAATAAAAAATACAACAGCTTTTATTCTTTTTATTTCTTTAGGAAAAAAGGGGGGGCGGGTAATAACATTGCTCTTCAATGATTGCAAATTGATATTGAAATTTGAAATAATTTCTTTAAAAAATTTCTTAAACGCTATTTATGCAATTCTTCTCATATCATTATGCTGCTGATGTACTTATATACAATAATCTTTTTTTCTTCTTATATTTTAAATAAAAATAAATTTCACTTATAATATACAAAGGAAAAAAATCATAACTGTACACTTACAATAATAACATAGACTATCATTAAATACATTCTCAAAAATTTAATAAAATTATTTAAACAACAATTCATTCATATCCCATTTTTGGGTAAACGGATCCCATTTTAGGCAAATTCTTTACAAAGTGTTAAATAAATTCTTTATAAAGCATATTAAAAAAGAAAAAAATATATATATATATTGATTTGATACGAGCTACTGATAAGGAAGAACATTGAGAGTAGCAAAGAAGTGTCGTTATGAACATTACAATGATTTACTCTCTTCACATCATCGTCAACACTCATTTAAATTTAATTATTACATTTTACGTTATTTCATTTGCTGAAATCTTCTAAATATTAATTATTATTACAATACGTTTATGTTTACAGTTTTCTATGTGTATTTTTCTTTTATATATATATTTATTTGTTATTTGTTATTGTGTTTGTGGGTCAATTGATTATCAACATGATCTTTTTTTAACAGAAATTGCTTTTATCATAAATATTTGCGAATATTTTTGCTTCGGGTTTCCCTCTTAATCTCGCCCATTCCAACTTTCGAGCCTCAAAGAAAAGACTTATAAAGCATACACAATGTTCTTCTAAATCCTTTTTTAACTCCACTCGCATTTATATAAAATGACTTTTGTCCTACCTGTCCCGATTTCCAGATATATCTCTCGTTAACGTATATCTATTTCTGCCAAAGTGAACCAGTTCGACTCACTTTGAAGCTAAAATTTGGCACACACACATTGCACCATTAACTAAAAAGAAAGGATTAAATGGGATCTGACTGTAGACACGCCCACAGTAGACAAGAAACTGAAGCAATTCATCTACTATTTACAACAACAAACAACAAATGTCACTAGAACATTTATTAGGACATTGTAGTTGCTACAATGATGCGGCTCGGTTCACTAATACGTTCGCGCTTAACGGTTAAATATTTGATTTTCGCACGCATACCGCGTTTATGTTCATGGAACGATTCTTAATACTATAACCGTTCTTTTACCGTTTAATGCTGTTTGAATTATTTTTGGGAAAATTTAATTACTATACTATAACGACAATAATTCCAAGATGAGTCATCATCTCGTTAAGAAGATAGCGTTTTCGATAGCGTTGAAAAGATACCTTAGAGAAGTTAAAGGAGCCTGAGCTGCGAATTAACCTCTTTCTTTATCACGGAACGTTGAATAAGAGAATAGAGAGACTTAAAGAACGAAGATTCGCTCGGAAACGAATAAATTTGGACTGATTTCGAAAATATGAAACGCATCTATTGAAATCAAGGAATGGATTTTACACCGAAAAACCGATAATAGAAACATAATCATGAAAAAATGCTCAATCCAAATTACAGAAGAACTTGCCAATGAATGCATTAAAAAACCGCTTTCCAAGAACAAAAATTCGAAACGATGGAATGTTTGGTTGAAAAGGTTAAAAGAATTCTTCTCGATGCGAAAATTGTCAAATCCTATACCTCTGTGGAATATACACGTGTCTGTGTTTGTGTATGTGTGTGTGCCTTTGTCAAACTTATGCCCGACAATTAGATGATTTAATTGTACTGTGTATAGAGTTATTTCGAGACATATTTCTGGGCCGACCATATGGACGGCTCTGACAAATATCGTTGTGGCACCGTTTCTGAAATATCTTCTCTTTCGCGATTGGCACAGTTTCTCGTCTTTTGTCAACGCGTCAATGGCGAGAACGCACTCGTATTTTGACCTTGTGTCAAAGTGAATTACATTAACTCACTCTGGTAGAAATACATATAAAGAAGACGTCCGTAGTTCTAGTGTTGATAACATCTTTTCTTACGAGTTTATTTAAACCTATTCATAATCATTGTTTAAAGAGGCAAACTAATGACAATAAAACATAAATAAGAAAATTATACTCGGTCGTGAACGAATCTTTTATACCCATCACCGTTATCCTAAATAAGACAAAAAAAAAGTGAGAGAGGGAAATTTTAATGCTCTATAATATCGAGTGGGTACGGCTAATTTTTTCTATTTTCAAAATAAATGCTTTTGTCATATAAGCGTGCGAGCATTGTAGGCGGGTCCTTAGAACAATTCAAGTCTTTTGCAAATTTGTAGGCGATATCTTCATTTTCGCTAACGGGAGAATGTTTACCAGAAATGCCACAAAGTTGCGTAGACAAACCGTTTGACAGATGAACAGACGGACATGTTGAGGTGCATTTCAAACTTGAAACTGACCAAGAATTTATATGCATTGTGGGGTTTTTGAAACTTGCTTCTGCGCCTTAAAAAGATATTGAAAAAAATTAAATTTTGATACACTATAATATTGGATAGGGCATGGTCAATGCAATACAGGACCGCTCATAGAATATGCGCACAAATTTTTCTACAATTTATCTGCTATGGGTTTTGAGTAATGAGCAAAAAACCAATTTTTCGCATCATTTTTGCGGTCAGGAGAAAGTTCACAACAAGCATTACACAGATGGAGAGACAGATATGCTTAAATCGATTCCAAATTTGATGCTGATCAAGAAGATATATATATATATATATATATTGCAATGTCTCTAAAGCTTCCTTCTGGGCATTACAAACGTTCCGATAAAATGAATATACCCCGCAATCTTTCGGTGATGGATATAAAATCGCAAACATTCCAAAACCTAAACACAGTACGGTTACATGGTCATAGCTTAGTTCAATTTATGACTGAATAAACTAAAGCGGATATCTGAACATAGCACCATAAAAATACATATAAAGAATGTCAAAAGTGATGACAAATCGAGACTACTTTAGGGAAAGAAACATTTGATCCTACAACGATAGACTTTGAAAGCAATCATTTGCTAATACAAATTTGCAAATACATGGGATAAAAAGAGCAAACTTTGCTTTGAACACATTAAAAAACCCGTAAACGAACATGAGCGTAACGCTAAGAAGCACAAATAATCTTTTATGTGGGCAGACTAAGAAGATGTGGAAAAGCTTCGAAATTTGTGGAAATTGCGCATTATTGTAGTCCTTCTCATTCCTTTCTAAAATTGTCTATGGATCCTTAATTAATAATGTGCAATAATTGGAGCGGTTCAATATGATGTGTGTTGTATATGTAAAGTATAGTAAAATATTATATTTCCAACAGAGGAGAGATTGACTTTTCAACCAACTTCCATCGGAGCTGAGCACTATCACTGAGAAGAATGGAATTAAATTACAATAGTCATATACAAATTCTCCTCTTCTCAATGCCCGCCTCTTTTTAGGTCGAAATTTTTGCGACAAATGTGCGGAAATTTACGTAACGTAACTACTTAGTTATCAGAAATAATCCATATCCGAGACAGATTTCAAGTCAACCGAATTACTCATTTCTGAGGTATTAGAATAATCATGGAAACCTTTATTATACCCGAATAGGTCATTTCCGAAGCAACAAGGAGAATAGGAAAAACTGTGTACATCAATCGTTTTAGTGCCTTGCTTCTAAAACCATAAGAAAGCATTCTCTTAAGTAGTCAAAGTTAAGCGAGAAACATCACAAACAATAACACTTGTTTCGAACCTAAAAACTACACACATGTACCGAACTCCCGAACTAGGATATACAGTACATACACGTATATAAAATAGAAATCATATGCGATAACCAGTTGAAAATTCGCCGTAATTTAAGCAGAAATTATTAATTCACATTTTATTGACTGACTCCTAAATATGTTTTCCTATGTAATCTCTCAATTACAACTGTAGCTCTTAAAGATAATATTAATCCCCGCTCAGTCAGTATATTATTGATCCAATTTCGTTAGCAAAAGGGAAAATAGAATTTCCTAACCAATTGATTCATATATATATATATAGATTTAGCTTTACACTTACTGCACTATAGTCTCTTGCGAACAGTATTGCGACTCAATTGGCTTTTAATTAACTCAAGTTATCATCCATCAACCGCTTTCATATTCAGTTATTGGATTGCTTGTAACGCAATCGACAAAAATATCAATATAAGCGGTTATCAGTACTTGTAAGATAGATGGTTTAAATACTTTAATCAAAAATTTATCATATATATCAGTGCAAATTGCGTGTAAACAAACAAAATTCTCAGAGAGTTATTACCGTATGCAACTATAGACAATTATAATAATCAGACGAAACTTGTCATTAATTATTGTTTGAACAACTAACTCTCTTTCGTCGACATTCTTACAACACATAGAAGACGAAGTATTGAAGAAACGCTAAAGCAATATGTATGTAAATAAGAAAATACCGCTTTAAAATATCTTATGTTAATTTTTGAAAGTTTTCTAAACACAAGATTCATTAAGCTATCTATCTCTTTTTTTCTCAATCTGTCAATTAATTATTAATGAATTATATGTTTGGGTGTATGCATATATGTGTTGTTCTCTACAATAAATTCTACAACACAACAACAATATCTATATTAAATTTTCCGCGTACATTATCAGCTAACTATACATACGAAATATATTCCGGTTAATTGTTTTTTGTTTCTGGATTTTTGTTTTTGTCCTTTTTGTTTTTTTTTTTTTTTGCTTTTTTCTTTTTTCTTTTTTAGGAAATAAATTTTATATTTGTTTGGTGGTGGTGGTTGTTGTGGTGACATATTGCTATCTATAGGCTTCTCATGCATACATGTATATATATATATATATACATATATGCGTATATATATATATATATATATATATATATATATAGGTATATATATGGATGAGAGAGGCAGGGCGATGTGGCGCTAGATCAATTCGTTGTTGTTGTAACGTCATCATAAGCGGAAGCATAATTATTGCTTATCCAATATACAGGAGCATTAGGCTTTTACAAGACATTTTGCAGAGTTGGGAGATTTCTTTTCATAATTTCTCAATTTCTTTTGGCATTAATGTGTATAATTATTAAATGCATCTTTTAAACATTTTACACTTGGAACAATTATACTTGTCTAGTTATGTTTTCCTCCTCCGCCAACATGTTTGTGGCCTTTTTTCGATTTCTTCTTATCATGAAATCTTTGTTGGTGATGTTGCGGTTGCTGGTGATGATGTTGTGTTGGTTGATGTTGCTGTTGTGATTGTTGATGATCTTTTGATTAAAAAAGGGTAAAAATAAACAACAACAACAACAACAAAAAGGCGTTATGCTAAATTTTCAAAATTAAAATAATTTCATTTTACAATCACACTTGCCTGCTTTATAGAGAGCAGCAGCTCCCGTTACGTTAGTAGGTGGTGTTTTCGGTTCTGACCCCGATGAATGTGATGAATCAGAACCTGCTGATGCCACTGAAGACTCTGACGAAATCGATATTATAGAAATGGTAGAAGAGGCGGAAGTCATATTCGATGCCATATGGCCACTGCTGTAACGGGGTAGTGTAGCTGAATGCTGCTGCTGCTGTTGTTGTATACGTTGGTGTCTCATCTGCAGAGGTTGTTGCAAAAGACGTTGTGCGGCGTAACGGGTCTTATTGTTCGATTGGTAATTACCATTACCTCCCACATAACCCTCAGCTGCGGCTGAGAGGGATGTCGACGATAAAGAAGCGGCCGTTGTGTTATTTGTGGATTTAGATAACTGTTGTTGGTATTGCTGCTGCATAGGGGGTGGTACATAAAATTGTTGACGGTAATAACCGTGAGTTTTTACGGATTGTTGTTGTTGTTGTTGTTGTTGCTGCTGTTGTTGCGATAGTTGCTGTTGTTGTCTAGGTGGTGAGGCCGACGTCCTTGATGTTTGTGTTTTCATCTCATTAGTGCTGATGCGGTTTTGCTGTATATTGGTATTTATAAGAGTAGCCGTTGTTGTGGTAATAGTTGATGTTAGCGCTAACGAGGTTGAGGTTATGGTAGTTGTTGTTGTTGTCGAAGTAACAGCGGCTTCCAAAACCATTGACTGCGGCGATTGCAGTGTTACCGTAGTAGTTGATATAAGAGTAGTTGGTTGTGGCTGTGATTGTTGTTGTGTTAAATTCTGAGGCTGGGTTTGTTGCGGCAGTGGCATCTGTAACAGCTTTGCGTTAACAGCGGTAGCCACCTGTTGCTGTTGATGTTGCATTTGTAAATGTTGATGATGTTGCTGCTGCTGCTGTTGTTGTTGTTGCTGCTGCTGCTGCACCAAACCGGCAACTATTCATCATGTATCCATCCGCGTAACCGAATGAATATTCGCGGTTGTAGCCATATTAACCGTGGTGCCACTAGTCGCTGTCGGTGACGTCGAATCCGCATCACATTCTTTGCTATCTTCCGAATCATCGCCAGAAGAAGTGCTGCCACGGCGATGACGCATTGAATTAAGGACTGCATTCGCTTGTTGTTGTTGTTGCGACTGATGATAGAGGTGCGGCATGAGGTGCATTTGCTGCTGTTGAGCAGTTATTGCTCCGGCAGGCAACATGGCAGAAGGTAGCAACTGAATTTGCATATACTTAGTTGTATTACCAACCACGTTGCCTGAACTGGGCGTTCCTAAAGAAGCTACTGGTGAATGCCGAGTAATTACAAGGTGCTCGAAATGTTCACGTATCCATTCACGATAATCGATGACGTCATCAGTTATGCGTATAATTCGTCCTAAGCAATTGGATTAACGATATAAAAAGAATGGAAAAGGTGAACAAAAAAAAAAGACGAAAACACAAATAGATTCTATACCGATGTACCCACTACGTAACTAAAATACATAATCTCATTTCCTTGCAGAACAACGATATCATAGAATCGACATGGTTACGTGTTCTGCTTAGTCGTTTAGTGGGCGATCGAAAATTTGAAAATTCTCTTTCGATTATAATCACTTACCCAATATTGAACGTTCAGTGCAATCATTGGCCCAATTATTTAATGGGCTCACAGCCTGTGATAACATAAGATAGGCATATTCGAAAGCCTGCTTCACTTGTAGTGCGCCGTAGGAACTACGTCCAATATCATTACCTGGCGTAAGAGGATCTTCAATACACAGCAACGACGGCCGATGGCCATCGATCATGTCACGTTGCAAATCCTCTTTCGGTATATATCGGCCGCCATTTTTAATTGAAATACCGATCTTCATATAATTAAATTTGCGGCCATATAACTCGAAGAATTCTAAGAGCAGAACACCTAAATTATCGGTGTCAGCATGTACTTGACGTGGATGTAGCTGGAGAAAACTAATGCACATGAGTATTAGCGAGTACGAGGAAATGCCACCAGTAAAAACTTCATTGAGATCACGTTGCAATAAAAATTGTTTTAGTACTAGCACCAGTTTAGCTAACAGGGGAAATTCCTGTTTGTACTTCTTAATCAATTCGGCCGACTGAACACCTGATTGCATATTAAATGAGATGTCTACCTTTACCTGAGTCTCTCGATCAGTTAACTTAATAATGGGCACCGAAGCTTTATCTAATACTCGCACCGAATGCGGTTCTGCAATGCCACGAGCAATAAGTTCAGTTTCCAAAGTACGTAAAGGCATTTTATCCCATAAGCCTTATAAAATTAAGAAAAATTATTTTTATTATTAATTTTTATAAGATTTACTTGAGATATATGAAAAAATTACCTATAACCACCAAATCAATGTCAGAGGTGGGTAAGAAGAGACCGGTACGAAAGGAACCAAATATTTCAACAAGGGCCGACGGCCAAATTGAATGCACCACGGCTTCGATACGTTGCACGACTTCGTTCCGTATCGCATGTTCAGTCGGGGTTGGCAGCACATAATTATAAAATTGTTCGATTTCCTGATGCAAACCCACAACGCCGCGACCGTAACCAAAATCAGGCACACGCCACGGACAGCCCTTGTACTTTGATATTAAATTATTCATGTGTTTATTTAAATTGTACGTGCTCGCCTTGTTATCAACAATGCGTCCAATTTTCCTACGTGATGGATTATAATAGCTCGTACGTTCGTGGGAAGGCATTTTCGTATTTAATGTTGTCGGTTCGCCGGGTGTGGTGGCGGGCGTATGCGAATGACTCGAATCGTTGTTGCTGGTCGAATCAATGGAATTGTTGCTTGATGTGTTACCACTGGAATTATTGCTGTTACCGTTACCGTTGTTACCGTTATTATTGTTAAGATTATGTCTTAAATTTCCGCCAAACTGTAATAGCAGCTGTATGGAGTCACGATCACGTGCACTTAAAGCACCGTTATTCAATTTATTACCACCTTGTAATTGTTGTTGCTGTAGCTGTTGATTTTGTTGCTCCAGCAATTGGCTCATCTCATGCGCATTGGTTTCCCAAATTTTACACCATGTGCGTAATGCTGGACCCTCCTGTTCCTCTTGAAACCAACCGACAAAAGGATCCATTCAAAAATTATTACTTAAAAGTAATCTAAGCACACTTTGCGGACAGGCTCTGGGGGTCCACTCCAAACAGATCTTACAGTTTGGCCCCAAACACAAGTACACACAAATATAAACACTTACAAAAAAAAGCTACCTTAATTCCGCTGCTGCTATCAATTGAAATCGAGTTGACAATAGCTAACAATATTATAGGAAGTGTTTCCTTTATAAATATGGAATGCAAACGAGATGAGTAAAATAGCTCCAAATCTTGCTTTAAAATTTATATATACATATATATACATATATATGTATATATGTATATATATACATATATATATGTATATATGGTATATACAGTCTTGCAAGTCCCGTAAGTGATTCCTTTCTCTGAAAAAGAAAAGAAAAAAAAATGCGGATTAGCGGTAACTATCACATTAACTAGTCTCGAAATCGAATATTAACAAACAACAGTATGCTCTATCCGATCCGATCTAGATTTTGTGTTCCATTTTATACCCACTACAGATAAATTCGGAAAAGGTTTCTGATTTCGACAAGAATGCGCAACAGAGCGTCATCGAGTCTTATCTGTATATTTTCGTAATTAGCATGAATAACGGTATTGATTAAATGATTTTTATACGCCTGTCGGCCTGTTAACCTCTTAATAATTCTGGCTTTGACGCGAAAAAAGAATTCAAATTCAAATTTTGTTTAATCGTTTGCTCCCTCTTTCCGTCTCTCTCATATTAAGATTCACGATCAGTCTTACAAATACAAAGCGTTCGTATGTGCAATTATCAAAAAATTGGTACCTACTAGTCGTTCATAGAATACCATTTCAAAATAATATTTGGAATTTTAAATTTCTGTGCAGATCAAGGCTTACAAAGCAAAATGTTTTATGTGACTTCGAAAAGTATATTATTATGGATTGGGGCGTTTTGAAGATCAAACGCGAAGTAAGTTATAAATCAAGACCATACATTGACAACTCTCATGATGTATATATTCGATCAAAACCGAAGACAAATTTTCCTCTTCATTTTTAAGAGGACCTTAAAATTCATAGCACCTTTATGTAAACATAATGATAGGACATAGAAATAATTAATGGATTATTGCATTGCACACAATAATAAGTACACGTACGAGCGCATATGCACAAGTACACATTTGTAATATATAAAAATAAAAAAAAATAAAAAAACGTATTTACTTGTATGAAATGTCTAATAAAAGTCTGTCTAAAAGGAATTAAATTACTCAGTAGCTGAGAAAGATTAAATGTGCACAAATATAAGAAAATTGACAACAATAACAACAGAGACAAGTGGTTAAAAATCGCAATCGTTTATTATATATCTTCATTATGTCTTTCTATGTAATTAATTGTAATAAAACTAAAGGCAACGATAATGATGATCGTTAAATTTGCGGTAAATAAAGCCTTACAATGAAACGGAAAAGGACGGGAAGAGACAATGACAGAGAAAGAGAGTAGAATTTTTGTGACACTGGGCATACACATATTGCAATTGTTTTTTTTTTTGTTTTTTTCTTTTTTTTTCAAGTATTTAGTGCATATTTCTATTATTTTACATAAATCAATTCTAAAGCAATCGCTAAAAACGAAGAGAAAATAAAAACAAGGTTATAATACAAGAAAAAAAAAAAGGAAAAAAAAAAACATTATGTGAAATTTTTGTAATAACAAATTTCAACTTACGTTTTCTAGATTAAATATCGCCAGATATGAGAGTAAGAAGAGTAGTAACAGTTATAAACGCGTGACAATATGTTTGGCAGCCATTAAAGACAGTAAAACTATGATCAATGATGACTACTTATGATGGCATCAGTTGCAAATGAATGCATTTCATTAATCGAAATCAAGACAACGCGAAGAATCCTTGAATATCGTCGAGTATTAGAAAAAGAATAATCAAATAAGGATAAATGGAAAAACAAAAAAAAAAAAGAAACAGAACAATAGATATATCGGATCCAAATCCAATATCCACATAAAATTCATAAATCTTCCTAATCGAGCTGCTGCTGCCACAACCACCCTTCCCAATTATCACACACTCAATTAATTCAAATTGCTATTAAAGCTCTTGTGTGTCCTTTTCAACTACGACTATTGACTTTATATTTTTGATTAATATTTTGTAAATTTATTTGGTTCTTTTCTTTTCAACTGCACTTAACTTTTCTTTCTTTTATATATTTATATATATATAAATGTATTTATATATATATATATATATTTTCTTTTTTTTTTTTACATATGCATCTAAATACATAAATACATAGTGTAAAATCTATGTGTTCTGTTTCTTTTCTCTTAACTTGACAGAAGTTTGTCGCGCTTGAGTCAAATACTACGTTCACTTACTACTACTACACCTTTTTATTTACACACACATGCACACACGCACAACACGTACATACAGACATGCATTCATCCATCTGTGCACACAACACACACACACACATACGCAGTAAAACACAAAATGTTTCACAATGAGCTGCGTATATGTACATGAAAGAGATCGCACGATAATCGGAAAATTATTTCATTTTTGCATTTTGGGGTGGAAATGGCGATGAAAATTTTTTTAATTTTTCTTTTTTTATTAAACATATTCAACCTTTGCCTGCACAATCTCCTTATTTTTTGTTCAAGCCAAATTAGGAATTATTTACACAATTCTTTTATATTACTTTTTTTTTGCTTTTTCTTTTCGTTATAATTAGTTTTTTTCGCGACAACTTAAAAAAAGTTTCACTACCGCTTGCTAGTCTTTTTACTTATCTTGTCTTCCTTTTTTTTCTATATTTTTAAAATGTCAATGTTAAAGTAAAATGTCAACGAAAGAAGTGAATCGTTACTGTTCTCTTTGCGAACATATTCCGGTTGAGTAGTCGTATGGTGAATTTTTTCTATTCCGCTTTTTGTCTTTTTTTTTTCTCTCACTACTCCTTTTGGCACCTTTTCCTACAACTGTTCTTTTCATAGAAAAATAAAAAAAAATTTTTTTTTTGAGAAAAAAAATTCACTTCAAAATTTTTGTCTTATTTTATATGCTTCAAACGCCATTGGTGTTTCACAAATATATATATATAAATACATATTTATATATGTACGATAAATTAATTAAGGTTTTTGCATATATTTGTCATTTAAACGAAGAATAATTAAATAAAATATTTCGTAAAAAACACCCGAAAATACTTCTTTCTTAACCACGCTTATTTCGTAAAGAACGTAACCATTAGTAGTAGTATGTAGTAGTTGCCAGTAGTACTCTATGTAGAGTTGCCACTAGTTTAGTATCTAATTGCCAGTAAAGTAATCGCACATCTCATGTATAGATAAATATAAACAGGGTTAACTCTGGTTTTCATAATATAAAAGGATTCTCTGAATAACAGAACAATGGATTTACGATAGACTGAATATTATAATAATTTACAATATATAACATGAAGAAACGTGATATAATTAAGATTTTCGTTTGCTGGGTTTGCAAGATGCGTACTTTTCTCTTGAAATAATTTCTAATATTTTATGTATGCAGAAATAGGAGCCCTTTTAGCTTATCCCGAGTTGAAACGAAAAAAGAACATTCCAGCCCTTTCAATCCTAAAAATTAGAACGTAGTCTTAAAAAAAGGTATCGTTACACTAAATATTTGAATTTATTATTTTCATTTTATTTGCGTATGTGAAGCTTTATACCTTAATAACTCTTTTAGGCCAATCTTCTTTGTCAATTATTTGAATTTTATTATGGCTCCAGTTCGCGAAATCTGAATGAACAATGAATGTACGAATCCTACCTGACCGTAAGTACTTAACATTATCAAGGCTATTTTTTGTTAACGCCGTAAAGTTATGGAATTCGTTACCTCTTCATATTAAAATGATTGTTATCTTGCGTTTATGCCTTATATTGTACGATGTTGTTATTTTATCTTATTTACATCTCTATCTTTACAGTTGTTCAGGATTGTGCCGAAAGAGGCTTTATAGTCTTACTGGCACTTGGTAAAGAATTTCTTGACAATCTTGCTGGCCCTCTGACGTGGTTATCATTTGATTAATTATGCGACAACCTTTTTTTTTTGAAGGAGATTATCCTCACTGTGTTTAACAAGTCAATAAACGTTTCTGAGGACACCTCCCTTGGATTAGATGGAATCCGAAATCTCCAAACAGGCTAGTTCTTCTTAAAGGGTACAAGGCTGTCCTCAGCAAATGCCACATGCCATCAAATTGGTATAACTTCTCAACTGTTACTTTATGAAATAAAAGTTACTTACCTTAAAATATAAGTAGAAGCATCGTCTTAGTTTCTGCCAGTACGAAACATTTTGAGAGAATACTCGCCTCACGTTTAGAAAGTCATCTAAACTCTCAAAGAATTCTAAGCGACTTTCTGTTCGCGATACCATCATCGCTCTTCGCTATTAAACTTTCACTTTTATCAAAACTCAAGCTCTTGTCTGACTTGATATGTGATTCAGTCAATATCAGTCCTCTAAAATCCGATCTGCGCTGTGATAGCTAACAAGATTATGTAACCCGATATACGAGTTTTTTCACTACAAAAATAATTTATACACAATATTATATATATATAGAAAATCTTTCACGGATGTTCTTCGAGTCCGATTAGCTTTAATATGTACATTAATGATGTATTTAATTCTTTATCTGAGAATATTAGGATTAATACTAGGATATGCTGATGACCTTGATGTCTTCAATTGGCACGCTAAACCAGATTCAGAATGTGTACGCATCTACGGTTCCGTTGAAACTTTTAACTCCTTGAGTCTTACACTGCACGCAAAACTCTCCTCTGTAGAAAAGGTGTTGCTCACATTAGTACGGTCGCCAATCAATCCTCTCATTTAATGAATGCCTTGACATCCATGTGTGGCATATCTTAGGGCTCCGATCCTCTGTGCATAATTAAATTGTACACATGTTTACGATCTGTAACATTAACGGAACGAGTACCGAGAGTGAAGATACGCTGAATATTGCTAGCACGAGTTATGTTAACAATAAATGAAAATTTCGATCCGAAAGTAACATTAAATAATATATTTTTCTAAAAATCATCTTATAAATTTGGAGTCAGTCTTATCGTCCGGTACGTCTTCGAAAAATATGGTATATAATTAAAAATCTAGAACGCTGGTGCGCTTGTTGCTTGTTATTTCCTACACAACTTATGCTACAAGAAGAACTTGAGATAGATCCACCTTTTATTATATCGATGAAAACGCCAAACTTGCCTGCATGTCTCTCCACATATTCTTGTGCTCAATCCAAAAGCGGCAACATTTTTGAGATATTTTGATGAAATTTTTTATACCGACGAGTTTTGGCTCAAGAACGAACGGTTCTGATCGGGTCACTTTTTCGAACACTTTTATTTTGTAAGGGCTTCATATAAAAATGTAAATCGTAATTTTCAAAATTCCTCGACAAAAATGGCTAAGTTGGAGTATTTCGACATTCTAAGATGATGTGAAATATTTTGATCAGATGGGACAATTTTTTGAGCTGGATCATGCCAGTTGACTTTTCACATACCCTCCAGTATCAGGTCGTTGATGGAAAGTATGCCTTCGCATGATAATAACGTATAATATATATTTTTGATGCATTGACATTCGATTTGTGGACGTTTTGCATATACCAAGGCCTTCGACGGCACCGTCAAAATTCGGCACAAACATTCCTTGATCGATCAGATATAAATGTTAAGAATGAAGTGATAAATCAATTCGACCTGCTCGCATACACACCCACAATGCCGAAGAAATTAAAAGAACCTCGGAAAGCACTATCATCTCTGCTTTTCAATCCCATGAATATATTTCTGAAAAACTGCTACTCCTATGTTCGCCGGAATCATCTGCATGTTCGGTATAAAAATGATCCTGACCGGTAGATATTTCAACCAATTTTTATAAAAAATGTTTGAAACGCCTTTATGTAACGTTAAAAGACAACCGCATTCTCCTTTCCGAAATCCGAAACCTATTCATTTTCCCAATGTGTTCCTTTTTTTTCATGGAATTTAAAAACGATAAGGAAGTGCATCAAATTTAATCCAAAAAAAGCAAAGAAAACGCTCTACAAGCTGGGTTTCGAAAATTGACATAACGTATTTAAATTAAAGACCAATCTTAAATAGTGTGGTGATTATTTACAGCGGACTAATAAATTTTATAAAATGATGACTTGGAATACATGGAAAATAAATGAGTTGTCGCAGCCATGTAAAGTGAATGGATCGCGAATAGCAACAAACTTGGTTTAAACTGTATTCATCTTCTTTTTTTTTTTTTTTTGGGCACGTATTATATATAATTGAAGTCATTGAAAGCGCATTCAATGAGTTAATTTAATCCTACATCTGTTTAATGACATCTCGGTTACAAAGTCAAAGCATACGATATAATTACAGCGTATGATATAATTCTTTAAATTCTTACATTTCTAATTCTATTAAAATCGACTAATCGACGCGTTTAATCTGATCAGTAGGGACTAAGTGCGAAAACGCAATGAAACGTGATTGTGTTTCTCAAGGCCAGCGTTAGCAAATCAATCCATTTAAGGAATTCTTTTGTTTTGTTCTACTGCATGAGCGAAGTTCACTTTCATGATTCTTTTAAAATCATTTCTCATCATTTTTTTGATTTGATTTGATGAATATTTTATCAATTCATATAACATAGAAAAGATAACAATAATACAATGTAAACCATTTTTATTTAGTCTTTTGCGTTTTTATACATACAAAACCATATGATTGAACAATTCTCATAAAGCGTTGTAAAATGTGGCAAGTTAAATTCTGCCCGAAAAGTGCAACCTCGCTTCATTAGTAGTAGCTAGTAAAGTTCTTAAAAGAATTGAAAGACTTGAAGGAAAGGAACTTTTCAAATTTATACAAAGGTATGTGGCAAAGTAATTGTATTCAACAAAAGCAAGTAAGAATATTATATTCGGCCCTACGCGAATTTCTTCTGATACTAGGAAAGCACAAAATAAAATAAAATTTTAATATTCTATAATGTTGGGTGGCTATGGCCGTTTTTTTTTTGTTTCCCATTTTTGTACGTGTACTATAAGGTCAAACAATATAATATACGTGTAAATTTGTTTACTTTATTGTTATATCTGATGTACGACATAGGTAATGAAACGAAACACTCAATGTTTTGGATTTTAAATGTAGAAGTGTTCTCAGTATTAGTTTACATCGTACAATAACGAATTCTTCTAACGATTTGATCCATTTTCGACGGTAACTTTCAGTGTTCTACCTTTGCGTTGCGCAACGTTTTGCTAAAATAAATTCAGATCTATCCTTCGCTAGCGGGTAAAAACGATTTAAAACCTGCTACAAGAATATTCACGCTTGTAATACTCAAAAAGCTTACTTTTATTGAGCACATTCTTCAATTGTGTCCACTAATAACTCCATCACAATAGTCCGCAAACACTCCATCGTCAAGAACTTGTAATTTGAAAGCCATTTTAGATCAAGTGACGTTCAAGCCATTTTCAAATATGCAAATATACTCATGTATTATGTTAACAAAAGTTATATGCGCACAAGCTTTAAGGTATATAAGAAAAAGATTGCATATATATAAGAGAAGATTGAATTTAATATAATTTCAATAATTCGTTTAAGATGGAATAATCGTTATGCTTTAGTTAAACACCTGTTTTTGTCAATGCTAGCTCTACGTAAGGTTTTGCCGAGTTTTATGGAAAGGCGTCCAAACGTAGCTGCGCTTTATCCGAAGTACTACCAATGTTTCTACGCTACCAAGTACATCAATCTATCTCCTCTGTCCCTATCTCTGTCTTTTTCGATTCTGATTTTGTGAATTTTTTTTTGCTCCCCTTTGTTTTCTTCGCCTACACACCATTTTGCTGTTGAACTTCACTTCATCTATATACAAAGTTGCTTGATTTTGCAATTGCTATCCATGATTATTCATTTTTAGTTAAAAAAAAAAATAGCTTTTTTCTTATATTTGTTCAGTTTCAGTTCAGAAATGGATTTTAAAAATTTCTTTTCTTTTTAAATCTCTTCAATTTGCCTCAACGCCTAAAATTTCGCTAGAGTAAGTGTGAAAAGCTACTCACCGTTACATTTCAATTTGATGCAGCTGGTGCGAGCCAAATGCAAAACAAACAAAGGAATATCATTTGAGCGAGAGAGAGAGAGATGATGTAAAACACATTAAGAATTTTTGTGCAAATCAAGGCAGCAGAGCTAAGCTTGCGGACCCTATACATCCTCATGTAATTGTGATTTGTTCTTATGCATAGAGGGGAAGAAAATTTTATATAAGTACGTACGTAAACAAAGATTTTTTATTTCAAAAACATTAAATGTATGTTTATGAGCCAATTTGTGAACAATTTAAAAGCAACTGATATTTGATATTTGAAAATCCTATTTATAAGTCCCCTTGTGAAGTCTTAAAGCTGTCTTCACATGTGTACTAAAATACGATATCGCATTAAAATTAAGAGAAGAAAATATTCCCTGCTTTTACGTTTGGGAGAAACTTTAGGTTCTATTTCGTATGTTGCTTAGCCACGATTATATACGTATTTACAATCACTGCCACCGGCAACTTCATTAAACTTGGATTAATTTCATGACATTAGTCGAGGCCTTTGGTTTATGTCTTAAAAAACATTTTAAGTAGTGTAACAATGGAATGGAACAAAATCGAAAATTACAACCTTTTCTTCAACACACGCTAACAAGTATTGCGTAAGCATATTATTTTTAGTCTGAGTAAGCACCGGCAAAGTGCTGCCATCTTTTTGCAATTTTGTAATTTCTTTAGGAAAATCTTAGTAGCATGAATTATACCACACACGCACGCATCCATACACTATCATATGATAAGTATTAAAAAAATTGCGGAAAATATGATTTCAAATATCGTAGATTAATTATTATATTAGTTTTTAATTATGGGTAATTTTCGCTTACTTATACTTACGATGTTATCCTTTTCGGCTAACAAAGGAAACATTTTATTTTTTTTTCTTTTAAAAGGCAATAATATGTATTCTATTTTAGTTATTTATTTATGTTTTTCTTCTTTTAATCAACGCTGTGAATTATATTTTAATCATATAAACACAATTTTTTCAAGAGAACCATTTATGGAACATAAAACTAAGCAGTAGAAACAATAAATAATATTAACAATTACGAAAGTTATATTCTCAAGTTTTAGATCAATATTTACTATAGATGGTAAACTACAATTTCTCGTCTATTGTGAGCGAATCGCGTTTGGCCATCAGCCAAGAATATATATGAAAAGTGTGAATTTTCTATTTCGAATTTTGCAAGAGGAAGAGGAAAAGGATAGAGGAGAAATAGATAACAAACGAAAGGACTAAAACGAGCTCGAATTTCACGCTGATCAAGAATGGATATACCTAAAGCATATATCTTTGGTTTAGAAATGAAAAGGCCAAACTATCTTCTATATCTCAATTTCTCGGTAGTGGATATGCAAAAGATTTGGAAACGTTAACATGCAATGGATGTATTTGGATGCGGAGAAAATGATTGATAATATTTTGGATAGTTAAAAATAAATATTTAAGCTTACTCATTTAGAAGTATATATCCTATATAATATAGTTAAAATTTATTTCACATTATACCTCTCTTGGCATATTACAATACATTTGTAATACAGTTAATGAAAAGTTTTGCTTTCTATACAATACAAGTTAGCGCTGATTATCAAACAATCGGATCGAAAGGGGATATAGCTTTGGTTGTGTTAATCTTTCAATTGTATATGTGTACGTGTGTGTGCGTGTGTGTATTTTTTATTTTTATTATTATTATTGCAAATATAATTCATACTTGCTCCCAGATTTTAATTAATATAGGAATTTCTTTTGGATCTATAAACAGAACAGATTACTGATTGCTGTAAAACATCTGGCCATTCTCACACGAATTACTGCTTGATAGTTCACAATAGTCTACATGAACTTCGTAAAGCGTTTGTTCGGTCGGCTCGCCTAAAAAATTATTTCGATAAATTAAAACTTAAAAAGTGTTAATTAATTGTTAAATCAATTAATAAAAAGTATTTAATACGTTTCACGGAATAACGCACAATAGATTGAGTATAAAAGCTCTAAAGCAAATCCTTTAATTTTATGAAAAAAATTCTAGTGAAAAATATATAAAAATTTCTTTGGCTTTCATAGTTTTTTTTAATGTATGTTTTCTCAGCGGGATGTTCTGGTGTAGAAAAAAATGCACTAGTCTAGCCCAAAAACAACAAGTGTGAAAAGGATAAATATATATATTGATGTATAAAAATATATTGGAAAAATAATATATGAAAGAAACATAGTGAACGTATGTAGTTAAAAAAATGTAACAATGTAAGAAGTACACAAAAAAAAAACATGAAAAATTAACAAAAGACAAAAAAAGAATAAGAAAAAAAAGGATCAATCAAATAATTAATAAAATAATGACAGCAATAAATAAAAAAAATATATTATTGGAACGAAAGGCATAAACCAATTGTTTGCTTTAAAAAAAAAATGTTTTAAGTGTGAAGGGCTATATTACACACCTTTGTCCACATCTTTAGCACTTTATTACTTTTCTGCTTTTTGTGGTTTTCCCTTTATAGTTTTTTTTACATTACTATTTACTATAAAAAAACGTAGCTCGTGTATGTGTGTATTATTATTATTTTTTTTTCGCATTATACTGCTTTGGCATAATTTCGCAAGAAAATATGTAGAAAAAGGAACTAAGAACACGTCCTTTTTCCTCTCCTTTATTACAACAGGCTGTGTATACATATATGGATGTACTGTTACTCTTTAGTTTTTTTTTTTTTTATACAGATTTGTGTAATAGATATACTTCCGATTATGTGAATAGAGAATTAAAGAAATAAGAACGAACTTATGTTTTCGATCTGTTCATTTCTCTTATTTATTGAAGAAATGTCAGCATACAGGATAAAACAAATACAAGCGGACAAATAAATTAAGAAACAAAGAAGTGTTGTACGGAAGGCAGGCAAACAAAAAATGAAATGAAAAGTTTATATATTTTAGTCTCTGAAGCAATTCTGCCGCCTCGTTAGTGATCTTCTTTATATTTCATTTATTTTTCTTATTTAATCATACAGTTGCGGTTATTAAACTTGGAATGTGTTCATGTTCTTCTTATTGTTGTTGTTGTTGCGGTGATATGTGTTGACTCTAGATTTTCCTTACTATTGTTATTGTTATGTTTTACCCCTTCGATCCACACAATAAATGCAAAAAGAAAATATTTCATTTATATTTTTATTCAATTATGTTTAGTTTTTAAGTGCATTTGAGGAAGAAGCAGCAAATATTTATTTTGCAGTAACAATATTTATGTAAGGTTAAGAGAAGAAAGATTTTAAGTGCTGTGTCTTTAAAAAAAATTAATTCAGCTTATAAGCACAGCGTGCCTAATCTGAATTAGATCTTTCCTAATTTTAATTAAACAATAAAAATTAAGATGATAAAGAAAGGTCGAGTAATCAATCTAATATACGTTTAGACTTAGGCACTTTGCTATTCTTGAAAATTTTTCTCTTAGTGTGAAATTTATTTAAAATTTTCCCAACAAAATTTTCTTATCAAAATTCTAACTTGCTAAGAGTTTTCAAAGTTTTCCAATTCAAAAGGCAATTTGCATAAATCATTCTTTCCTTGTGTGGAATGCGGCAACTCTGACACCGGGCTTTTATTGTTTTTTTTTTTTTTTTTTTTTTTTTTGTATATTTCCCATATTCCTCTTATGATTAGAATAGTGAATATGTACATCATACGAAAGTTATTCACTTACATTGGCAGAGAGCAACTCTGTTAACACCAAATTGATTGATTATACAAACAGCCGTTAGCTAAAATGAGATAACTCTATGTTACCGACAACAAATAATGCACGCATACATAGAGTATATGTCAATAATATTGAAAAGAAAGAAATGCAAAAAAGCAGAAAAAAAAAAACGATGAAAATGTACGGAAGAGACGGGACTAGAAGATGAAAAGGAGATGGAAAAGTGTTGAAGATGTGCGAGAAAAATGTTGTAATGGAAATTTATGCATACTTATATTTTCAGAAATATAAATTGAAAATTTTTATAAACGAAAAATTGCTCATAAAAACTCATCAAGTGTGGTTTGAAGTGATAAAGTTCAAAAGCTTTTTAAATATCAAATGATCGAAATAATTTCCCTTTCGGGATGGAGATGATTGAAAGTAAAGTGCTTTTAGGTGCATATTGTGTGTAAAGCAAAAGAAATAGAATGTAATTAACAGGCTAAACCAACCAACCACAGAGTGGAAGTACGTACTAAATGAGAATTTTGTTTTATGGATTTTTTGCTTCCTTTACTCCATACACACACGCACACACGCACACACACACACACAACACACAACACACACACACGAGCACACACACACACAACACACACATACCAACACACACACAATCACACACAAACACAACACATGCATACATCAATATATATATATATATATATATATTTATATATATATATACACGCACACACACAAATCACTCGGAGTCAGCCATCAGCATACAATCAATCAGTCAGTCAGTCACAAAAGGCAATAAAATATAATCAAAAGAAAGAATTCTGAATAATGAAAAAAGCCACAAGTAGAGAGTTTTTATTTAATGTTAAGTTTTAAGTGTTCAAAAAAAAAAATATAAATAAATAAATACATAATAATAATAAATAAATAAATAAATAAATAAATAAATAAATAAATAAAATAAAATAATGTAAAATATTTGTATATCGATCAAAGAGAAAAGTAATTTGAAAAATTTGCACAAATAAAATCGATAAGCATAAAAGTATTAAAGCAAAAAAGATATAAAAAGCAAAAACAAAGCATTTAAAAAAGACGTGCCAGTGTATATATCGTGTGTGACGGCAACAACAACAATAACGGCAACAACATCAACAACATCATCATCATCAACAACAACGGCGATTTCGAGTGTAGCAGCCAAAGCAATATCAACGTCGAGGACAAAGACGGAAGGAAACTCCATCGATTTTGCACCATCTCTAGACTTTCTCAAGTGGAGTTGTATCGTTTGTGTAAAAAAAAAGAGCGAACAAGTTTAGAGGCAGCGACAACGTCTGTTGTTTGCGTTGTCTTGTCACTCGAGTGTTCTGCACCCTTCCCAAAACTATTTAGACAAAAATCTCAATTAATTTATTTGACATAAATTAGCAGAATATAAACAGCCATTGGCGATAAATGGCTTACAGCGGTAAAATGTTCAAAAAACATTAGATAAAATTTTCGACTGCTAAGTAACGCGCGATGGACAACAGCAGCAGCAGCAACAATCAAGATAAAAAGCCGCCTGGGTCCAATCACACACATCACACAACATCAGCC
This sequence comes from Glossina austeni, assembly GCA_000688735.1. Taxonomy (NCBI): domain Eukaryota; kingdom Metazoa; phylum Arthropoda; class Insecta; order Diptera; family Glossinidae; genus Glossina; species Glossina austeni. The sequence continues at coordinate 2,991,602 of KK502403.1, forward strand.
ACATTAACAACGGCTTTACCAGCAAATCAACAAATAGCTAATGCAGCTGGGTCCGTTGGCGCTGGTAGTGGTAACGCAGAACAGCTGCATCTGCCACCACCTTCGCCGCAATTAGCCCAACATACATCAGGTGCCAATGGCGGCATTAGTGGCTCTGGCGGCTTACCTACAAACACTAGTAATGCTTCCATTTTGTCTGTGCAAGGCTCAATAACTCTACAGTCGTTAGGGGGGAACGTTGGGAACCTTACCAATAATAATACTACTAATAATTATTACAACAGTTCTTCTACGCTCCCAACACATTTACAAGCCCCCGGCCCCAGTGCCAGCGATTTCGATTCAGATACAGAGCTCTCCATAGTAGCAGCTTCTGCGCAAGCAGCGGCTGCGGCTGCGGCTGCTGCTCTCGCCAGCACTAATGGATATTCGTCCAATAGCAATAATAGCAACGGCAATGGTAATCAAAGTTTGAATGCTAAACAGCAACGTCAGCAAAAACGACGTCGTGAAAGGGCACAACGTTTGCAGGCTGAACGTGACAACCGCAGTGCAACAATTACAAGTGCGAGCGGTATCGGTGCCAATTCCCTAACTAATGCGGGTCATCTTTACCATGCGAGTAGTGCTAATAGTTTGGGCGAAGACAGCAACAACTCCAATGGCAACTACACGACAAGCAGTAGTAGCAGTAGCAACAACAACAATGTTCTTTTACCACCCACAGATAGCATTGCGTCGCTTCTACTGAATCCGCCGCACTCACCGGAATGTCATGGGGGTCTTATGGGCACGCCGAGCGATAGTGAAGGTGAATCACTTGACGAAGATCTCCTGTCAACATCATCATCATCAACGTTATTACTGCCTCGTGATAAAGCACCGCCTAGGCCTCCACCACCTGTGCGGCGTAAGTTACCACGTTCTCCTGTTTTAGAGGAGGAGATTATTGATGGCTTTGCAATCTTGGAATTCAAAACCTACGAGGATTTAGAGGTGAGTTAGAATACAGTATACAGCAGTAAGTTAATAATATTCGTAGCGTGTTAAAGACTGACGGCAATAAGCTAAGAAGTGGATGTTTACTATTATTGTATATGGTACTCCTTCTTAAACGTGACGAGACACATAAACGCTAATAACCTTGCGGCAGGTTTTAAAAGTTCGCTACATGGCGTGCAAACTTGCGAAAAGCTCGTCTTTTCTTAATTGTGGCGTGTCTGGTCGGGATACCTTTCAAGGCGAATGTTCGAATGAATCGAGCAACTGACAAAATATAAGCTAAAATTTATATAATAATTTAAGAACATTTCCCATCAATTCTTTTCTAATGCGATCCGTAGTATGCTATAAAAATGGGCCAACAACGCAAAGAGAAACGTTTATCTGCCTTAGAAGAATTGACATGCACCTATAGCATTGAAGAAATCAAAATGCCAAAGATCATCGATACTGGGCAACCGCATCCGATACGGGGTATTGGAGCGGGTGGTGGCATCGGTGGAGGAGGTGGCATTGGTTTGGGTTCATTAACGCTCAATCACAATAATAATCACAAGGATAATAACAGTATTCGTATGCAAACGATAAATTCAACAATGGTTAGCAATAATAGTAGTAATAATAATAATAATAATAACAACAATAGCAACAGTGGTAATAATAATAACAACAATCAGAATTCGAGCATTAACATTGGTGGCAGTACAAACCTCCTTAATATGACATCTAGCGTTGATTCCGTAGTAAATGCGGCTCTAACATCGCTGACAACGTCAGCAACAACGACTGTGACTATGACTACTATGGATCATCATTCCATCACCAATATGACCACATCACCATGGAAAGGTTCTAATAATAGCAGTACAATAACGAATCATAACGGTAATAGTAGCAGTGATGTTAAAAGTGTCGTTTCAGCAGATAACTGCAACGACAGCAGTATGATGATGATTATGGACGCATGTGATGGCAATAATAGTACCAGCCTAAGTAGCTTATCTGTGGCGTCAGCCATTACGAATGTAACAAACAGTTCAAGCAGTGCAATGCCCTTGGCTGTTGTGACCACAAATACTGTTTCCTTAACGAGCACGAACATCTCCAATAAAACAACGGCAACAAATCCGATCATTATTACAGCATCGACGCCCACTGCAGTGCACAAGTCAATGTTAACAGCAACGGCCGCGACTCCGGTAGCAGCGAATTCGCTGAGTTTAGAAGTAACACATCTAACAACGACCACAACAACAACAACAACAACAACACCAACACCAACAAATCATATCGATAAACTTGTAAATAACTTGGCAACGTCAACAACGCCAACCATGTCGTTGCATCAGCAACATCAACATCAACATCAACATCAACATCAACATCAACATCAACATCAACACCAACACCAACAGCAGCAACAACTCGTCACAAATGATTCGAACAAAATAACGGCGATCTCAACAGCACATAACGCCAGCAATAATCACGGTTTAACTATGGTAACTGCTCCCTCGACCAATATGAAGAATATAAATTCTATGATTGGCATACCTGGAGGGGGTTTTAACGTAAGTGATTTGTAATATTTGTCTTGTTAGTTTTAATTTCTCATGCGATTCTTTCTTGTTTCTTTCCATTATTTATGCAGAAATCAAACGCACATGTAATGGATCAAAAAATGCACAACAGTCAGAATAGCAATAATGATATTTTAGCTAATATAACAACAACAACAACAACAGCAGCAGCAGCAGCAGCAGCAACAACAACAACAATCCTACCAACAATTTCAGTACCAACAACAACGGCCACATTAATAACACCATCATCTTCATTATCTTCAACGGCATCATCATCGTCGTTATCATCCTCACCTTTATCGACATCATCATTATCAACGGCTGCATCATCGTCATCTTCTACATCGTTATCATCTTTAGTGAGTCAAAAAGATTTGCATTCAACGGTTTTTCTGAATAGTGGAGCCGTGGCTAACCAGACAAAAGTGCATTCCCAGCAGCAGCATCATCATCATCACCATCATCAACAGCAACAGCAACAGCACCATCAACTTCAGCAACAGCAGCATCATCATCAACATCAACACCATCATCATCACCATATACCACACCATCAGCATCAGCATCAGCATCAGCATCAACACCAGCATCAGCATCAGCATCATGCCAAAGATGCCCTTAGTGTTTCCAGTGAGCAACAGATCAAAGATCGTTTAAATGATGTAAGTGTTGTTCGTCTTCTTTTTTTTTTTTTACATCGGTTATCGACAGGCTAAACCATTTCGAAAAAATTAAATTAAAAACCAGTAAGACAGACAGTCATCTATGCCGTGAAATAAGTGAAATTAAACTTATTAAAATAGTAGTTTTGTAAAAATTGTAGACAATCAAAGTAACTTTGGGTTTGAATTTTCTCATGAATGAAGAAAAAATTCTAATACCATCACTGTACTCCAGTTTCCGTTCGTGGATATAAAAATGTGTTGGAAAATACGCGAAATCTTTTTTAAAAGCGCTTTCCATTACAAGCTTATTAATGGACATGTCGGACGCACGGTTTGGATTTTCAGATTTTGTTCTAGAATTTTTAAGTTCATACTTTTAATTTTGCGACATGATATCATCATAGGTTCTCCAATGCCAATGCGTTGTTCATAAATTATAGTTAGTAGGATAAAACCACCACATCTCCAGTTTTCGCGACGACGGATATAAAAATAGAAACCTATAGGAAATTTGTTGACATAAATTTGCAAAACAAAAATCCATTGTTGTTTTCGCGAAAAATACCGCAGAATTTTAAAATAGAATTTCGAAGCAGTCGTAGTAGTAGTGGTCATATTAGAGGGATTAATAAAAAGCTATGTCCGGATGTTTATTTGATCGGGACTTAATTTTTTTATCTCTTTGTTTAGACTTTCCGTGCTTTTTTAATAAGTTTTTAGATCGAATGGTTTCCTTGTTGAGATAACTTCCCCTTTTTAACAGCCAGTCATCACTATATGCCTGTTGCCTAAATGTGTGTAAGATTGATGAAAGCGTGAAACGTGAATTCTTCAATCAATAATTGTAAGGTTAACATTTGAAAGTGAACGGTACCCTATCGGCGACATAACCAGAATAGTTGCCTAAGTTGGAGTTTACTTAGATAGTCGCCTGAAAATTACGTAAACATTTATTTACGATAAAAGTTTCGAATCTTTCAAGCGAAAATATTTTGCAATACAAACAAGCTTTGAGTTTTTCATTCTCGCCCCTAGTAAGTATATTAGGTTTTTTAAATATTTACAACACCTAAACATATGCAACAAAAACCAGTCTCTTAAAGTTTGTATATTCGTAAATGGTATAAATACCTGAATCGACTGGTTTATGTTCGCCTGTCTGTCTGACTGTTCAAGTCACAATTATGATCTTAAAAGCTTAATATATACAAAGTTGAGTTTGTTTTAAAACTTTTTTTTTTCTTTTTAGCTTTTTTTTTGCAGTTCGGAACATTTTTCACTTAAAGATTAAATTGTAAAAATAGCTAAATAATGTTAGGGTCTTACAAGCTTATCAAGGAACCGATAAACTTTTCTTTTTTTCTTTTTTTTCGATTTCAAAACTTTATTGCATTAAGTGCATTCAAAGTGTAGTTAAATACTTACTCAATGAAAACTGTTAGCTGATGTTCGAACAGCAATTAAATGGGTCGTGTTTACATATGGACATCATGAAATTACCTAAAATTTGTTGCCATCTAAATTTTAATAGAGTAATTTCAATAATAATCTAAAGAAAATGATTGCAATTGTTTTATACAAGATTTTAGATTCACAAAACAATATGATTGCGATCCCTGTGTGCTTCAACTTTCAATGAAATTTCGCAAATAATATATGCATCATGAATACTTGAAGAGGATACCATCGCATATGATGTAGTAAATCGTTTGCTTAAGCCCAGTTTAACACAAGCCGCCTGGCCGTGTCGAAAAGTCTATCGAACTTTAATGAAAATTGCATCAATTCTTAGAGAAAAAGCTTTCTGGATGTCTTCTCTTTTAGAAATGTGTCCAAGCATTAAATCATATTATACGAAATGAGGCTACTAGAGTACAAATAATTTAGGATTTACATCACGACACCCTCTCCTAGTGCATCCTTTAATTCTCTCATATATTTTCTTTAGTTAAACTCTCCTATGTGCTCTACTACTATTAAGGCAAGTTTTGAATACGATCACCATCCATGCAATGAATTACCCACATATATATTCGCTAATAGTTTGATATACATCGGGAACACTATATATATATATATATAAATATATATGTAGTTCATAAAGTATTAAAGTGTTTATTAAATTTATAGTTTCTTTTTTGTCACATTGTCACAGGTATAACGAACGGGCCTATTTACAAAACAAAATTGCTTTGACTGTTATATCCATTAGGCGAAGGATGGTACAGCACTAAATTTTTTGCGCTAGTTGCAACATCAGGAAATAGAGGCGTCAGAACATTAAATACTTAATTAACCGATTAAGCCTATTCCATGATGTCTATCTGTCCATCTAATGCTCAAACTTTCACGTTTGCAATTTGAATTATATTTTCCTGTTCGATGGATACAAATGTCTTATGAAAACGATCCGTATTATATATAATATGGATCCCCAAGAACGGGGGATATTTAATTTACAAAAAATATTGATCTGAAAATTAAAAAAATTTTAGTAAATATTCGGCCAATCTAAAATTGCATTGTGATTAGAATCGGTATCGTTATTAAATTAATTAATATCCTTTTTTAATGTAAGGCAGACTTGATAACTTTTCATTGTCTTACGAATTTTCAAAATACTCTGATTTTAGTACAGTTATAATGTAATGGGTTGAAAGGAAACATTTTTTTTTTTGGTTTTTTGACCAACCAATCAACGGACGACATTTGAAATTTTCATATCTAGAATATCAAGAGCTGCAGATCTTTTTGCATTATTCCCATCAAGGCCAGCAAGGGAGATCTTCATCACTTCTCACGTACGACAAGAGATAGCGTTCCGTTTTGCAGTCGTTGAAGTTTACCCTGTTTGCTCGCGTCACCCATAATGCAGCGTTTATTTCGCAAGATGTGCTGTTAAGAAAGAACGAGCGGCATAGGGTGCTGCTGTTCGCAAGTGAAGAGAGAATGGCCATTAAATCAGCTTAACAGAGATAGATGGGTTAAAGATTTTAAGTTTATCGAATTGAGGCATAGCTGGGTTCTTTTTGCTGTGGGACAGGGCAATGAAACGATTATAAGTTATTAGATAATTAGATTCTAGATATCCGATCATCTGGTAAATGTTCATGGCCCAAGCCTACTTCATGGTCACATCGATGCGTAATGGATGGATGCGTAATTGCTTTAGTGAGTTTGAGTTTCTTAAATACAACGGTCGAGGTGCCATCTGGTTTCGGAATTTTGCGGATATTTAATGCCTTTCCAACATTCCTAGGATAGTTATCGAGCATCGTATTGTTTCAAGCGGGAAATCAAGCGGTTGATTGCTACGTGCCAAGGAACAACAAAAAACAAATATTTCAGGCAACACATTAATGTTGTTAATCGGTTCAGATATTATTTAGCCTATCGTTATACTCGAATGGTTTAAAATACCCTTCAAGAACGATCAGAAGTTTTTACCATATTTTGGTATAGCAAGAAATTTGGCTACGTGCCTTTAACTTGTGAAAATCGCTATCGCACGGAGTATCTGATTGTGTCTATATCCGGATCGTTTGCTAAGCAGATTGCTTCAGTTGTCCCGGTTAAGATAAGATGTCAAGCTTGCCAGTTTGTTGTTTAAAACGAGAATATATTCCCTTTTTCTTCATTCAAATCACGCATCGGTTATTACGTGATTTGAAAGCGTTTAACCGTTGCATTCGTCTGCTAATATTAGTTAACAGGAGTCAGTTTAAACTCAAACCTGCCTTTGCCATAGCAATATCGGCAAAAATTGGAATCGAACAAAGGGCTTTAATTAATTTGTGTTGTTGGAAGGAAATGCCGGCATTAAAGTGAAACGTGGTTAAAGTCTGATAGCCCACGCACGACCCCGTCGCGGTGAGTAAAAGAAAAAAAGGAGGTTGATAACGCGATATCGACGAATGGTGTAAATTTTTTTGAACGGTCAGTTAATTGCCGACGAGACTTGGGTATCCTAAGAACCAGCACAGACGTGAGATGCAGCTACCAAAGGGCTTATCCGTAATCAAACCCGGCCAAGCGGAAGATTCAACTGATCAATCCGTTTCTAAAGAAGTGAAGTTACGGTGAATTTTTGTGTGGCATGCATTTGCCAATCAACCTGCATTATGAAAAGAAAAAAGTTATAAGTCACTTGACAAGTCTCATCATCAGCATAATCAGCAGCCTGTATATTGAACTCTACAGAACTACTCTAGAGAATCGTTATCGCCACTTGGCCGAGTGTTGATTAATCTTATCTTTACGTTTTTAAATATAGATTCGTTTCACTTAAGGCTCACTTCTCTCTGCCCACTGGCAGATTTTAGTTGAGAGATGCGCCAAACTGGAGTTATTGGCACTAATTGCCATCATTCTCTCAACGAAGATGAAGCCTTTCTAGCCATTTTCGCACATAAATTGAATACAATTTAATGTAATGGACAGATATTGAATCAATTGAACAAATTACACAAAGAATTCAAATATTTTGCAGTTATCTCTTGACTGGAATAGTGGTGCATAAGTTGAATTTCTTGATAAATGATTGACAAACGATTCGTTACTGCAATTCGATTCGTTCACAAGTTTAACTAAGAGACAGAAAACATTCGGAATTTTCACCACCAACACACACCTATGTATGAATGAATTTTGAATGCAAAATTTTTTCCATAAAAGCCGCTTTTAGTATTTTAAATGAGTTCCCAGTTCCTCTTAGCTTAAGAGCTTTTTATTACCTTTGCACGAATTTGAGAAAAGTCACGGGCTGAGATATTTGGTCAGAGAGATGATTCAAATCATTTATGATGAACGTGTCCAAGGAATCAAAGAAAGGTTTTATTCTCATTTCAAATTGTAACACAGCGTCCTAATGCAAGTGATAGTCTCTTTCTAATCACGCCAGACTTTGATTAACATGTAAGTGCTCTATGGGGCAGTTAGAGAAACCTATTATCTCGTGTCTAGTATTACGTCATTTGTCATTGGTCCTACTTTTTTTTATCCATCCTACAGGAGATCATGTGTTTCTCGCTTGATATGTTTGTGAAAACACTTTTTCTATTGCCGTCAGTAAGCCATCGGCTTTAAAAATGGCTCGCTAATGTTATCCCTTAGGTTATCTCTTAAATAGGGAAAAAAATGACATAAAGAGACAATTGGAGGCGTGGCAAAATTTTAAATCAAAGTCAAAAGAACATAACCTAACTCGAACATAGTTGCATGGCGCAGTATACGGATATAAAAAACTTGGAGCACCATTTTCAAAAACTCGAACACTCTCTGTTTCTTCGACATTCGAATTTCCGACAATATCTTTAAAATAATAACTACATACTGTGGGGAATGGCGATATAATTCAACAGTTTTTTCATTCGTAAAAGAAATCATAATAAAATCAATATATCTAAAAAATCCTAGACCAAGTGTAAACACTGCTCGCTGTTGTCGAGTCACTTAAACTGATTGACTGACTGCGTCACGAGCATGATTCTGGTGTTAGAAGGAAATAATCCTTGTCTTCGTCCTTACAAAAAAAAAAAAAAAAAAAGGCAAAAAATCTCTTTATCTAAAGCCAAGCCTTACTCCTAACGCTTCATTATTATGAGATTAGCAGTTGAAGCAATCGACGTCCGACGCGTATAAGTCAGCATATTGATCGAGAAGTTCTTTATAATAGTGATGACACGCCCTTAATAATTTCTCTGGAACGTAATGCGAATGAAATAAAGCAATTTCTATATATTGTAGAAATCGTGAAACTTTATTTTCTTTATCTTCTTCTTATTTATTTTGCATTGAATAATGGATATGCTTTTCTTGTTTTTTTTTTTTTTTTTTTTTTTTTTTTTTTTTTTT
>KK502403.1:3000804-3016104 GCA_000688735.1 Glossina austeni
TATGAAATTGAAGGGGGGGGTGGGGGTTTTTTTTTTTTTGTCCTTTTTTTCCTTATTTCACTCTACTCGTCATTTTTTTCTCTTCTCTCTTTTTATTTTTTTTTTATCAAGCATTTCAAGTTATTATTATTGCCGTGAGATATCACTTGTACAGTGAGAGAAACAGTCGCCCAGTAGACTATTGTTTGGGTTTTGCAAATTTTACTATACAATAATAATAATAATAATAATAATAATAATAATAATAATAATAATTGGCAATTGCAATATGAGGGTATATTAAGTTTGTGCAGACATATGCAACTGGAAGTACCAGAAGCAGACTCACTTTCACCTTCAGATTCAGATGCACAATAACTTTCAGAATCGAACTAATCTTGTCTGTCCGTCTGTCCTTTGTTCTTTTCAACCTAGATTTCGCCATTTTGGAGATATTTTGTTTAAATTTGAGACAGTGGCATGTTTGGGCGAACACCATTGAAAATGATCCGGTTCAGACAACGCTGTGCACCGTCTTTCTTAAGGCATCTTTAAATATATATATATCTATATATATATATAGATATATATATATATATACGCGTGTGTGTGTGTGTGTGTGTGTGTGCACTGAAATACTTCTCTGAATAATTTACAGTAGTAAAAAATATTTAAAGCCATAATATACTTAAAATTTATACTTAGGGTAATAAACGTGTTTGTTATCTGGCATTATTTGTTTATGACTATTTTATAATTAGTTTTTTATTTTTTATTTATTTATTTATTTATTTATTTATTTATTTTTGTTGTTTTATTACACTTTATTTTATTTTATTTTGTTTATTTATTTTTTTTTTTTTTAATAACTATATTGTTGTTTTTCAAAGTATTTGAACCATTTTATTTTCTTACATTTCCGCAGGCAAATACTAGAGTTAATAATGTTGGAAAAGGATTTAATATCGTAAGTATCACAGTTACGTGATTTTTATAAATGACTTTTAAATTTATGGTTTGTTAATAAATACCTTCTTTTTTTTTTTTCTTCTAATTTTTTCGGTCACAGTGTGATAGCGGCAATGATGAAAATAAGGTGAGTAATTATTCGTATAAACACACACTTACAATATATATTATAAAATAACTTTGCGTCATAATTACGAAATAATACAGAATTTTTAAATATTTACTCATCTAAAGCTTGAAAAAACTAAAATTTATTACGATAATATCTTGAAAAATTAATCAAAATGGGTAGACTTTGTATGTTCCCTTCTAAGTGATAAAACACATCTATCTTATGATTTAGTTACATAATAATAAGTTTTATATTTCGCCGGTAAAAGTTACTGTCTTCGCGCTTTTCAAATCGCAAGTGCGCTAGAGTTTACTTTGCCTGTAGCTATAGCGGGTGCCTACTCGTTAAAGACATAAGGCACTTGTCTATTCGGCACATACCCGCTAAGCTGTAACCACCAGCTCCATCTCTCTCTTTCTCTCTCGCTCCTTCTCTCTCTCCCGCTCGCTCCTATTCCTGGTCATATTAAAACAGAACAAAACTTTTTATGTACATATGTACACACACGTATATGTAATTGGGATGAAGCAGGGATTTTGGTTTCATCTAAGTATTTTCGTAACTTAATTCCTTATAAGGCTACACAAGATACAAAATACGGATACAAAAAGATTCTTTTACTTCATCGTTTTCTCCAATGGAATAAAATGTCAGAAGTTAATCCGAGTTAATACGTTTTTTTACAGTTGAGAGTACCAGGGGCGGGATCCTTTTGTGATTAGTAGTTGCGCGGACGAGGTGACGCTGAAATCAGGAAATGTTTATGTATTAAACATGATATACGAGGTTTTTGGCTCGATGGCATGGTGTTTGACAAATGCTGGTCGCTCTGATCGATGACCAGTTATAGATAATATCAGGAATCGGAAAATAAAAATTTAAAAGCTTTCGCTTGGGAAGTAGTCAAAACTTACTCCTTCAGCCCTTGTGCTCCCTCAAAGCTGCAAAACTATAAATTTTTGTGATTTCGTCTAAAAAATTTGTAGTCGTTTAACAAATTCCGTTGAATGCTGGGAAGAGGGCGAAAGCGGTCTACTCGAAATAACTACAGCGATGCGGACAATTAAGTAAAGGATAAGCTTTACGCATTACGAATCTTCTAAATCACTAAATCCAAATTAACTCAAATATTTCGAGTTTTCGTAAGCGCTTGTATAGCGGGCCACACACAGCACAGCTAGTTATCCTTTTTGCATATCGCAAGAGAACATCGAGACATTGTTGAGGCTTGCATTCTCTTTTGTCTGTTTGCGTGAAATGCTTTCTGTCAAGACACCGAAGCAATAAAATCTTATCGCGGATCCATCTTCCATTTGCAAGGGTTCGAAATGGCTTACTGTGCAAGTCCAAAGTTATTTTATGCTGTCTACAGATCAGATCAGAAGGAATTTTGCTTGCAATTGGAAGCGCTTCACTCTTTTCATTGCAATGTGTTGGAAATAAATCTCAGACGAAACTATTGCGTATAAAAAATCCTCGATACCATCATCGCGAGATTGCGAGATTTTAATGTTTTGGTTACGTTTGATTTATTGGACAATAATTGTTTCATTTAGAAGATGTTAAATGTAATAAGTAGACTGAATTCTTGGAACTTGGAAAATAGTAACGAGACTTGAACATTATGGAGAACTGTATGTGGGATATGATCTAATAAGAGGAAGCGAATTGTTTTCACTTTATTTTGTTTATTAAGCTTCTCTCTGCCTATAACAAGGAGAATGGACTGGAACTGGAACTGGACTGAAGCAAGGTTCTCCTTTTGCTGGGTATTAATGGCATACAGAAGGCTACAAGAACACAAAGTAAATGTCCATAGCTAACGTATAATGTTTCATACGTTAATGAGAATTTCATGTTCTAGCGCCGTCTAGCACAGTTTATGGCATCTTTCTATCTCTTCAATTTTTCGTTGCTAAGACATGGATCGGGACAATTGATGGAATAAAATAAAGATATTGTACTAATACCGTGTACGCTAATTAGAAGCTAATAATCCCTCGAAATTTTTCTTTGACTTTAATTTTTGATCTTCTTGACCGTGACTACAATGCCTCGAAATTTTTCTTTGACTTTAATTTTTGATCTTCTTGACCGTGACTACAATGCCTCGAAATGCAGTTAGAGTTCGACAAGTAATTGTATACGGGTTGCATTGCGACGCACGAACGCACGATGATCTCGAATTTGAAAATTATGAATGAGCGAAATATGGTACAATTCTTACACTCAGACTTACGATATTTTGCCGTAATTATAAGTAAACTTTGCTCAAACGAGGTTTATTTCAAAATTCTATTTTCATAAAAGTGGAGATATCGTTAAGAAAATTCGGAAATGCTGGGTGCAGAAAGAAAATCTGTTCTGTTGTGATATTATTAATAAAAGGGACCTCCAACCACAAATCATAGATAAGGATAAGTGAATAATTTGTTACGCGGGCAAGAGCTCTACGGTCTATGGCAAAGTTTTCAATGATCGCTAGGAAGGTTATCCTTTGCAATTTGCCTCACGAGCTGGCAACCACGCGATTGCTGTAACTGTATTTGCCAACAAAAAAGAAGGGGAGTAATTTTTTTCAATAACATTCTTCACGCCAGCAGCAACTAACCGCCGAATACCTAACAAACGCTTAGACGTTAGCAAACGATTTTTGCGGGAATGTGTGTTGCACAAATCCGGATTAACACAATCAGTCTATTATTTATTTCAGTCAAATGCAAAGCCTTCCGGATGCTATTAAACTTTCGTCTCCATTCCCGAAGCCCTATAAAATCTATGTCGCACAATTTCTAATGAGTTTTTTATAATTAAAGCTTATAGTGTGTGCTACCGCCAAAATGGCAGGAAGACATCGAATGAATCGTATCTTAAATTTTGATCTTTATCCGTTCAATATATTTTAAACTTAATGCTATCATAGTATTTTTAACAGTAACTCTATGTATAGTTTTATAGCTTAGACCACTCGCGATAAGGATGTGCTAAGTTTTCGCGGATGTGTGCAACAACTTTGAGAAAAACTTAACATGAAATTAACATATTTACTTACTGTGCTACGATTTGTTATTCTGATTGCCTCTTCCACATAAATCTCATCTCATGGTAAGTGAGCCTTTACATGGTAACAACGATATCCTTGGCAAACGCATTAAATTTATTGAACTTGGATTACGTCCGTTCATGTTTTGAGCTCGCTCCCATCAAAAGTAGGCATTTATTAGGTATATAGGCTTTTGTTGTTTGCCCTCGCATTAAAAACTTTGTGGCTTCATCGAATTAGTTTCGCACAACTTCAACTTTGCCGTACCCCTCCCTACTCCGCTAAATATGACTGCATCGATTTGGACATGTCCGAAGAATGCGCCGCAATCGGAAGACGTTCCTCGCCTAAGTTAAAGATTAGTTTCTGGGCTGCTTTTGCTTGAGACAGATGGACGTAGACAAATTTTATCTTTTTCAAAATGAAATTTTTTTTGCATAAAATCTCATAAACCACTATTTACTTGTCCCTCATATCTTAACGCATTTTCACTTGAAGAGAATTAAATCGTTTCCGCGGCTTTAGCTGCTTCTTTTTCCCAGTGCTGTAAATGACATAAATATTCACTTCACATTTTGGTACGTACTAAACGGCAGCTTGTAAACAATCAAAACTTATACCGTACAAGCCATCAATCAATATCTGAGCTACGTATGCCTAAAGTCTCAAACAAAAAAAAAAAGACGAAAAAAAAAATTAACCCATTATGTGCGTTTTATGAAGAAGCATGCAATACCAATTTACTACAGAACTTTTTTGTACATCGAATACATGCCTTTTGTGATGGTAGGTAGGTAGGTAGGTAGGTAGGTAGGTAGGTAGGTAGGTAGGTAGGTACCTTGCATTACTAGCCACTGCCTGCCACACCTTTAGATTGGCGAACAATTTGCTTGCAGCCGAAGTGCAAAAGTAAATTTCATCCATACGTTTATTACTCTCTTCGCGCAAGAAATTATGAACTGTGTACACATTTCCGCTAAAATCAATTTTGAAAATCATCGGGGATTCGATCTAAGAACGCCAGCTAGCAAGCATAATATATCGGCAGACAAAAAAAAAAAAAAATAAAAAAAATGTTTCGATCTGTGATTTAAATGAGTAGCGTCTGTAAAAATTAATTAATAACACTATTCCTGGGCGAAAAGCCCAGCCCGCATATATTATGTAATACTTAAGTCATGCATTAATTAGTATTTTGACTTCTCTTTACCACGAACACATGTATTATATGTTTCCCTGTTTTGATCCTTTACCCCAGAAGATAAAAGACATATTACACCTGTTCTCTCCTATCCATATACATATTTACTTGACCGGCATATGTTAGTGATATAATTTACCTCTCAATCACTCTGTCCGTCCGACTCGTTTTTATAACTAACTATTGTTTCGGCTCATAGGCTTACAGGCTTACAGGCTCACAGGCTCACAGGCTCACAGGCAGGCACATTGGTATTGTGCCCAATGTGCCTGCAATTTCTAAAAGAAAATGAAATTTCTCTAAAAATGCCTATAGCCATTTAATATTATAGGGGAAATATGATCTTAATCGGGCGATTTGAATAAAAAATATTTACACGTCTTTTTTTTTTTTTTTTTTTTTATATGTTAATTTGAAATGGGTGGGGGGTAGGTACATAAGTAGTTCGTCCTAAGGTGATTAGATTATTGTTTCTTTTTTTTGCTTTGCATTTTCTTCTCCTATTAAATTGATTTATATTTAAATGCTGTCTCAGCTTACGTGTGCGCATTCAATTAATATACTTAGCAGATTTCTTCTTACCAGTGTTAGTAAATGAATGTAATAATGCCGTAATAATAAACTGCGAAATATGTACTTAAATAGCTATATATATATATATATATATATATATATTTATATATATTATGTATGTATACGTCCGTCATCATTCATTATGATATGAATGTTCATTATATCTTCACCGTTTTTTTTCTTTTTTTTTTTCATATGCCATAAATTAAAAAGAGAATTTTGTTAAAACCATTAATACTACTACTACTACTACTACTACTACAACTACTACTACTACTACCGCCAGCACAACAACAACAACAACAACAACAACAACAACAACAACAACAATAATAATAATAATAATAACAATAACGGTCGGAGGTAGATAAATTAACATTTAGCCTTCTGGCATTAACAATAACAGCAATAACAACAACGACAGGAATAGCAGCAGTAACAGCAGCAACGAAAAAGAAGAAAAAAAAATTTGTTTTTTTTTTTTTTTTAAACACGAAACAAGTTAATATTTAACATTAGCGGGCATAACCGCACTTTTGTCTTGATGGCAGCAATTAAACAGACAGGCATGTATGCAGGCAGGCAGGCAGGCAGGCAGGCAAGCAGGCAGGCAAGACTGTAAAGGGGTTTCCCCTTCAAGTCTCTTGTCTTACTTTTTTTTCCCTTGTTGTGTTTATTTTATTATTTATTTATTTTTGCTTTTTTTTTTTTTTTTTTTAATTTTAATATTTTTTACAGAAATTTTTTGCCCTGCACTCTTCGTTGCTGCATACCTTGACTCTTGTTTTGTCACCTTTTTTTATATTATTTCTCTCTTTGTTGTCGTTGTTGATTTGCATTGAAAAATGTAAGTGCGAGTGTTCGTATGCGTGGATATGTGTGTGTGTGTGTGTAAGAGCATGTATATGTATACGTTGAAATTCAATTTGAAGAGGGAAAAAAAGGTTAATTCGCGCGCATTAAGTGCAAATTAGTAAATTACACGTTCGCGTTGTCGTCGTTGCTGTTGTTGTTGCTGTTGTTGATGATGTTGTTGTTGTTAGTGTTGTCGTCGTTCACATGCAAATTAAACGATAAATTAGCAGACAAAAAGTGTAGAGTAAGCTTTACAGCTTTTCTATACATTATATATTATGCATAAGTGTGCGTGTGTATCTTTTCTTTTTTTTTTTTTTCGTCGTTTTTCTACACACTCGAGTTACCACTTGAAAAAGCAACACAACAAAATTAAAAAGTAAATTAGTGTTTTTTTTTTTTTTTTTTTTTTTAAATGCTTGCTTAATATATATACGCATAGATATATATACATATAAGCGCGCGCGCGCACGTATGTGTGTATATATATATATATATATGTGTGTGTGTGTATGTGTTTTTGTGATCTTTTGTGCTAATCCGTAAAACTTTGTATACATATCGTATATATGAGTAAAGTTTGTAATTGTGTTGAATGAATACTTTGCAAGTTAGCATCTATCCTGTACATGTGCGTGTATATACATGTACCGGATTTGTTCGGTAAATCTCTGAGTACTAGAGATATTAGATAGAAAAGTTTATACCGAAACTTTTATGAGTGGTGATGATGGTGAATGCCACCACGAAATTCTCTGTATGTCGTGTGTCGCATATACTTACATACTCACATATATCGTACATTATACTAAGAAATCCATTTGCCGTAAAACTCATAACGTCGATGACAACAACAATTATAAAAAAAGAAAAAACTTATTTGGTTGTAAGCTCTTGTGCACAGTCAGTAATGTAAAAAAAGAAAAAAGAAAAAAAGAGTAAGACTTGTTCAAAAGAAAGACCCAAAAACGGCACTCTGAGATTTCTATATTTGTATATACATAATGCATACATAGTACATTCCGTCTGTCAGAGCTGTAACTCGGTTGAAGGAAAAGACAAAAAAGAAACATAATGTGTTTTAAGTTTCTAAAGTCAAACTTGACTTGTCATAGCCGTCATCATCATAGTCAAACACACAGTTACAACAGTCACCGTCATCACCATCTCATACCAATCATCATTATCGTCGTCCTCATCGGCATCGCCACCATCCACATAGTCATCATTATCATCATCATCATCATCATTATCATCATCTGCTGTTGCTGGCTATATGGCTATATGGCTGGCTGGCTGGCTGGATGGATGGCTGGTTTGTTGGTTGGTTGGTTGCATTGCACAAAATTCAAACAGTGGTTTAGGTGTTGTGAAGGGAGTGGCGCCTCTTCATTTTACAGACAATTTGTTTGCTTGCCTGGCACTTTATACAACCAGAGTTGATTGTTTGTGTTTGTGAGTTTTTTTGCTTTTTTTTTATTTTTTTATTTTTTGTCTTTATTTTACTGCTGCTGTCATTGTTTTTGTTGCTCTTTTCTGTGTGTTTCAAACACATTCTTACCTACACATATATTCATGTCTTTTGTTTATTTTTTGCACGTTTTTATCTTTAGTTTTGTTTTTTTTTGTTTTTCTTTTTTTGCTTTTTTGTCCTTTTTTCGCTATTTAAACGTTGCCATTGTGTGTTTATACACCAGGCGTTAAATAAAAGCCATACGTTACCCTATGTAGGATGCACAGGAAGAGGAAGTAATAAAGGAACTCGTTTAAAGTTAATCGCATTCCTTAAAGGAAGTTTCGTATAGAATGTTAGATTACAATAAAAAAAAATAAAAAAATAAAAAAAAAAATAAAAAAATGGGTTAATTCTTTTCTAAGGAACTAACGCATACCGACTAAGTTATGACAAACTTGAGATATCTGTGATGTGGTGGTAGCACTAAGTTGCACTAAGTTGTAATTGTCTTGCTAATGCCTTTCTCTGTCCGTAATTGTGCTTTACATTTCATTTAAAGAAAAGTGCCCATTCATTTATAATTTTATATGAGTAATTAGCTTGTGCAACGCTCCCCCACTGCTATCTAAAATCAATTTGGAAAAACCAGATATTTGTGTCGACATTTCGTAAACATATTTATGTACTCTTTCAAAGTATTTTGCTTTTTTCTTGTTTCGAAAGAGTCAATAGCGTCAATAGCGGGTTGAAAATCTACAGTACGAAGTAGTAATGTTTCGTACAAGAGAAGAGAATACTTTAGGGAAAACTTTCAAACTTTATTGCGGAAATTTGAATCTTGAAATTCATATTTTCACTTAGATCGATTGGCTAACGCTGGTGGCGTTTAAGTAGAGACATTAATCGATTGCGATTTGCAGTTGGGACGAGCACAGAAATCACAGACAACATCAATGCTCCAGTTTAGTATTTCGAGGTAGCTTCCGAATAGATAATCCATTTTCCTTACTGATGTCCAGCTATACCCAATGAAAAATTAATTGGAAAGATTCTAGTCTAAGATATTTGCTGGAAGTAATTGTTTGAAAATAAAATTAATGTTATATATGAGTTAACCCCTACGCGACGGCGCACCTGAATCGAACTTTGCCATCAATATCTGCTTGCAGTGATTGACGTACACAGATAGCGTCGGCCACTGTAAATTAATAAGTGACTGCCGTATGTAGACGGCACCAGCCGTTGTGCTGCTTCAATCGACTGCCCTATATACAGCTAACTCTCTTTTTACACGGTAGATGCATTGTTTAAAAATACGTGCAAAAAACTAATCGAGCGAAAAAATACATGTGCAAGTTATTGTAATTTTGCGGACATGTTCCACAAACTTGAAAAATCGTGTAAGATGAAACAACCCCAAATAATCGTGCAAAAAAAGTAGTAATGAAATCCATATTACATTTTATAAAACAAAAACATATATATTGAAATTTGGACATGGCTTAGTCCACTTAATGTCAACATAAAAAAAAAAAAAAAAAAAATAAAAAAATTTATATTTATTATAGAAATGAATTAAAATTAGTGTACAGTGAAAATTCAGTCCATAAGTGCAAGAAGCAAATTTCCCAGCTCTAAGAAACACTACCGTTGGATTCATGCTGGAACAAAAAAATTCGTGTAAAAAAATATATTGTTGAACCGCGTTATTTCAATATCGTGTTAAAAAAAAAATTGTGTGTGTGAAGGAATTAAAGTGATTCCCACCGTTTGTGTCAAATGTGATGAAATAAAGCTGGTGGGCACTTAGTTGTGAGGTAACTCAAAAATATTGCAGTAAGTAGCAGTATATGACGTTATGTCGGTGATTGTTGTCGCGTTTGAAGCCAACTATTGTGCAATTCTGATAGGAAAGCCTTTCTTCAGGCAAAGGTGCATTTTTTGACATTTATAACTATTTTTATACGTTATAAATGAAAAGGTATACTATATTTTAGGACAGGAAAAACATGTAAATGTAAATTGAAATTTTCGGGCGGAAAGAATAGAATCAATTTACTTTGGAATTTTATTGTTGTTTTTTTTTTTAGCAAGTGGTGTATATATCATATACCTTTGGGTTGGCTGGGCTTCCTGATATACGTATAGAACACATTACATTTCTCTTTATTTTGTGCTCGCTTGGTAGTTTGTCAGGCCTTGCTGGTTGTCGCATGCCATGTTAAGTTGCTACTTACTTCCTTTTTGTGCCTTAACGTCTGCTGGTCAATGTTTTCTTTTTTCTTTTTTCGTTTTTTTTTTTCTTTTTTTTACCATTCTTTGTAAATGGCATTAAATGTCTAAGGCAATGAAATCCAAGTGAGTTTTGCTGCTAACAAAACAAGAAGAAATGAAAAATAAAAAACTTCTAGAGTCAACAGCTAGCTAGCTAACCAGTCAAGCATGCGGTTAGTCCTGTTAACGTGACATACTATTTGGTGCGGTGTTGGCCTTTTAACCAACACTGGCTGGTTTATCTATGCAAACATACACACCATACACACGTAACCGTATTTCAGCTTTTAACTAAAGTAACGCTTATTCACTTTAGTTTTGTTATCGTATCTGTTGTAGTTGTTCTTGTCGTTGTTATTGTCTGCGCTTAGTAAACTCCCCGGCATATCGTAACATAACACATAGCACACAATACACATGTTATACATTGTAGTACTTCAACGTTATATGTTACTATATATGAACACATAATAACATCCACAATTACCCTTAGCACACAATGTATTCACGTATAAGTATGTGTATGAATGAATGTTTCGATGTATGTTGTTGGCAAGTTGTCAGAATGTAATAGAGCCACAGTTAGTTATATTACTGTTAAATGGCCCCAGTGTGGGGCCCTTTTTTATGAACTATACTTGTCTTGAATAGGCATCTACACATACAGTCAATGCAGTCAACCAGCCATCTAGTCAGTGAGTCAGTCAGTCAGTCAGCCAGCCAGCCAGCCAGCCAGCCAGCTAGCTAGCTAGCTAACTATAACAGCCATAAACACACCGCCACATTATACCTTATATGTATACATATATATATATATATATATATATATATATATATANATATATATATATATATATATATATATATATATATATACATAAATCCACTATACAAAGAATTATTCATTCCCATAGAGAATTTTATATGAATGTGTGTACGTATATTCAGGCACACACTCCCAACATGTTTATAGATATTGCCAGTTTTAGACAATCAATTTGGTACAAGCTAATCAAATATTAATATGCTTTTACTCGAAGTCTATATATATTATATATGTTTGTGTAAATGATTGTGCCCGTATGCTTGCTGTGTAAAATTGAACACATTTGAACATTTGTATGTGCATGACTTAACCACCCGTGTTAAATAGAGTAATAGAAGCAGAAGAAAAATAAGAAGAAGATGGGAAACAGAACTGAGCTGAACTGAACTGAACTGAACTGAAATGAAATGAAAGGAAAGCCGTACACTTAGGGCAGAGAGCAATTGATATTCAATATTTGACAATTATGTTTGTTGTTAAAATAATAATAAAATTACCAAAATCCTCTTGAGAAATGTGAATATTGTTTGTTTCAATACCTTCAAAGACCCATTGTTCATGGTGTAATACAAAATTGTGTGTGTGTGTGTGTGTGTGTACATATATATATATGTACATTTATTGCTACACAAATAAAGCATACTCATCACTATGCATACACGTATGTACGTACGTACGTACGTACGTACTTGTTTACGGATAAAACATATCTACGTACGTACGTACGTATCTACATATGCTTCACCATTTAATTGTATCCTGATTTTATATGTATGAATAAACTCTCAAACTGTTTGGGTAAATTTTGTTATGCTTTGTTGGTTTATCTCGTATCTGAATGTACTCGTGCGTGTATGTGTATGTGCGTGTATATTTTACTGCTGTTGTCGTTTTTGTTGTTGTTGTTGTTGCTGTCGGTGTTGCCGTAGTTATGTGCGAAAATACCCAAGAGGAAATTTTTAAGTTTACCAGAAGTGATACTAAATATAATACGTAATCTAAACAAGATTCAAACTAATAAAAGACATGGATCGCATTAAACGTTAAACTTAAATGCCTGAAATGCCTGAAATCGAATGAATATATGCCTTTCGATTTTCTAAAGGCTCAATACTTATTGTACATATTTTATATACACTTGGCTTGAGGTTAAATTTGAAATTGAAGCGTTCGTTTCCCAATGGGAGGTGCGAGTTAAAGAAATCTTTATTAACATGTTAATCGCCCTCCATATTGGAACGTTGCGCAAATGGTTAACATGCACAAAATTCATTCAAAATCTATATAATAATTATACTGACCATCAATCTGCAACAAAGAATTAAGTAAATTGTAATGTTATGAGCTTACTTTTCATCTTTGTTGTCGCCAAATTATAATAAACAATTTGACCAGAGGGTCAGATTTACGCCTCTCAAGACACATTTTCATTTACAATATTCTCCTAGTAGACAGACGTTCGGCATATCGTTCGAATAAAAAGAACGAAGCACTTTATCTTCATTTTGATAAAAATTTTCATTTAAAAAATTGTAGGAAAAATTTCAGCTTTTACTTAACATACAGCGTTTCACATACGATTGTGGGTACAAGTTACGACGAACTTGTATCAATAGCAATAGCCGAGGGAAAGGGGAAGGCCATAAAGATACGCTACACTCTACAGCTTTTTCACGGATATTTTAGAAATTTGCATAAAATTTTCTTAAAAGTCTTAGTGGAGTGCCCACGTAATTATTAATAATTCTTAACACACAAGCACAAGCACAAGCACAAGCATTGCTGAGCATTGCCAGTCCACATAAGAACATAAGAAGCTTTTCAAAAACTCTCGGTCACTTGCAGTCGCCTTTGCGCGTAGACAATTCATGACGACAATATATATGTAAAACTAAAGTATTTTACTCATGAGTACTTTACATCCGTAACCTCATAAAATTTACCCAATGAAGAGAGAGAGAGAGAGAGTGCAAACAATTCCAATCTAAAAGATTTCGGCAAATTACAAAGAGCTCTTGGTCTTAAGCGCAACCTCGCTATTCCCATCGCCGTGGGCTAATTAAAATCAATTGTAGTTTTATGGAAAACTAATTAGTTAATCTGACGAGACAAGATATCAGATTTGAGTGTTTTATGCATAAAAGGGGTGGGTGGGGGAGGGAGGGATCAAGTTTGCTTACCCTTCCAAACTGCCGTTCAAAGTGTTCCGAATAAATATTTTTGAATGTTACGTGTGATCGCTCCGGCGTCAATGCAGGTCGTAGTCAATAGGAACCTTAATTTGATCGATATTATCATTATAGTAATGACCGATTAAAGAAGGGAGAAATGTCTATGAAATTGAAATGAAAGTTGAAGAATTTTTTTTCTACACATAACGCATATGTTCACAATAATTGCGTCTAAATCCTATAAATTGATTATTATCTCGCACAGCTTACCTCGACATATTTAGTTTTCTAATACCTACCTACGCTCATTGCATTAACAATCGATAGAATAATTTTATAAAATTTTGCAAAGATTTCCTATAGGGAGGGTTTTCGTCGTTCGCTTGATAGTGCATCAACTATGTAAACGAACTCAATTTGTGTTTTGTGTGTTCCATTACTGAATTCGTTTTTGTTGTTGTTGTTGTTGTTGTTGTTGTTGTTGATTTTTCCTCTGGTAAATGTGATGCTGTTATTTGTATTCTTTAGAAAATTTTGGCCGGTTGCGGGAAAGAGAAGAAAAATGCATTGTCGACAAAACCAAAGGCAACTATGAGAATAATTCGTAACTAACAGCAACAATTTGTCATGCATTTCAATGGTTTGAAATACCATAAGCCAACGAGCCGGCCAGCCAGTCAGTCAGTCTGTCAGTCAGTTAGTTAGTTAGTCAGTCAGTCAGCTATATCCATATTCATGCACATTATAATAAATATACAAACGTATGCACATACAGGGAACGTATGCACAGCTAATGCCTTATGCTCTCTTAACGTATTAAATACGACACACAACCCTCCTTATATTTCCCTTTCTGTAGTCGTTTTTGTTTTGTTCTTGTTCTTGCTGTTGCTGTTGCTGTTGCTGTTGCTGTTGCTTTATATTTGCGACCCTTTTTTAATGGTTTTGATTGTAGCTGATGTCGTTTTTGTTGTTGTTTTGTCTTGCTTTTCAAAGACCTATTGTCGACCCCACAGTGCTATTAAATTTCAATTTTGCACGGAGGCTGGAAATTGGTATGTTGTTGTATATAACTCTAGTTATTCGCACGGTTTTTCATAACGTGTGTAACGAATATATCTATATATGTATACATGTATATATATGCCTTTGCTAAATATATATACACAAAAATATACTTACATATATAGAACGTTTATTTGTGTGTTTGGTTGGTGGTGTTGAGGTTTCGGTCGACAAAACGTAGAAAAGAAAACAAAAATTATTCGCTTCGTCGGTCTTGCAAATATTATTCGTTTTCGCACTTTTCTCACATCGTCATTGTTGACGTTGTCGGCATTCGCATTAACATCATTCTGTTCGTGAGCCAGAGAGTCAGTCGGTTGGTTGTTTGGTTAGTTGGTTGATATTATTATGACTGCCAGTGATGGCTGTGGCTGTGTCTGTGGTTCACTGTTCTTGTAGCTATTGTTGTTGTTGTTGTTGTTATTATTATTATTATTGCGGCTGCTGTTGCTATTGCCGTTGAGTTATCGTAGTTGTCGGCAATTTTCGATACGGCGGCGTGCGCATATCATAAATAGTAATCATGTTTCATTCAAGTAGCTTTTACGATTTATTAAATTACGCGCATTATTACGATTACAACAGCAGTGGCGGTAACAGCGATTAGGCAGGCACTCAACTGCCTCCGCTACACTTAAGAAGGAATTAATAAATAAATAAATGAATAAATACGCATATATTTTATATAAGTGTATATACATCCTACATATACATATATATATATATATATATGCTATAAAGATATATACATATATATATATATATATATATATATA
>KK502403.1:3017256-3039351 GCA_000688735.1 Glossina austeni
TTTTTTTTTTTTTTTTTTTTTTAAATTTTTTATTTCATGTGCTATTAAACTGCTGTGTAAGTCAGTAAGCAGTAGTCGGCACAGAAAAAAGATGCAGAAGTGTGGTATGCCGTGTGGTAATGTGTTGTAGTGTGAGATGATGTGATATGCTGGGTTGCGATGTTGTGGTATGATATGGTAGTCAGACGTTTAGGCATTCAGTCTGTCAGTCAGGCTGTCAGATCTCTGTCAGTTTTTCAAATCGCTGATATGTGGTGGAATGGTTTGGTATGCCAGTGGTATGCAGGGTATAAGTAAATTATTTGTGAAGTGCATGATGAATACAGTGTGAGTATTGCATTGCAATTGGCAATATCATCGTTACATTGCATTGCGTGGCTGCCTTCATCATCATGTGTTGCGGCTGTTACTGAATATCAAATTATATGCGTTTCAATGTTATGTTAGGTATTTTTTTTTTTTTTTTTTTATTTATTTATTTTATTTATTTATTTATTATTTATTTTTTTGCTTCTTTTCTGATTACACTCGCTTTGCTTGTCTAGTGTATGCATCACACGTCTGAACTGTCCGTCCATTGCGACTTGTTTGTACGTTCGCAGAATACATTTCCATGGAATGTTATGCTGGTTTAGGGTATTGGTATTCCTTTACAATACACATAGATACTAACTGCATGCACATATATATATATATATATATATATATATATATATATATATATATGTGCATAGATGTGTGCATATATCTTTCAATTTCAATTCAATGCAATTCTATTTTAATAACTCTACACTAAACTGAACAACTCAACCAGTCAGCCTGCCAGCTAGCTATCTAGCTTGCTTGCTAGCTAGCTATCCGGTCAATAAGAAAGTACGTGTGGTGTTGTTCTGTATGAATGTGTATAATACGTTTTTGTTTGTACATTTTCAGTCTGCTGCCAGAGATTTCAATTCTGTCTTTCCTTTTTTTCTTTGCTTTGTTTTACACTGTGTGTGATGGGATATTTTCTTCACTTTTTTTTTTTCTTTCTTTTTTTATTTTGTTTGTACATAAATAAGCACAAGCATATATACAGAGGAGTACATATAAGCTTCTGTAGCATAAGTCGAAATTTTTATACTACTGTTGCTCATTCAACATTAAAAAAGAACAGGAAAAAAAAAAAAAACAGGAAAAAACATGGCCAACAAATGAGAGTAAATTTACTTTGTTGAATAAAGAGAGCTTTTTTTTTTTTTTTTTTTTTTTTTTTTTTTTGGGTTGTTGAGGAAAGTTACCAACAGATTTTTTCAAATCCAATAATTTCACTATAATAATAATAAACAAGTTAGAAGTTATATCCGATCTGGTGTGAGTCTTTTAATTCCCATTGTGAACTTGTACGCAGCACCTATCAGAGGCTTTTGGAAGAACTAAAAGCCAAATTTACATATGGCTTATTGGGAACTCGGAAGGAACTCGTTAGCCAATTTACGATTTACAATAATTGATCTTGGAACTCAAGACTAATTATAAAAATCTAAAATTTCTTTTGGAATAATTTGCGCACTATTGAATACATTTTTTTTGGCTTTTGTCCTCAAGCTGATGTAAGTGAAAGAAGAATTTGAAAAGCAAATTTATTGTGAGCAAGACTTTGAAGTGGTTGAAGGTTATATATATTTTATGGGGTCGGCAATGAGTGTTTCTACACGCAAAAGATGACATACATTATTCACCAAATCCAATAACACATTCTGTCGTGTAACAACGCAAATGAAAAATTCTCAATTTTTTTTTTATATAAATTTACGTTTCAACGCAATTTTAAAATATCGCTAATGTTCAAGGGCTTCCGAGATATACACCAAAACTTTTTTTGCCTTTACGCGATTACATAAGAGATTCGTTTGAATAAATAAAAAAATTACATTCGACGCGCTTGAATCTTTTATATCCACCAGATTTATCTAAGAAAACGTTTAAAAAAACAAATGGAACTCCTATGCTCTATAAACTGTTTTATAAAATCGCGATTTTTTTTACAGTTTTGTACTACTACTGTAGGGTCTCACTTATAAAATATACGTAGAAATGTTTATCTTTTTATATCTAGTAGTTTATCAATCAGTGAGCCAAAATCCCAGAAAACATGGGTTGTCTTAAATGACGTGGTAACCGATTTGACCAACTTTTAATATTAACTTGCGTAAAAGAATTTTTGCGCCTGCGGGAAGGTCTACTATATAGATAACGAGCTGACGTAGCCTACGTCGATACACAATTTGATATTAATCAAGAATATATATACCACACACACAGAAAGTGTGCCACAGAAAGTTTCTCCCAGTTGTTGTGAAAATTTTAGCAAAATAAATTTACTGCCATCCTACGACAATGGTTCAAAAGTTACTTATCACTTTATGAGTGTGTAAGAAGAAGTTTTGAAAGAAAAAGTTCCCTTAGGATTTCTATTTATTTACGCATTTCTTACTTTTAATATCCAGAATAAAAAAGAATGTAAATACTGTATGATGCGCTAGGTGCATCTATAATAATCATAAGACGCCCACTTTTATAAGCTGACTATAAGAATTCCATTTACTTCGATATTACGATCAAAAAAGTATAGAACAAAAGTTTTGTGTATTAATGCAATTAATTGGCTAAGTAAAAAAAAAAAAATTCAATTCAATTGTTGCATATATAGCCCCATGGGAGATTTCGTATATATATATATTTTCAAGCAATGAAGTTTGTCTAGAGCGGTAATTGAAAGGAAAAAGGAAAATTTCATCGTTCCTTTCACTAGCAAATGAATCGATTGGATGAACATGCCCGTAAAAAATCTACAAACTTCATCACAAATATTTCACACAAAAATGGGAAAGTAAGAAACGACCAACTTTTTGCAGTCATAATTCGTTCCGGGGTAATATTAGTCCGCTACTGCTTTCATTAAATAGCGAGCGCAAGCTAGAACGACGTTTAATTTTAGCATTATGAGCATTATGACTGATGGACATGGCAACCCTTACTAGAGTAATGAAACAAATGCAGCCAAAGTCTCTCTTTAATAGCATGCAATAACAAAAAGAAAAACAAACATAATCCTCCTTTTTGCATACTCAATAGCAGTGCCCGTCACGTCACCACCCCATCATCAAAAACGCTGTGGGATTTGTTGTGATTTTTGTTCTTGTTTTTATCAATCTTTACAATCAGTCTGCCATAGAAATTCTCTTGACGGTTGATTGTTGGAGAGCCAATTACTCTCTAGCCAGAATTTTATCTCTCAAATTGTGTGAGAGAAAATATATTTATGGTTTAGTTTGTTAGTTGAACGGCTGGTTGGTTGGTTGGTTAGTGAGCGGTTCAGCAAATCAACTCCATTCAGAGCATTTCGTGTCATTATACAAAGTGGAGTCTTATACGTTGTGCGCTAGTTAAACAACAAACGGACGACGGTCGTTCGTTCGGTTTTGTCTGTTGGTTAGTTGGTTTGTGTACGAATTGTTCGTTGTCGAAAAAAATAAAAATAAGAAAAAAAAATAAAAAAAAAAAATTGAATAAATAAATAAAAAAATAAAATATAATACAACCTAAACTTACATGTAGAGGAGTTTTGTTAGACATTACAGTGATAATCGATGTTGTTGTTATATGTATGTATGCAGTCGGCCGTCCGTCGTCATTGTCGATTTGCAAGTTCCGTGTGTGTGAAATTGTTTAGTTGTTAAGATTGAAACCATTAAACGCACGGACAGACTGGCAAGTAGACGGACATTGGGACAGACATAACTAAACGATTGTATAAACGGAAAAAACAAAAACACTAAACGGCTACAAGCCTTTAGTGGTCTCGTTCAGCGTGCATGAAATGAGAATCTGTGAATATGTGCATATAAGCGTGCGTGCCTTGTGTGTATAAATGTGTTTATGTCGCATTATGGTTGATTGCTTTAAAATTTTCGTTATATTCGGAATTTGTGTAAGCACTGTTGCAATCTCTGCGTGTGTGTGCGTATATGCCATTTTTCAATTGTTGGCTTTTTGCAAATTACCAGCACCACCAGAGCCAGTGCAAAAATGAATGCAAGAGAAGAATGTCCAAAACATACAGTAGAATATTTGATATGAATAAGAGTGCCTACAGTAAAATTGTGTTATAGTTACCACTGCGTGAGGGCCTCCGACGCGTTAGTTTTATTATGCTCCAACCTTACGTTGATACGTGCGTACATATTTGTGTGTGTGTGTGTGTATGTAAAGTGTATTCTTGTTGTTTTTGTGGTTATATACAGTTTGTTGCCAGTGGATATATGCGGTATTGTGTGTGTGTGTGTGCCTGTATGGTTGATTGTGGTTGCATGTTGATTGCCTATCATCCTCGTCGTCGTCATCGTCATCATCATCATCATCATCATCATCATCATCATCATTATTATTATCATCATCTTCGTCATCATCATGATCATCATCAACTACAATAATAATAATAATAATAACAACAACAAAAACAGCACCAGCAACTACATCGTAATCGTCAACAACAGAGTTGTACATACACTTTGCTAAATAACCATATCCAGAGGCCGTACCCCTGTGTTTTTTTTTATGAGTTTTGTCGAAATGTATGTACGTGGCAGACAGGCTGAACTTGTGCAACTGTAGAAGGCAGGCAGGTTTAACTGATTGCATCAAGTAGAGGAGCGCGCATACTATGCCGTTTAATACCTACCGGCCGAATAGTCATCGCCATCATCATCCATCCATCTATCCATCCATTCCATTCAACCGTACAACTAACATACATACATACATACATACATACATACATGCAAATATATTTACATATATGCATACACACATAATTTGGTTGGTTGGTTAGCTGGCTGGCATGTTTTGCTTGTGCTCAGTTGATCGGTCGGTTGGTCGCTTTTTTAAAGGCTGTCGTATGTGTATATCTGTATGTTTGTTTTTGTGTGTAAATTTGCATAAGTACGCGTTGCGCATAACAACGACGAAACAAGAGGAAAAAAAAAAAAAAAAGAAGAAAACAACAACAATAACGAGAATAAAAGCAATAACTGAGAATTTGCACCGTACCCTCAAAGCATTTATTGTATGTTGTCGCTGTTGTATATTTAATCGCTTGCTAGTCATCTATACAGTGATGCCAGATGGCTATCATAGAGAAGTACATCAGAGCGATATTAAAAACGCGTTTCCGTTGCTATTTGCCAAGAAAAGATGTACTCCATGTAAATCCGAAATTTAATTCTAAACTTAGCGTTTTTCTGATCCTGACATCCCGATCAAGCCCCTTAGATTAATTGCATATACCCAAGGACATCTCCGCTTTGGACATACCTTTCGAAATTACCATCCGATCACATCTATTCCGGTCAAGAGAGTACTCTAGATAACCGCGAATTACTCAAAATAGTTACCCATCATCTTGCAAGCTGGCCCAACTGCAAGACCTTATAGTAAACCTTATGAAATTCTTAATAATTGTAAAAAGTAAATAAGTTAACCATAAGCTTATGCGTCTATAATAATGTAAAATAATTAGGTGCAGTGCAATACTAAGAGAAACGTCTGAAATAAATCATAACCGCAATCTTCTTAACATGTCCATCCATGCCGTCACCGTCAGTTGCTGAAATCCTTACAATTTCACATTTCGTAGAGATGATAGGAAATTGAAATTATTCGACTTTAGTTCACTCCTCCTCCTGCAAAATTTACTTAGAAAAAAAAAAAGAAAAACAAAAAGAAAAAGAAAAAATACTGAAATAACCTGCAAGTAAAAAACGTAGATTCGCCCCTGGCCGAACCTTTTGTATCCACCAGAATTATATTAAACGAGAATATGCAAATATTTATTGTTGCAGTTTATGCAGTTTGCAGCGCAAAAAAGCAACCATTTTGTTGCTTTTGAAAATGTAGGTGTTATTACATCACGTTGTACTGCGGGCTTGTGACTCTTGACTAATTTGGACCATTTTTAATGCTAGACTGCATGCAAGAACTTCAATTTTGCGACCGTGGCCAGATAGACGGACGGACGGACATGCTCAAATCGATCCAAAATTTTAATGCTTATCAAGAATGTGTCCACCTTATGGGATCTCCGAAGGGTGTTGTCAACGTTTATGCACAAAATAAATAGATCTCCATCCTTCGGTAATGGGCATGAAAAGGTTCACTTTTCTGTATTTGCGAATAACTTACTAATATGCATGGATGCAGGATATGAAAAAAAAAAGATTTGCTTCAAGATGAATAAAGCTTTTCTAGCCCCTATACAATTCCTAATCGAAACTGTACAAATTTATAGTAAGAGTCAAGGTCGTTAAACCTAAATATCTAGAAACTATAAATTGATGAATAGTTTGGGTTATGTATAAACTGATCATAAGTGTCTTTGATATCTAATCTCCGTCGAATTGCAAAGAAGGGCAAGTCATAGCTAGGCAGGGATTCTATACATTTTATGCACGAGCTGGGATACATGCGATACCTGGGCGATGGAAGTCTATACGTTCTATCCACGAGCTTCTAATCTTCCACTTTCCACAGATCTTCCATTACAGTACGTTTTCTTAGTGTCGATAGGTATTATCGGTATGTAGTACCAGATATCTTGTATTGAAAAACAATAAATCGAGTTTCTATAGTGGTACCACATACCTCTCGATTTAATTTGCATTGCACAACTAGGGGTTAAGTAGGAACCTGAAGTTTAAAATCTTGGCAAAGAGATTTTGCGCAGATCACTTTTGTCTTCGTACGTCGTCGTCGTTATTCTACAATTAATCGTTCAGTATTGAGGTTATGTCCGATTTCTATAACAGTGAATTTATAATTATGCCTGAAGGTATCCTGCCTGAAGGCTTCTTCCGAGCGACAAAGATCATAGCTAGAGAATATCAGACCGAGCTGCGAGTCTGCGTAGGTGAAAATTTTCGTAATGAAATTCGGCACAACATTCATGATAAACGTTACCGTATATTATGCTGCTCGGATTGCATTTTCGAATGTAAGAAAGCGAAATGATTCCGCAATACTCGATTTTTCTTTTCATCTTCAAATCAAAAATATTTTCGTTTCATTTTCCAAGAGGAGGGGTATAAGCAAAAGCGCTTCGGACCCTTGTCTATAGAATTTTACAAATGTACGGATATTTACATTTTCAGTGGGTCTTCATTTCTTAATATGATCCAATTGGAGGAAAGTTTGCTTGTTTCTTCCTGCTTAATAGTTCAGGTCTTTAAACGGTCTAATTGTAAAATATTTTGATTAGAATATTAAAGGGCGGCTACCTAACTTCTTGACAAATTCATTCATGCATCGATCTTTATGTTAATAATCGTAAGATATTTATGTCGAAATCTTTGATGCTAATGCCGCAAAAAAAAAAAAAAAAAAATCTATGAAAAATTCAGAGAGGGAACAAAAAATAAATATCATATGGCAACACGGTTCATATCATGAACGCTTCTGTGCAGCCAGTTGCCATTGCTGACTTTTTGTTGTTGTTTTAGTTGTTTTTTTCTGTTTCTGTTTTTGTTTTTTTTTTTTTCTTTTTTCATTTTTCCTTCTTTTTTTATTGCTATTTTGTGTTGTTCATTCACCAAAAGTATCTGGGGGGTAAAATGTGCGCATATGTATGTGTGTAGGCATGCATATACGATTAACTGAGGTTTTATGTGTTTTTCGTTGTGCTTAATATTGTGCTGCTGCTGCTGCTGCTGCTGCTGCTGCCTGTTGTGAATTTATTTGCAAACACTACTCGTTTATGTTGCTGCTGTTATTAGAGTACGTGTGTCTGTGCTATGTTACTTGTGAGCATTCACCCTCTTCTGTGTAAACGTGCGAATGTTTGTTCGTAAGTTTGTTTTTTGCCTTTCAGTTTTATTTAATTTTTTTTCCCGTACACTGGTCCGTCCGATAGTTGTTTTGTGTTGTGTGTGCGGCCTTCTCAACCATCATCCATCCATCCATATATTAAACATTTTTATGAGTGACTGACTGAATGTATTTAATGTGCGTGCGTGTGAGTATTCGTAAAAGCTTACGTGAATATTTTTGTGTATATATATATATATGTACGAGTTTATGAGGCTGTTGTTGTTTTTTTTTTTTCATTTTTTTTTTCATTTTTTTTTTTTATTTTATTTTCATTATTGTATATTATGGACTGTTGCCAAACTTTAATGCCTTGCCGTCGACACACTCCATCAATTTGTCTTAATTTATAATCGGTGCGGATTACAGTGTTAATTACGTTGCAGTGCAATATTATGGGAAGCAAGCCGTCAAGGCGGTTTTCACTTTATACATGAATATATATATATAATGGGAGATTTTTTTTTCTTTTTCATTTCTTACTTTTCTTGGATGCGTATGGGTGTGTTGGTGTGCATTGCAAAAAAGAAAAAAAAAATAAATAAATTTTTTTTTTTTTTCTTTTTTGAAATACTTTGAGGCTTTACTTATTCATTAAGTATATATAATTTAAGTATTTGCCACCATAACAACTTGATTCGCTTGTAATACTTCATCGTACACTGAGATAGACGTATACATAGACAAAGTCACTGCCATTAAAGTGTATACTACCACCACCAACGTACACATCTTTAAACAAACACATTTTATTGGAATATTTGACGGCAGTAAAGAACGTTAGAGTGGGATAGGATGGGAGAGAGTGAGAGAGAGAGAGTGAGAGCGAGTGAGTGAGTGAGTGAGGTTGAGACATAGAGCGTTAGTAAGAGAGGGAAGGGAAATGGGTACACGCACACACATACGCATGAAAGTACAGAAAAGCGCATATACACGCAAACACATACGCATACACATCCATACGCATACATGAATTGATATATAGTAGTACTACCTCTCAAAAGAACTGTTGTCGTCATCGGCTTAACTTGGCAGAAAGACAGCTTAGCAGCACACAAGTAGCAATGTAATCGCTTCTTTAATTAAGTGCTTTACTATGCGCGCCATAGTACTTAAGTACTTTACATACAAAATAAAATCACACACTGAAAGCCACAAGTACGTACATATAACACATTTCGCAACCAACAATCTTACACACAAAATGAACGTCGTCTACACGTTTGTTGTTACTTCGTTAATGTGCATATATGAAGGCAGTTAGAGAAAAAAACTAACTATAGCTTTTTAGCATGAGTGTGCAAAAAAACAGAAAAAGAGCAAAGCGTCAAGTACAAAATCGCTATGTAACTATATAAGGTTTAGTTGTATTATGCAAAAGTAATAAAGGCGGTCAAAGAGCATCGAAAGGAACCCAGTTGATTAACTAACAACTGTAACACGAAAGCTAACTAACTAACCAACTAAATAGAGACCAATCGGCTGTTTGTCCGTCTAATACTTTCATTTAATGTTTTTCTTTTTTTGCTTTTGTTTTTGTTTTTGTTTTTGTTTTGCGAATTTTACAAAATGCTGAAACACCATAAGTAAGACCGCGCCCAGTTTGTAGTAGTCGTCTTTATCTCGGTGTCTTTTATTGTTGTTTTTTTTTTTCTTGTTTTTTTTTTCCTTATAATGTTGTTGCCGTATTCATGCGGAGTCAATGGAGAATTTTTTGGCTTTCATTTCATACACTAATGTGTAAAACATTGTCGACACTTCAAGCGACCAACTTTTTTGTCGAGTGCATTAAATCGAAAAGCTTACAAAAAATCCTAGTCGATAACAATCGATTATTAATAATGGGTGGTAATGATACCCGTTTGAAAAATGAATTCACTAAAACACACATTTTGCATACTATTACCGAATGTTGTGAGTTTAATCAGTATGTTAATTGGACTGAAAGAATCGATATAAAAAATAAATTACGTAATAAACATTTCATATCCAAACCCCCCATGTCTTAGAGGCAATCCCTGAAAATTTCAGTTTTTTATTCTTTTAGTCCATGAATGAATGATTCTTTATTTCGAGATCACTTTGCGCAAGTGCAAGTGATGTCATCAGATTTGATCGAAAATAACCTATGCGAAGTACTGGTATTTGTACTTGAATGGTTTTTCGATTCCTCAAATTTTGAAGACCGTAAAGACAAACAATTGTGTGAGTTGACAAATTCATAATTTCACGCTGAGTAAAGAAAGTGTTTCGCATTCGCTTTTGCTGAGCGCCGTACTAGAAGAATAGCATAAACTTAATATAATCCCTTTCTTCGATGAAAAAGCAGATATCACCGAATGCGAACCTGTTGGAAATCATTCATACTCTACATTTAAAAGTCACTTTGACTTTCGTTAATTACTTTAATTAACGAAAAAACATTTCCGTTTGAAAGAAAAAAAACTTTCTTTTCTCGGCTTGCATCCTTTTTGTATATACCGCACGCCGAATGTGGTACAGGGTATATTAAGCTTGTATGAAGAATGCATGGAAGGTCCAAAAGGGCTTTAGATAGACTCACCTTTTACTGTATTGATTTAAGCACGTCTGTCCATATATTTTTGTGTTCAAGCTACCAGACGGAAATTTTTGAGGTATTTTGGGGAAATTTGTTACGTATTGACGTGTTTTGGACTAAAGGCGAAACTTATTTGAATGGATCATGTTTACCGATACTCCCCGAATAATGTGTTTTCTTGAAACGACGCAATTCCAATTTCCAAAATTTCTCAACAGCAATCCTTGAATAATAACATTTCCGCATATTAAATTGATTTGAAAAATTTGGACCGGATGGGCCCATGTTTTGCACTTATTCTCATGTAACTGTTTCTGCGAAAGTTGGGTCGCAGTAAGAATTGCTCTAAAACAGATATTTGACATAAAAACCAAGTGCACTAAATGTGGATCTTGTAGTTCTATTTTCTGTACCCCGTCCCGTATAAAGCTTCTGGCGCAAAATAAATCTTTGTTGTGGCTAAAAGTACCATAAAAGTTATTTGAGACAGAAATTAACTGTACCCTGTTTAGATTACGTAGGTCTGTGCTTCGGACCGCCCTGTGCAAGGATGAAGGCTTTGTTTGACAACATAGTTTAATTTTTAGTACTTTGTAACGAGTTATAGTGAGATTTTAGCCAAGAAAATTAAATTTAGACCATGAGAGCATATGTTTTCGGCCGCATTTTATATAACGACGATTCACATAAAAAGATATGCTTTAAAATTGAAAGACGGTACAAATAGTGATTTTGTTTGATTGCGAAAATAAATGAAGAATTTTACTATGAGAAACGATAAGGGGTATCTAAAGATCGATCTTACCCGGCCATAATATTCTTACTTTCTTACTGATATTTTCGTTGCCATTTTATTCCACAAATGATGAAACCACCGTCAGAAGACAGGAAGAAGAAAATTTCACGAAGCGATTTGATGCCGTCGGGCATATGTTGTCGGTCAAGTTTCATTAAACAAATTTGACATTCCTTAGGCAAATGCAGGAGACCATGTCAATGTTTTTTAGATCGCACTCTGTATAAAAAAACACAAACAATTGTTCACTTAAACAACATTAAGCCTAATGTGATAAGAATAAGCGTTAGTTAATTCCATATGTCGGCAAATACCGCCATAAATGCAGTGATGACCTAATAAAAATTTAATGCTTTTAAAACGATCTAATATTTAAGATATTAGCAAATGCTTTTCGTAAAGAAGAAAGCGAATATAAAAAGGAAAAAGGGGTTTAGAGAGAAAAACTTAATTGCTTCTTGCCGAAAGCAAAACAGTTATTTTCCAGGCTGTTGCTTTTTTAATACATAATTTCCTTTATTGAATAAAGGAGGTCATTACTTAAAGTGCAATCTAACAAATTTTGCCCTTTACTGTAAGCTATACAAACATTTAATACAGTATGTTTGCGCTGCGTCGTTGATTGTGTTGTTTGCCTCTTAGTCCATAGTATCGAAGCCATCGCTGTTATTTTTGTTGCTGCTGAGTTTGTTATTATTGCTGTTGTTGTTGTTGTCGTTGTCGTTGTTGCTATTATTATTGTTGGTACTTGTTGTGTATGCTTCAGTAATATGTTCTCTTAGCACTCTGTTGCTACTGATATCAATCCAATTCACTGAAAGCATAGGATATGGCAATTTTTCGTTTTTAAATCTTTTTCTCTTTTTCATGTTATATCAAAAAAAAAAATACAAAAAAAAAAAAAAAGGGAAAAAAGACGAAGAAGTAGGAAGAAAAAAACAGAAAAACAATTATGTATGAAAAAAGGCACATACCGAAGAACATCAGACATACACTTGCATATATATATATATATATACATATATATATACATATATATATACATATATATACATATACATATATATAAACTGTAAATGACTCGTAGTGAAGTGAAGGAACAATATAAGCAATGTAAAGGGAAGTAAATATAAAAAAAGGGGGAAAAAAACTTTACGACTAAATAGAGGAAAAACTTCTGAACGTTCATAGTGATTTATGAATGTTAATTTCAAAAAAGAATATAGAAAGCAGAGGAAGAGTTAAACATCAACAAGCAGCAGCAGAAGAAAAAAAGAAGAGAAGTAATTGCATATAAAAACAAACGACGACACAACAACAAAGTAACCTAAAATCTCTCTTTAATAGGAATGTAATGAAACATCACACGTTCATTCGTGCGTATATATATGCATGCATATATGTATATACGTAGTTACCGAAGCTTTCACTTTTTTGACTTGGAAAGAAAAGGATATTTTCTCTTACAATTGCAAATACACTGAACGCTGCTAACATGCATTACATTTATGCTCCCAAACGTCTACTTTTTTTTAAATCGTTATTTTATGTGTAAATATGTGAACCATAAATAAAGGAATAGAACCTTCGGGCTGCAAAAGGAAACATTATACAAGAAAAAGAAAAAAAAAAAAAAAAAAAAAAAAACGGGAAAAAATGCTGTTATGAATAAAAGCAAGAAAGCATAGTGAACGCGTACGTACATGTCTACAAGAATGGGGCGAAAATATGGCAGGAGAAGCTATCAACCAAGCCGGCGATGAAAATTACATGAAGTCATCAACGTTTCAGACACTTCAGACTTTTCTAAAGTGTGCTTAAAAAATGACTGAGTGACACGCCACCTCATTTGAGATTTAATTATTTCGCGCTTTGATCATAAAAAAAATTGAATTAAAAATTAATTAAAACGTTTCATGTTTATTTAATACTTGCTCGATATGCATCTAATAGGCTTTAACGAAGTGGTGTGCATCTAATAAAAATTGAAAGAGAAAAAATTAAAAAAAAAAATAAATAAATAAATAAATAAATAAATAAAAATAGTGCGATAATCTCACGATAATTTCACTAACGATAACAGGGGTCCAAATTCAGAAATTATATATCACTAAAACAATATTTGATCTGCAGACAAAAACGCTCTCACTGTCCGAACAAGTTTCGTATGATCGTCATTTGTAAATTTTCTGCAGATATTAATATTGAATTGTTGTTGTTGCTGTTGCTTTATTTAAGAGTGTTTTCCGTGTTTTTCGATATTGTATCGAAAACTCACGGGACAACATTTTAACGAGTCAACAAAATAGCGATTATTGTACGTGTCGAGTCTTCCAGTAGCAATGCACAACAGGACGATGCTTGTGCAGCTGCTGCTGCTGCTGCCGCGGAAACAGCCGTTGAAATTGCTAACTCAGCAGCGGTCGTTTCAAAAAATCCGGAGAAATCCACCCCTGCCGTCAATCGTAGCGCAACAAGCTCAAACATCAATAGTAGCAATAGCAGCGGGGTCGTTATTACCTTACCGACAACATCGACGACGGCAACAACAACAGCAAAAAAAACCAATGTTCAGCCACAAAGTAGTACAATTACAACAGCTTCATCAATCAGTACTGCAACAGCAGCGGCTGTATTACGACCACCTACTGTTAATACGGGCCAAAGCACTTCACAAGCATCTACAAAGTCGTCGTTATTTATCACGACCACCACTACACGACCATCGTCACCATGCTTTACTATTACAATTGCTACCCCAGCAGCTGCAGCAACAACAACTACAACAGCAACAGCAGCAGCAACAACAACAGCAACGACAATACCAACAACTACGGTTAACACAACGACGAAATCAACAAATACATCAAATATACAAAAGGTGAGTTTACCGCAACGAACCAAACAAATGATGATAACCTTTGCTCCGTGCAAGTCTGGCTTTCTCATAATTGTCATCAATAATGGTTGCGCTCGTAGTTGAAGTTGAAGTTGATCAGCGTTAACACACTAATAAAACGAAATGCAAACTTAAGATACACGCAAAAGATTTGAAGAGAAGATCTAATCAAATAATAATAGTAATAATAATAATAATAATAATAATAATAATAATAATAATAATAAAAATAATAAAAATAATTTATGTAATAATTTTTTAAACATAAGATTTCTTAATGAAAAAATTACTGTTGCATAGACAAATAAATCGAATGTTGAGGAATATTTCTGATCATCATTGATAAAATTAAAAAATAAATAAATAAAAATAATGCTTGCTTCCATTCAAAGCCAGTTTGTCTAGGGTCGGCATCTGTGCGCCAATCAATTTCTTAACATTTATGATAAATTTTATTATAAATGAAATTGAAAGATATCGGACAGGCGTTTATTCTCAAAGAGGCCACGTTTTCCGCTTACGCATTTTTTCAAAATTATAATTAATATTTTAGTATGATTTAATTGCAAAAGCGGGATATGTGTTGTGGGTTTCATAATGAACGGCTTATATTAAATTAGGTCGCCGCGTAGGATACATTGGTACACTTGACATGGGTGATTTGACTTCTTAAAGATCTAAAATGTGCCCAAAACACATTTGAACAAACGAACGGTGATGAAAATAATTCGCGTTAGGGAACGATTTCATTCGTTCAGAAGTCTTTTGAAGCATAAGTGTCCTTCAGTTAGGTTAAATTCTGTTCCAAGATCCATTTAACAATTTGTTTTCAAACTCTGAAATAGATAGCGAAGAACATCCATGATCACGGCAATATAAAAATGTATTGAAGAGATATTACTGATTACTTAACTGATCAGCTCAAAGAAAACAAAAAACTATGTAATTTTCTTAATATTTACCTGGAATCGATGATATCCGAGATTGAAATCGTAGGCGATATGTCTTTGCCTTCATATTATATGGCATTGCGGTACAATGGCCGTAAAGTTATTACAACTGTAAATTTGTGGTAAATAATTAATAATTATGTATAAAAACTTTTCCTCTTTGCGGCGTAGAGGAATATATTTTAGTTTTCTTGATCTCAACAATTGCAATTCGCTTTAAATGTCGTTTACAGGGTTCTGAAAAGTTAGGAGCCATAGTTTTTCCTTCAACGCCCACTCAACAAATTTCGAATGCCACACCAAGTCCTACTACTCCCCGGAAGTCGTCAGATTACCCACAGCAAGCAACCAGCACACCATCCACAACAACGAATACATCATCGAATTCAGGCTTAGTTGTTGGCCCAGTTTCTAATTCTCTACAGAAATCAAATAATGAACAATTGCCAACATTTTCTGCCCCGTCTTCTGTTGGAAACAGTAGCTTATCAGGAAGCAGTTCTCAAATTGGGGGGCCTATTGGAGGACCATTTCAAGACAGTGTACCACCTGCATCCGTGCCGAATAGCGGTGGAGGTACCAATATGGGGATAGTTACAGTAACACCGCCTTCGCATCCCGGCTTTGTGTCGTCTTCGGTGTCGACCGTACCATCGGTAACTGAAAAATCACCCCTAGGACCACCACACATGGCGCCTACATTTTCACCCGCTAATCAGGTAATGTGAAAAGAAAATCATGTAGTAAAGCTATTAGACAATTATAACGTCATTATTTTTATTACTGTAGCTTTCTAATGATCCGCGAAATGCTTTAACGTCACCCTCACCTTCGGGACCCTCAGCCATCCAGCATTCACATGGGGAGGGTCCTTTCGGTACCAAACATGTAACGAGTTCTCCATCTCCTGCGGCTGGTAATCATATGTCTCCCGCATCAAATGCATCGCCACTGCCCGGTATGCATCCAAAGTCAACTGGTTTGTTACCACCTACCGGCACAAATTCACCAGCTACTGGAATGCAACTGCCACTTGGCACCCAAATGCCAGTTTCATCTTCTGCATCACCACTCCATGCTCCCGCTGGTGGTTTTGGTTCGACTGGTTCAATTAGCAGTAGGTTAGGTCCACCACATCAACAGCACCCATTCGCGCCTTCGCCTCTCCATTCCAATGCCTCATCGCTAATGTTAAAGCCGAACGAAGTAGAAAGTCGAGAGAAAAATTCTATGCACAACGTTCCGCAGCCACCACCAATAATGAATGGCTACTTACCATCATTTGTATCAACAAGCGCACAAAGCACGTCAACTAGCGGTGCATCTAGGATCTCGCCACATCAAAATGTTGTAAATATACCAGCCACAACCCCAGGACCTGGCTTACCACCTCCTCCACCACATCTGTCTGCGGCTAATAATTCAAAGTCCTCATTAGCCGTGTCGACATGCGCTTCACTGCATTCGTTATCTGCCCCTCCCCCACCCACATCCACTACTATGGCATCAGCTAAAATAGCTCATAGTAATTCTGGTAATATACCTCTCATACAAAACTCTGCGGCGGGGTTTGTTCCAGGAGGCCTTCCACCAGGATTACCGCCTGGTGTCGCTCCGCCTCCAGGTATGTTAAGTGGAGCTTTGGGACCTAATGGCATTTCTCCTATGTTGTTGCATACATCACCATATCGCCCGCCATACTCAAACTATCCTCTCTATGCACCATACAGTAGTCTGCCACACAGTCCTTATTTGCCCCCTGCAGTTCCATCACCTAGTGCTTCTCCGCGAACTAGTCGGGAGTCTCCGATGATGACACAAATTGGAAAAACTTCCGGTATAAGACCTCCTACGCCGGTCAGCCAACCTTCAGTGTCAGTACCTTGTCAACTACCGGCTCCAGCAAATAATAACAATGGTGGCGTTAGTATTACAAGCAGTGCTGTTATAAGTTCTGTATCCACAGCGGCACCGGCACATACATCGCTAACAACCACAGGATCCTTAAGTAATCCTTTGCAAACGGGCTTACCGCCTACAAGTGTGGCTCCTCATTTGTTGCATCATCCTCACCTTCCATACCCCACATCTCTGCAGCTGACACAGCCGATACTTAGTGCTCCTCCCAATTTGCCGCCACCTTCGGTTGGCCATAGTCATACTATAGCCAATGTGACCACAACGACATCAGCGGTTACCCCTCTAAGTGCAAGTTTAAGTAGTGGCAATAGCATACCTTCGTCATCGCTCAACAGAGATGGTCCGCAATTATTACCTCCACCACCACCGCATTTGCTTACACACCCTCATCTTACTCAGCCGCACATACCGCCAATACCGTCGCATATGCTGCCACCACATCCAGCATTGTTGCGTGGAGCGTCGCCTACTACGGTCAATAACGGCAATCATTCTACAACCATTGGTGGGGTGCACACCACTCTTAGTAACACAACAATGGCGTCGTCTTCGTCATCGTCTTCATCTGTGATCCATAAAGTGATTTCGCCGAAAAGCGAAAGTCCAAGTAAAGAGCGCAACGATGTTAGCTACAGGTACCGTTCGTGAATATATTTATTAGGTGCTCGCTCGTAGATTTAACATATATTACGTTCTTTTACTTTAGCAATATACCTCGTTCTACAACGGTGAATGCACATCTGAGCGGTCCCATAAATCCGCAAATAGGGCCATACGTCAGCGTGCCTGGTTCATTGGTACAACATTCAGTTTCAATGGCTCCATCTAATGCTGCCTATAGTTCCACGGTTTCTTTGCCTAACACAAGTCATGCCACGGGCTTAGCTACAACTATTATGAGTTGTGGCCCACATCAAGCACCTAGTCTACCATATCCGCCAAAACCCACTTTATGGCCGACATCAAGGTTGCAACAAATGAAATATTTATTGTTGTTTCAGTATATTTCATAAAATCCAATCAACTTTTATTTTCATTAGCTCATCGGCTTCAATGCCCATACCGCCTCCTTCATCGATGATTACCACTCATGCTTCAAATATGGCAGCACGGCCAACACCTCCCCCTAGTGGTCCCGTACCGCCAACGTCAACAGCCGTAACACCTATTTCCGTATCACCGCATACTGCACCACTGCATTCCTCTAACGTTCCTGGTCCTGGACCAAGCACCTTCCAACCACAATATTTTATTCCCCCTTTACCACCTGTTCCTGTAACAGTGGCTATATCTTCTATGAGCGTGGTTTCTGCAGTTAATTCTGCATCTATTTCCAATTCCTCAATGCAGCCACCAACAATTCTAACAACAATGGTGACAAGTGCACCAGCAACATCAACAACGCAAAGTTCGGCTCCGCATCCTTTCTCAGCGGAGTCTCTTTTCCAGCCAAGTAAAAGTAAGTATAAGCCAAAATAGTTATTTCGCAAGCTTCTGCATTCCTTTTTCTTCAGATGCGCAAGCTGATCTGTTGCGTGAGTTAGATAGTCGGTTTTTGGAATGTAGTCGTAGTGGAATGTCGGTACCACCGCCTTCAACACAACCAGGGCCTAGCGCTACTACACCGACGCCAACAGCACCACCAACTTCTGCAGCTCAAACCGCTGCGCCTGCAGCTGTGCCGGTGGCTCCTCCACAACAGCCTCCATCAGCTCCTCACTCTTCACCGGCTGGTCCATCTGCCTATTTAAGGCAAGAACTACATCATCATCAGCATCAGCATACACATTTGCATCAACATCAACAGCTTTTACCGACTGCCTTAACGGCTGCACCACCCACAGCTCCAGCTCCCATGTTCCCACCTCCTTTATTCAAAGACATTCCCAAGATTGCTGCGGTGGACTCGCCCTTTTATCGTACTGGTATTGGTCTTCCCGGCTATACTGGCTACAATCCTGCTGGTCTCCTGCATCCTGGTTTGGGAGGCCCTACACCATTCATGCCTCCCAGCCATTTGACTTCGTTTGCGCCAAAGGTAATTTTCTCGCTGTTGTTCTCTCTTCTTCTGTCTTTATACATGTTAAAGTAACTACAAACTGAAGAGCCCATTACAGTACATTTGTCCACACCTCTTAAAATCACTCAATCATTTCTTCTTTCCTTTTTCATGTTCAAAAATATTGCTCTCTTATATACATAATAACACGTACACACTTACACATATTAACCGAACAAATGAACGCTTATTAAAAAAATTTAAACCAATAATCATCCATCCCATCATTCAGACGATACAATCATCACCATCGCCTTCCACAAATCCACAAGCACCTCAACCGCCATTACCAACGAATATTGTTGATTCTTCCTCTAAATCTATTAAATTTACGGTATGTTTATAAATTTTTCATCAAACCAAGCCGATCGAACTTTTTCTATAATTTTTTACTTGTTATTGTTATTAAATGTTCATGGATTTTTTAAATCTTAATCATTATCATTGCAGAAAACCGGACGATGGAATGCTATGCATGTGCGTATAGCGTGGGAAATATATTACCATCAGAATAGGCAAAATCCCGATAAATTAGCTACCGGTAGCAGTGGCAATAGTAATAGCGCATCTACATCTGTTGGTCCACAAGTTGGAAGTAGCGCTGGCAATGCTGGTAGTGGAAATGCAAATGTTACACCTAACAATAACGTAAGCGTTTCACAAAGTGGCGTAGTGACGTCTCTTTCCAATTTAGGCGCAGGGCCTTCACCGTCAGTAAGCTCGTTAAACATGAAGGCATCTCCGGCTTTAACGTTAAGTGCGGCACCTTCACCTCATTTACTCCATAGACCAGGAGAATTGCCACCAGCTGCAGCTTACGCTGGAACTTTACCGGGTCGATCTCCATTTGAAACATCACCTCTTTCTGCCAGTTTTATAGGTGCCCCGCCCAGTCATATTGGTATGTCAGGAATATACTGTGAGGACAACAATAACTTTCAATACAATCACTTAAACATTTCGTAATTTTAGGTACCGCTGTTTCACCATTCGGTCGTTATGTCGGCCCGTTTGGTTTTGGTCTGCCACCGTTCGGTAGGGAAATACCGTTGGGTGGTACTTTACACGACCCCTGGAGAACGTGAGTTTTTTCGGTTTGATAACATTTATATATTAAAAAGGTACTATATATTTAGGGTGGCTTTGCCACGAACTGTGCCTTATCATACCGCCGCACCGGGGGCGCCGCCCGGTTGGCCAATGAAACCCGATACAACCGCTTTAGATAATGCTCGACGTGAGGCAGAGGAAAGGGAGCGTGAACG
The DNA here is from genome assembly GCA_000688735.1 of Glossina austeni. Taxonomy (NCBI): domain Eukaryota; kingdom Metazoa; phylum Arthropoda; class Insecta; order Diptera; family Glossinidae; genus Glossina; species Glossina austeni. Next base: position 3,037,605 of record KK502403.1, read on the forward strand.
TGAACGCGAACAAAGAGACAGAGAACGTAGAGCGCGCGAGCGCGAACGCGAAGAGCGTGACCGTAAAGAAAAGGAGGAAAAACTTAAAAGAGAACAACAAGAACGGGAAAGGGAAAGAGAACGGGAGCGCGAACGTAAAGAAAAGGAAAGAAGAGAGATAGAACGTCGTGAGCTTGAACGAGAACGTTTGATGCAACAGCAACGTATTAATGAGTCCAATAAGCTCTCGCAGGCAGCAGCTGCCGCAGCGGCAATGAATACAGCTCGAGAGCGTTCACCGCATCGTAGTGTCACCGATATGCAAGGAGGACAAGTAGTACCACAAGGACCAGAAATGCGTATCAAAGAAGAACACCCGCGTACAAAAGAAGAACAAGATGCAATGATGATGAGAGCATCTGCAGCGGCCGTTGCAGCAGACCCACGATATCATCAATCGTTGGCTGCTGCGCAAGCGAATGCGGCAGCAGCTGCTCATCATGCAACGTTTCTGGCAAGTCGTCATGGACCACATGGTCCACCTCCACCCCACATAACCAGAACTATGATGCCTCCCACTCTAGCTGCTCCGCCGTTAACGCATTTCGGGCCAGCAGCACCGCCAGGGTGGGCAATGGATCCATACCGGGATCCATATATGGGACTACGTTATAATCCTTTAATGGAAGCTTTAAGGCATGAAGAAGCAATGAATCATAAAGCAGCAATGAGTATGTATGCTGTTCAGACAGCAGCACACTTACGTGGCAAAGAACCTTCACCTATACCTCCGCCAAGTAGTGTGGGTGGACCATTGGGACCACACCATCGCCTACAGCCCGGTCCAATGATAGCACCGCCACAGGTACCTCCCGCTTCATTAGGGGGGAAACCTTCCAACTTAGGAGTTATGCCTCATCCCATGTCCATTGATCCAATGTTAGCGCCGAAAAAGGAAGAACCACCAAGCGGGGTAATGGGTATGGCATCAGCTTCTTCTTCGGCACCATCAGCAGCTACCCCAGGTCGATGATAAATCAATATGCTAGAGCTTTCGTAGTTATGACTATAAATCGTAATAGAGAGAATATTAGAAGAAAAGAGAAAATAAGAAAAAAGAAATATTTATCAACATATATAGCAAGAGACCAATAATTCTGAAAGACGTCAAGCATTGTATTATGTATGGAAACATATATATATATGAAAACAAATTTTGTTATCGTTCTTGTGAATTGTATATATGCGAAAATTCAAATATTTCTATTAGGTTTTTTTGGATGAAATACCTTTGAAAAAATTGATTACCGAAAGAATGTATAAAAAAAATAATCGGGTTTTAAGGAAAAGAACAGAAAAACTCACTCACAAATAGCTTAAAGATAATTCTCTCTAAATAGTACCAACTCTACTCATCGCCCCCATTTGCTTATAAACGTTACTAAATTGTAAATATGGTTATCTATGAAACCCTTTAGTTGTTTAGAATACAAGGAAGAAAAAACAGAGAGGAGGAGTCATGTAGAAAACACAAGGGCAATAATAGCGTCGATATCGTAAAAAATTGAAAACTTAGGAAAAAGTACATACTAGGTATGCTACGGGGTAGGCAGCAACATATAAGCATATACTCTTAAGCATACTCTCCATTCGCTCGTTTTCACAGCATGTATATATATATATATATATCTATATATATATGTATATATATGTACTATCTATATATATATATATATATATATATATATATATATATATATATATATAT
>KK502403.1:3039466-3049857 GCA_000688735.1 Glossina austeni
ATATATATATATATATATATATATATATATATATATATATATATATATAAATACATGTTTAAGTATATATATTAATATAAAACTTTATATTTAAATGTTTGTATATTAGAAAAATAGGGACACGTTGCATATTTAGAACATTTGTATTATGTGTAAAGTTTTCTTTCTCTCTTTTATTGTAATTATTAACATTTAATAAAAATATATTTTTAAACAAAATGCAATTAAGAAAAACAAATGTATAAAAAAAGTACTAAATGTTTATTTAAAATATAAATAAAATATAAATTGAAAATTACGAAAAATTAAAATTTGTAAAAATTGTCTTTTTTTCATAAGTATAACCATAGAATAATTATGATATATATATAGATATAGGAATAAACTTGTGTAGATATAAATGGTAGTAATAAAATTGTCTAATTTTGCGCATTTTTTCCTTTTATAAGCTAATATTCATCCCTTCACCTTCACTCCCCGCAAAGAAGAACTTTTCTTTATTCTTAAAAAAAACAAAAAATAAATAAATGAAAATCTTTCAAATTTATTCACATAAAGTTAGGCTTTAAAGTATTTATATAGAAATGATATGCGTATATATATGTACATATATGTATATACATCTATATGTATGTATATATGTATGTATATATACGTATATATACGTATATATGTATGTATATATGTTTATATACATATATATACTATATATACTTACATATACATATATATAGAACTTGTTTACTATAAAAAAAAAATTAAAATTACATACAAATGTATGTACAAAACACACAAAGTATGATTAATTATAAAAAAATAATTTAAATTTAAATATAAGTAGCTTTACGATAATTTATAAAAAAAAAAAAAACAATCATGTTTATAGAGCAAAAACTCAACTAATCCAATTATATAAATGGCAAAAAAAAGGAAGAAAACGAGAAATAAAATATTTTTTTTTTGGCCAATATACCTATAGAAATATACTTTCATCTAAACACAAACACATACACAAGGTAACGACTTCCATGTATATGTATATACGTTTGTGCATGTTTACTATATACATACACACATACGCTAGCGTATATATAGGTATATATATATATACGTATATATATATATATTTGTGGGTGTGTATATATTAAGTGTATATATATATATATATATATATATATGTATATATATATGTATATATATATGTATATATATATGTATATATATATGTATATATATATGTATATATATATGTATATATATATATGTATATATATATATGTATATATATATGTATATATATATGTATATATATATGTATATATATATATTATCACATGTACATGTATTTGTATACAAAAATTTATATATTTCTGTAATTAAAATTCAATTAGAACTATAATAAAAACACACAAGCATACTTACATACCAAGAAAATCACACAAACATAAAAAACAGAAATATTATTATATTAAAACAAAAGAAGAAAATAAGAGAAAAAAGTAACAAATAGAGAAACAGTACTATATATATTAAAAAAATTGTCGCTTACTAACTGAACAATAGGCAACAACGGTAAGTATTGAATAGCACATAATATTGACGGACCTAGCTAATCAATATATAGGCAAAGCCAGCCGTTGTAAGATCTTACAAATTTTATAGTTAAAATCCGAGACTTAAAATTTATGTTATGCCAGCGGCAGTGTGTGAACGCACAGTATATATGAACTTTCATCAGCGCTACAAAAGAGTTTCAAGTGAAACTACCATTGAAAGGAATTTTCGCTCGGAGTCAAGGTTTTTAATCGTTATTTGCTTTTATATGGACCAAAGTGTCAAATGCGTTTAAGGTGTACACAATCTCGTCTGCCTTGAGGCCGTAATTCCAACCTCGAAATTGTATCATGATTTCCAAGTACACCTTTCAAGTACGATGTCATTCATTATTAACAAAAGTTCTAAAGATAACTCCTTTGCCACTTCGTAGTTTTTGTCTTATGTGGTCGCGCCACAGCATTAAATGTATTCCTCTTAACCTTCATTTAGGTTATGTGATCACAGGTTTGTGTGATGACTTTGTTTTGTTCGTAATCTTGAAATGGAAAAGATCTCGATTTGGACATGTACGTGAATGCGACAAATATTTGGGTGACAGGTTTTCCGAAATGTCTTTACGAGAATGAAAGTTATAGACGAAAGTAGGAAAAAATTTCGAGTGTTGCCTCTGTCGGCGCGTATATGATTTGATGACAATCAATATTTAATCTTGGTTTCTAAATCGATCACGGGATGCTTGTAACAAATTTCAGCCTCCTATGTTCAATTTCGCGACTGTGGCAATTCGCCAAAACAAAAGAAGATCAACATGATCGCTTTTGGTAGCAAAAGGCATGTGTCATCGGCTAGACTGCTTAGAAAACAAGTAAGAAAATTGTATTCGGCTAGGGCCGAATCTCGCATAGCCGTGACCATTAAAATCATTAGCACCCTACGCTGTTATTTATTGTCATAAAATGGTGAATGGGATAAAATTTATCTTTTAACCTTTTACCTCCCTAAAAGGTATTGTTAAGAAAAATTAATCTATCACGGTGTGACGTCCGCCATAGTTAATTTAGAATTATCGCACTTATTTTTTCGCATTCTACTCTTCAAATCCTTTTATTTGATACCCACATGGACGACATTTTTAAGAAAAATTTTATTCACCATGTCGCGTCGTCTACCACAATTATTTTAAAATTAACACACTTGGCTTGTCGCATTCTACTCTCCGCGTCCTTTTATTTAATACCCATATCGCTGGTATTATTAAGAAAGAATTAATTAACCAGGTCGTCGTGTTCACCATATTTACTTTAGATCTAACGCATATTTTAGGCCGATAATATATCTTCATGGGACGAATGTGCAAAATAGTTTTAAACATTGTCTGTCTTGTTAACCTTACGACTAATAAGCATAAAATCTCGAAAAAGGGAAAAAAAAGAAAATTTAATCATTTGTAAGTTTGCATGGGCATGGCCGATTTTTTTCATTTCTGCACATAATTACTACGAATTTTTCGCAAAGTAAATGCGGAAAATTTCAATTTTCTACTTTTTGTAATTTCTGTGTAATGAGTAAAAATTGAAAAGTTTTTGTTTAGAGAAACAGCGTTGCGTTCAGTTTACGCTTCAGTGTGGACTTGTGCTCTGACCAGCTTAGCCCATTTTCAATATCAACCTGCACGCATAAACTTCCAAATTTGAAGTCGATATTTTAATTTTTGCGATCAGCAGAGTGTCAACAACACGCACCACACACAGATGGAGAGACACGGCTTATGCAATTCAGAATTTGATGCTGATCAAGAATATGTATATACTTTATAGGGACTCTGAAGGTTCGTTTTGGGTGTTGCGAACTTTATAACGAAATGCGTATGCCCCCCATCCTACAATGGCGGGCGTAGTAACTGATTTTGGAAATTCAAAAGTCTTGTCATCCAAACGACAGTCACCAACAAATTGTGAAACATTGCACGCTTTATAACTATTTTTTTTTGAAAATCGAAAATTACAAAGGATCGGAATGATATATACGACAGTTCAGCTGTTAGTACTAAGAGTGAATGTCCGGAATTTATTGCAATCTACTCATAGTTTTTTTTTTTAAAATTTTATGGTAAGCCTCTTTTTATACCCACCACTGTAAGATGGGGGTGTACTTATTTTGTTTTTCTCCATAACGTATGTAACACCCAAAAGGAAGCTTCAGACGCTCTATAAAGTATATATATTCTTGATCAGCGTGAAATTCTGAGTTGATTTAGCCATGTCTGTCCCGCTGTGTGTCTGTATGTATGTTGTTGGCACTCTCCTGGTCGCAAAAATGAGGATATCGACTTCAAATTTGGTAGAAACATTAAAGAAAGTTTCTGCACGCAAGTCGATATTAGAAATGATTTCCTTTAATAATATCAGCGATATGGGTATCAAACAAAAAAAACTTAGGGAGTAGAATGCGGAAGGCTTTGCGGTGGGTATGCGAGATTCGGTCCCCGCCGAATAAAGAAAATGCATTTTTCATCAAATGAATTCATCGCACTGGAAGAATTAAAATTTGGTTTTCCTAGATCCATTTTAAATAATCAAAATTCTAGTTGGTCTAGCTGAGAGTACTGAGATGAATCTTAATTACATGCCGCAAACAAAAATAGTAGGCGAGACATTTTCCCAATTTACGGACTTTATATAACTGTAAAATATCTGCAGTAAACTTTAAGTCGTAAATATTGACAAACCGATTTTATAATTTCTTGCGTAAGCAAATTGCATTTATTTTTGAATTTTATACTAAGCATCAAAAATGTGGAAATAGTGTAGATACCGTTATGAAAATATATGGAAAATTGTTAAAAAAAAAAAGTCGACGGGAAGCATGGTGTGATTATGACTGTAGAATTCCTCTACTTCTAATATCTCATGACCATCTTACGCAATTTGATGAATGCTTAGGGAAATCTTTCGATCCCCCGACTGTTATTGATAAACTTAATGCACTCAGTTTAATTTATAAATTTAGTTTCACTTTTCAAATAATTAATGTCAAAAATTGTCAATTTTTGTTTTTTCAAACCATTATTTCAACAAACTTTTTCAACAGCAACAATTTATGTCGAAGAAATAAATTTTGGGAAAAATAACAAAAAAGCTCATTGAAACCTTTCAATCTCTTTAAGCTATGATTACAGCAACTAAATTGGTGCGTACAACAATTATGAAATGGCCTTCCGCCACAAATACACTTTTCATAATAATAAAGCATTGCTTCGATTGCAGGAAGATTCATCGGGCAAGAGGGACAAAGAGCACGCATTCAATGGGTTGCTTTGGCCAGTAGTTGTTGGAGCGATACTTTTCGATTTGTTAGCATTGTGTAATCTAATGCCAACGCATTCACAGCATTTGTACAGACCGTACATGTTGTCCGGTGTGCAGTTTAAGGTGTTTAAAAATTAACGTATAATTATTTTGATCATGTTTGCAATTAGATTCTTGATTATTTTGATAAACAAATGCCGTCGCAGTTGAAAATATGTTGAATTTACAAAAATTTATTGCGTTAATGTTTCTTCACCTTCATTAAGAACTTGTCGCACATTGATATTGATGCGAGAATCTTGAAGATAATTTTTGTAGGGCAACCAAAACGCTTCGTTACAAACTCGTTCGTATAGCGTAAGGTCCATTGACCATTGTACGAATTCCGTGTCGTTACGTTCTACTTGAGCAATATCCTTGTGTACTCGTCTGTCGGCAGTTTGTTTTAATAAATCCGAAGGGCTTAATGTTATGTACTCATTCCACGGATCATCACGGGCTTTCATGATGCGAGGTACCGCATGATAGCAAAGTCGGGATTCACGTGTCATAACTAAAACATCTCCGCTCTCTAGGAACAAAGCGGTGGGTTTCACTTGAAGTGTCAAACCGCCTATGAGAAAAATAGCTGTTTGGCCAAAGCTGAAAAGTAATTTTAAAATAAATAAATTGTGTCAAAGGAAGTATTGCAACAGACCTAAATGAAAATAAAGGTGCTTTTTGATTAGGTTCTGAATGATCCGTATGTCCCGATAAAGTGCTACCAATGGGATAGTAATTTACTATGGCTGCCTGAGCTTTAAATGTCTTGTAGCCCAAGACTTGGGCAAAAAAGTTACACATTTTTGCCAAATCTTTTGGGAAATTACTATGCAGTTGTTCACTGTACACTTTAGTATCCCAATCATGTTGATAGCCCATTGTACTCCAACGCATGGCATTTTTTAAGCGCTTAACATCATCTTGATGACAGCATTGTTGTAAAGCTGACCACCAATCTTCTATAGCATCGCGGGAAAAAAGAGTTTCGCTGAGATTTACACGATTGGGATGCTTGGGAAAATCTCTTAAACAACGAGACATCCAATAACGCTGCCCCTGTACAGTAAAAGCATTGCGTATCATTATTAGACCCGGGTGCTTCGGTACTATATAACACTGCCAATTGCATATCGGTTGCACGCCTAATGGTAATCCAAAATTAACATAATCCTCGTTTAAAGGAACCATTGATATTAATACCTAAATCATTTCAATGTGTGAAACTTATATATCGATAATGATATAAGAGAAGTTTAAAGTTTGTAACCTTCGCTTCGGATTCTCCCCTCTCCGTTTCTCGAAAATCGATAACATTTTTCAAATCAGGTGTTGGCCATTTGGATTTATAGTATTTGAAATATTCTCTAAACATTACAACAATTATTAATATATATATATATATACGTATATATATGATATATATATAAGATATATAAGATTAAAAAATAAATAAAACTCTTCTTCTTTTAATGAAAACGCTTAGCATGAACTGATAGCTATTGCTTTGTGAGGGAGAAGTTCGTGTTAATTGTCACTATCGTTATCTCTTTTTCTCGTCTCTGAACATCGCTGGTTGTTTAAAAAAATTGCAAAATTTATCTTTAAAACAATTTAATTCAGGATTAAATTGTTAAAAGTGAAAAAATGTCGATATCGCGCGATTACTGCGAACTAGATAATGATGAAAAACTTATTAAAATTATTGAAAATTTCGATAAGAGTTTGGATAAAATTGAAAAATCATTATTAGCTGCCGTTCAATTTGAGAACTACGAGCATCTAGCCACCGAAGATAAGGTGAAATTCGATAATTATGTGGCTTATTGCACTAATTCATTGTTTTGGATGCATGTTAAATTGCAAGGCGAAGATCCAAATAAGGTAAGAATGACAATTCAAAAATTACATTATTTTATGAGTAATTTTTATATTATTCGTTGGCAGCACGCAATCAAAGGTGAACTAGCACGTGTGCGTCAGACAATTTTAAGGGATAAGGAAATTTATGAACATAAAACTATACGTCCCGTAGTGGATAAATCCGCTGCTGCACGTTTTATAAAACATGGCCTACAAATATACGATAGACCGGCCGCGGATGCCCAGGAAGATTCCAAAATGGAGGAATGAAAAAACAAATACCGCAAACGATATTTCCCCTTACTTATCTGTAATTTTCTATTAGAGACAACGACTTGCAAGGGCTCTTTTGTCGCCATTTTAAGAAGACTGAAATGTTTATATGTTTTATGTTATAAAGATGAAATAAAATATTTCGCCAAATCAATGAAGCTATGGTAATTTGCATTGATGCGGAAATACGCAAAATTTGGGATGCCGCTTGAATTCGAAACGTTTGCCTAACCGATATGAATAATAATTGGCTGAAAAGCGCAGACTTTCGGTTACGGAATAATTTTCATAAATGGTTTGATTTTTATTGTGAGTTCGCTTTTTTTTCCTTTTTCAAAAATAAAAATGGAATGAATCGAAAATACTAGGATTTTCCTCTTAAAATATTGACCAAAACTCAAGCATCAAAATCAATTCATTGGCTATGATTATGTGCAATGCCATCATATTTTTGTTTGAAAAAAATCTTAAAAAAATGCAAATAAAAAATAGAATGTAGAAATGTTTACATCGCATTCGATAATCGGGTTAGCACTTTCAGTCTCGACAGCTGGGCTATGCTTTGCACGTCCATTGCCGATTGTCAATACGAATATATTCGTAATGCGCAAATATTGCCTTCCGACACGTGAAACCAAGAAGAAAAATCAATTGTCAGCCAAATATTCTAAACTCAAACACCTGGAAAAACCGCTTATTTTGCGATCAACTAATAATATTTTCAAATCATGTTAACATATATACTTCTATCGCTAATTCACCGAATCAACCAAATTTATGCATAGGTTTTTATCTCTTTCCGCTGTAATTGAGATTTGCTGCAGGCAGGTGTGACCTTTTACGTTTGAATATTTCCTGTCCAATATTCATTTGAAGTCGAATTAATGAATCCATCCTATCTCTGACTGTGTGTGTATTGTTCAGTTTGTCTCGGGACCCAAAGCACATTCTATTTACATTCTTAGCCTTAGAATATTTCTGAATGTTTAACGTTATGTAATTAGTTGTCTTATTTCCTTCCTTCCTTTCTTCTGTCAACAAAATGAAAGTGAAATTATATGTAATGACCGCTTTTATTTGGAAATGTTTCAGAACTTGTGTGATTTTTTTTATTTTATTCGTATATCTTTGTAGACTTTTCAACATAACAAAATAAGTAAAGTTAAAAGATTTTTATATATGTAGGTATTTTTATTCTCGTTTTGTTGAAAAAATATTAAAATGGGTGGATGGTGAGAGTCACAGTAGCAGGCAGTTTCATTTCCATTTTTGTAAATGCTCAGCTTCTGTGCGTTGAACAGCAATATTTCCCTTTCGTTGATTTTTGTTGCCTTTCAATTTTATTTAAGCATCTTTGCTTTGCATATATTTAATCAAATCAATTACACGATTTGAATATCCAAATTCGTTGTCGTACCACGAAATCAATTTGACAAACTTATCATTAAGAGGGATGCCCGCTTTGGCATCGAACACCGACGAATGAGTATCAGCAACGAAATCAGTGGATACTGCTTCTTCTTCGGTATAATCAAGAATGCCTTTCATTGGGCCTTGAGAAGCTTCCAAGACTTTTGTCTTAATTTCATCGTAGGTGGCACGCTTGCCCAAGCGTACAGTCAAATCGACCACGGAGACATTGGGTGTGGGTACACGGAAAGCCATACCGGTGAGTTTGCCATTTAATTCAGGTATAACTTTGCCAACGGCTTTCGCGGCCCCGGTAGAGGCGGGAATGATATTTTGGGCGGCACCGCGCCCGTCACGCCACAATTTCCCGGTTGATGTTCCATCAACAGTTCTCTGAGTAGCGGTTGTTGCGTGTACTGTACCGTGGTCATTAAAACCTTCAACAATTTCAAAACTATCATGAATAACTTTGGCCAAAGGGGCCAAACAATTGGTGGTGCACGAAGCATTTGAGACCACTTTCATGTCCGGGGAGTAAGCCCCCAAGTTAACTCCGCACACGAACATAGGAGCATCGGCCGATGGTGCCGAAATGACAACTTTCTTGGCACCGCCTTTAAAATGAGCCGACGCCTTATCAATGGTGGTAAAGACACCAGTGGACTCGACAATGTATTCAGCGCCAGCGCTGGCCCAATTAATATTAGTGGGATCGCGTTCACAAAAAACGGTAATTTTCTTGCCATTTACCACCAAGAAACCGCCATCAGCAGCCACGGTGCCCTTGAAACGACCGTGAGTTGAATCATATTTGAACAAATACACCATGTAGTTGACATCAATAAATGGATCATTAACAGCAACCACTTCGGCTCCTTTGTCTAATGCGGCACGCAACACCAAGCGACCAATGCGACCGAAACCGTTAATACCGATTTTAGACATATTTGTTTTATCTTATTTAATATTCTCAGATGTAACAAAATTGAAAAAATTAACAACGCAATTACAACCGCACCTCACAATATGCTTGCAGAGAATAACTATGCAGTTCCTACAAAAAGTTCACTATTCAGTTTCTTATTCAATGTCATATGAAGGGCAAATCATTTATCTATCTACTAAAATTTCCTAACCGGTTGGCAATTTCCTATTGTTAGAGCAGTACAGCTAGCTGATTGAATGGAAATTTTTTAACGAATCGTTTAGTTATAAGTCGTTCGATTAGTTTGGTTTGATTACAAGTCAACTTGTTAATAAGTAACGTTAGGTGGCGATAAATTACATGATTTAAATACAGATAGAACCAGTTGGGAATATCGGCTTGATAAAGCCGATTTAAAGCCGAATTAAAAACGCTACTCGTTTAAATCACTCTCCTAATTGATTAAACATGTTTTATTGACACAGCTTGCACATAGACCGTTAATTGCCACTTAACGGTAAAGTTAAATAGATCTTCGTCGAATCTTATTGTGCGAATTTGAGAGTAGCGGTCCCTTCATTATTAGCGGTGTAGAGTTAGCGAGTGGAGTTTTCATTTCAATTTAATTTCATTTATATCAAAAATAATGCACTTTCTTTCAAATCGTTTTTACCGTTATGCAATAAAATGAATGAATCCAATAGAAAGATGAAGAATGAGTAGAATTAATGAAGCAAGAGTACGATTGCTTTCAAGGCCAATTTAAGAATTAAGAAAACAAAAAATATTTTAAATAAACTCACTTTAGCACGTTCGCGCATCGTGAATCCTATAACATTCAACTTATAAAGTCACTTATTTTTCATTCAATTCCTTCATATAACCCTTGCTCGGCTCACTTGTCAAACTATTGATTAACTGATTCTTCACATTTTTCTATATTATTTCATTTTTTCTCTCTCTCTCTCTCTCTCTCTCTCTCTCTCTCTCTCTCTCTCTCTCTCTCTCTCTCTCTC
>KK502403.1:3057909-3105517 GCA_000688735.1 Glossina austeni
AAAAAAAAAAAAAAAAAAAAAAAAAAAAAAAAAAAAAAAAAAAAAGTAAAAAAAATTTTGTTATAAAAATGTTTATTTATTTAGGCATATACGTACGCATGTAATTGGTATTATAACGTGTTTTAATGAAACGTAATAGATGTACAAATACAGTTACTTTTACATTTCATCACAAATGATTCGTTAATTTTTTTTAATGATTTTATGTATTATTTTGCAAAATTTCAGAAAATGTTGTTTAATGGATATAACTTTATTAAGTGGAAGGAAGGAGCTGAAGTTAAAAACAAAAAAACAAAAAAACACTCTCTCTCATATATCTTTTTATTTATATTTTATAATTAATAACAAGTATAGAAAAGTTTTTGAATATGACGAATTTTATTAGATTTGACACGTTCGAAATGGAAAAGCATCTATATACGATAGGTTTAAAATTCTATCTGCGGTGATTTGGTAATAATAATATTAAGTTCCAACTACGGATTTATAAATGGCAAAGAGAGAGAGAGAGAGAGAGAGAGAAATGCTTCGAAACCAGTATAGGTGCCTAAATGTCAGAATGAGCAGCGTTTTTCGCGACAGCAGTTGCATTTCTTGCGCATAGTTGCGCTCTTTCACTCTCCCGGTTAAATATCGTCAAATAGTACCAGTATCAGCACCAGGGTCAATGCATTGAGCATTGAATAAGAAAATCGAAATTTCCAATCGGTATATATATATATATATATTCTTGCTTAAAATGGTTCCGGTTTTTTCTTTTTTGATTCCTAAATGCAACTTTTTCATTTATTTTCTCTTTGAATACACTTAAGGGTCTTGATTAAAAAGTTCATATTTATAAGTAATTTGTTGCCGAGTCATTGCACTGAATTATATTCGAATTTTTCGACATTTGTTTTTTTTTTATTTAAGGGCCTGACGTATATCGTTATGGTCCTTTTCATAAGGCGTCTCATTTTGTTTACTTCATTATGCTTTTCATCAGTTAATCATGGAACAGGATAGTTTTTAAATAGCTTTTCTTTATTAAACTTTGCATTCGCGACGTTATAAACGCTCGTTTCATAAGAGAAGGTCTTATGAAATATTTTGAACTGGTTTTCACACCTTGTAATATTTCATGCCAGTAGAAGAACGCATCATTGTTACTAAGGGCAGCAATTTATGAGTTGATCACGATTCTCACAAATTCGATTTCTCTACGAATGGTTTTTGAAGTATTGTTTGCAAGTTTTTTTTTTAAATTCGAACAATTACCACGCACAGCATAAACTCTATGTGTATGAAAGCTAGCGACTTTGAAATGCATTCACTTTGAGTCAGAATTACCCCAAAGTTGCACCATTTTGGCAATTCAAATTTTTACATAAAATGGAAGCGTGGCCCTCAAGGAGTGGGGTGATGCTAAAGGCGAGCTTTGGTTGAACTTTTTTTTTTTGCAGGCAACGACTATTACTAAGAGAAACCTTAAATGCTAAATGCTTCCAATATGTGGCTTACCATCACGTAGAAAGGAAGTATTAGACGCGTTGAATGGAAAACTCTATGGAAGTTTTTTCTCCTTTTTTAAATTGAAATTATCACTTATATCAGGGCAAACATAATGCTTAACAAATGAGACAACTGGTGCTTAATTAATCACATATGTACATATGAACGAATGAAATGATTTTAAGAATGTTTTGATGCATTTGTCGAAATTAATCTACAAATAGTTAATAAAACGAAAACATGATCTTTACCAGTAAACGATAAACGGCCATTTAATGTAAAATGCTTATGAACGAGACGGAGAGAGAGAAGGAGAGAAAGTGAAAGAGAGAGAGAGAGAGAGAGAGAGAGAGAGAGAGAGAGGAAGAAAGAAAGAAAGAAAGAAAGAAAGAGAAAGAGAGAATAGAGAGCGCGGGCGAATGAACTTAATGTAGAGAATAATCTCATAAAATTAATTAATTTTTACCTGTTATGTCGGGTCCACTAATTTCTGAATAGATTTTATTATATGAAGGTCGTCGGGTAAGTTCTCTTCGGCCGCGCGGTGAATCCTCATCCGTGAAGCTATCTTCACTATTTGTATCGAGGTGTTGCGTATTCGGTTCTGGCTTAATCTTGCAGGGAAAATGTGGAGGAAGCTTGATTTTAGTAAGTTTTGATCATTGGTTTACATCATTTGAACAAATCAAAACAAATCAAACAAATTATGATGGAAGGCGAGTGTGCAAGCATAACCGTACCGATACATTGTTTTTATGTTATATGAAATTTAAAAGATATTCAAAATTAAAAACAAAAAAAATTCAAATAAATCATCAAAACAATCGAGTTAGTTAGCATTTAGTCTTACTTGGACAGCATTGCCTGGTGTTGTGTGTATAACTGTATTTGGTTTATTAACAAAGAGTACACCTTTGGGTATAGCAACAGGTCCTTGTGTATTTGTACCGGCGGCTGTTTGTATGACAGATGATTGATTGGCTGCCTGTATAACTGACTGAACCTAAACGATTAATTAAAAAAAAATAAATAAAAATAAAAACAATTATTAAATATCTAGACGAATCTTGGATACCCACCACCTTAAGCAACTTGTTCTTTTCTTTCTTTTTATTTTTTATTTATGTGACTCGATTTTCTTGACGGAATGGCAGGAAATTTCCCGATAAAAGGTTTGCTACTTTTCATCATACGAACCGCCATATATTATTATCATAGTTAGATGATCTTGTAGAAACAAAAGTTGTATTAAATCAATTTTGAATCAATGCAAATCTGAATCCTTGAAAAAAAAGTTCTCTTCCGTTCAAGTTTTTAAGACGAGTAGCTTTACTACTTTTTTTTTTGTTTTTGTTTTGTTTAGAGGACTCAAGTGTTAATTAATTGTTCAGTACGTGGTGGTCAAATCCCAAACCGCTCATACTACAAAGTGTCTCCCTTCAAACTCCTTTACTTAACGTTAATAATAACATTTCTTTACACATTATCTTATTCCCACGCAAGATATTGGTTTTTAGTTTATAACTAATCTGAATAGAATTTTTTTAATATTAAAATATGTTCTTAAAGTATTTTTTCGCAATGAATTTGTCACTTTCGTGTATACTTCCAAATGTGAGCCAATAAAATTGATGTTTATTTTAAATGCGGTTAAATAAACTAAAAAAAAGCCTCCCCCGGCTAACGCATTTTTTCTTTTTTATTAGTATCGTTGGGTGGTGGATATAATAAAAGTAAATACATGAGATAGCATACCGGCAAGCCGTGGGGATGAGATGATAAATATTGTACCACATTTGTTGTGGTGGTAAGAACAGTACCGGTTGCAGCGGCAGCTGCTACAGCTGCTGAAACTGATGCCGATAATTGGGAGGAGGGTGGTGGCGGATGCGCCACATTTTGGCTATTATTTATATTATTTTGTGTCGTAGGTGCTGAAGATGCTGCTGTGAGTTGAGGTTGTTGTTGTGACGTCATATTTAAATTATGACCAGCAGTAGCAACATTTACTGCTGTCACTGCCGCTTCATCCACATTATTCATGTTGGAGTTACCGCCGCCGTTCTCCTCCACGATGCTGTCCATTTTTTTAATTTTCAACAGCACCGTCACGTCTTCCGACAATTGCTTCAGCTTGAATAGTTTTTGTTCTTTCACTTTGCAACAACCGAAAGACAATTAACCGTGTGGTAAATTCGTTTTATGAAACTCACTCTAGTTTTTGTTGCTCGCACTGTTGATTATTTCATCTGGCACGCGTGCGTGCTAATCGTGTGTATTAACTATTTATCCCAGCGTCACCGCAAATGATTTTTCTTCAAGCATTTGTAATATAATAAAAATTTGGCTTCTACTGCCTTATCCAGATTAAAACTTTCAAATTATCCAGTTCGAGGGTTTTTTAACTAAAAAGCAAAAAAAAAAAAAAAAATTAAATTAAATATATATATATATATATATATATATATATATACATAAATATATATAAATAAAAATAATTTAATAACTTTAGATAACGAAATGTAAACATTTGTTCAACTCAGTTCTTAACGTATGTGTGTACGCGTACAGCTACGATCTCTTTGTGTTCGTAATTAAAAAATTCTTAACATCTCTCGATTAATCGTCATAGCGACGTATTATCTGTTTTATATGAGTCACACTTATCACATATTGACAACAATCAACTAACTAACACAATAACTGAAAACGACTTCATCATCAATATATGCTAACCGCACAGATACCGAACGCGAAATGTGCTAACGCCTCTTGGCCTCTTTGTTTTTGGCAAACAATCAGTCAGCTAAGTCAGCCCATCTACTCATAAATCGTCATGAACGCATAGACAGAAAAAACTTGCTTATCTGTGTAATGTTAACAATGGCAATAATCCAAGTGGTTACACACTCTTATAAAATATTTGTTTGTTAGTAGATTAAAATTATGATCTTTTTTTTTTTCTTTTTTTTTTTTTTTTTTATTATTAAATTATGGATAAAATTGCCACAAAGAAAAATCTATTTTCATTGTTGAAGCATATATAACTCGAAATGATTGACAGATTTTGCTCTTGTTTGCAATTTCAGTAAAGTTACGATTCCACAAATACATACAAATTTTCAAGTTAGGAAAGTTTTTATCAAATGGTGTAACGATTCTTTAAAATTAACTTTCCTATATAACCTTGAATTTGGAAAGAATTTATGAATGAGGTCACGCGCAATTTTTGATATAAAAAGAGCACGCATGGGAAATCAATTGCGTACCCTTTATTTCCTCTTATTTGATTCTTGCATGGCGGGGCTTCATTTCTACCGTGCTTTACTTTGATTTCCTTCATTGCCTGTACGTTTTCTCATTGTTGCTCTTACTTGCACGAGCAAAAAGTAATACACCAAATACAGAAGAAGAGCACAGGCGATGAAACACAAGTACAATAGATTCAAAAGGAGTTGTTGTTTAATCATAATTTATATGAAGCAAAATTTATTTTTGTCACGTTTGGACAAATAGTGGAAAGCAAACAATAATTCTCGTTTTGCGAATTCAAAAGTTGTTCAGATAAAAATTGATCGCAATACCCATCCACTGTAAACAAGCTCAAGTACCCAGCGCCCATCTACTGTAAACAAATTATTCTATTACTGAGAAAAACTATTTAATTTGTTACATCACAATTAAAAAAAAAAAAAAAAAAAAAAAAATTAATAAATAAAATCAGATGCTGCGGAGATAGCTTTATATACTTCATAGGAGCTACAACACTGGCGGCCGTCTCGCTTATCAGTGCTAAAATGATTTAATAAATATTAATCAATTTTAAAATTATTTAATAAAATATCTGTAACGCTTAGCTTTCTAAATGCAAACGAGCGAGAGATTGATTAACACAGCCGCATTCTGACATTGTAACCGGTCACCAAGAGTCAAAAGAGAAAATAATCCGCATGAGCAGCCGAGTAGGCAAAACTCGTAACCACAAGGTCAATATTCGGTGGCTTAAATCTCAAGTACGGTAGAGTTTACTTTGGCTGTAGGTATGGCGAGTGCGAATGCGAGTGCTTCAGTCGATAAAGGCATAACATTCATCCACTACCCTGCTATCTCTCTATCCTATATATTCCCGGAGCATGAGGCATCTTCTGATTTTATAAAAAAAAAAAAAAAAAAAGAATTTCGTTATTACAGTTTTTTGTGCTTTTGTATCAAATTTGATATTTCAGAGCAGTAGTTACAATAGCACTCTTGATTATCAATTTTATTCATGGGACAAGGTTATTATGGCACGAAAACAACAGAAAATAGAGAAAAGTCTTGTAACTGCTCCTTGTGACATCGCTGTGATGCTGCTCCGAGTATGGCTGTATATCGAATCATTGAATACGTTTTGCGTGGACATAAGCTTTATATTGCATAACTGTAATATAACAGATGAAGCAAGCCAGTGTCTCGCGTCGCGATGCCGCCTTCAATAGATTTTATTACGATTATATAATAAAAAAAATAATATTAGAGTGATAATGCTCGACGAGTAAAATACTTGAAACTTAATACTCGAAGAGCATATGTAATAGTAGTTAGTGTAGTTGTAAAGTTTTCAGTGGTTTTCACTACTTATGATCGAGTTTAAGGAGAGATTTATCGGATTTATAAATTGTTTGCATTCATTTGTTGTAAGTAGTAAAAAGGCACAATTTAATCTAATGTTTGCACTTTTGTCTTTTTTCTTTCCTTATAAGTATCCGAGAGATCTAATAAAGAAACAACGGTGCGGTGGACGCAAACAATGACAACAATGAATTATTGAGGATCAAATTCTCTCGGCAATGAAGATTTCTATTGCATTCAAAAAATATACTTTAATTCCTTTTTTGCCCCATTGGTAGACGCGTTCCTTAGAAATCCGTGCAAAAAAAAAAAAATGCGCAAAAAAATATATCCAAGTTATAGCAAGTTTGGGAATGTGTTCCACAACTTAAAAAAATCGTTTAAAATGAAAAAATCCACAATAATTTTGCCAGAGAACCGTGCAAAAAAAGTAATAATGAAATTCATATTACATTTTATAAAATAAAAAAAAAATAAAAATATAAATTAATTTTTATTGAAATTAGGAATAAAAATTAATTTCCCAACTCTGGCAAACACAACCGTTACAAACGCATGTGTGAGCATAAACCGACTGACTTCTGATCACAGTATTCCGCCAATTGTATTTTGCTGCCGTCAACCGTCAAAATTAGATTTAAATTTTTTTATTTTTTTTTTTTTAGATTTGCTCTCAGTGGCGAACCGTGTTATTTCAAGATCATGTAAAAACAGAGTTGAGTGTATCTACATTATTAAAACTACAAACGAAAAGTTTCTACTTCGATTTGAAAAATTTTTTAAAAGATCGATTCTTTTTACACGATAAGTCAGATTTCCTGCTCCATTGAATCACTCATCTCATAAGAGCTGACTAACATTGCGTTCTATTTCTTGCGAACTGCGAACTTGCGAACTGAGATTCTTAGAGGATTGAGTTTGCTTTTTAACTGTACATGAGTTCGAAATATTTTTTAGAAATTTTTTTGTTAGATTTGTTTATCTTTCTAGACGATACTGTGAGCCCTTTTGAAGCTAACTACCTAAAAATAAGAATCCTTTTACTTTGGTAAATAAATCAAATTTCTTAATAATGGAAAATATGAGTTTGCCTTGTTTGTCATTTTGTTTGTGATCGAAATGATAGGCAATTTGGGTTCCATTTATATCTTTTAAACTTATATAGTCTTCCTTCCTTGCACATTTCATTAGCCCATTCGGCGTCTGCTGTAATTAAGTTTAGAAACGTACACTTTTAAATTAGTGAAATTTCTTATCGAATTTCAGATTGCGTAGCGGGAACTTTACGTGCGTTACTGCGCCAATTTAGGCTTATTTCAATCAGTTTGATAAGCGAACAACTGAATAAAATGTCTTGCGAAAGACTCGAACTCGAACTCAATCTACGCGCTTCGCGATCTTCACCAGTTAATCAGACACTTTAACCTGAGGAGAAGAAAGGTAATACTGACCATGACCTGAATTTATCGATTAGATGTGTTTAGGAAGTGGGCGCATATCTTTTAAATGAGATTACAACAAAAGGTGAAATCATACGAATCCAACGAACTTTAAAGATCATAGAAATTCTTGATTATCGTTATGATTTTAATTCTATATCATCCGTCCGATTACCGATCATCAGGCTAAAGATAGAAAACACTTGAAAGACATTTCTAGTTCGCTCCCACACATCAAGTTTGAATGCAGCAGCTTTACAAAGTTCAAGATATCAGGGCATTGTCCTCAATAGGACAGTGCGGCTTTTATTCTTTCTTTCTCTTAAAGCGACTAACAATCGACTTTTGAAAATGAAATAATTGAAGATATTGGTACGATTCTGTTGAAAATGAAAACTATTAAGTGAATTACTAAGTAAACACATATTCTTACGAATAAATAGATTTTCTAGTCTCTACATACATTTGGTAACGTAAGAAATATTGAGCTTAAAAGTAGAGTTAGTTGTTGGTTGTTGGTTGGTAATCGGTGGTCTATATATTTATACGGAACATTTTTAACCATTAGGCAAAAGGTTAGATTTTCTCTCTGAGGATTTCAAAAGAATTGCTTGATGTATTAATTCATTTAATGTCAGCCAAATATGTTTTACAACACATTTACACATGGGAGAGTATTACGTATTTTAAAGATAAGAATTTGTTATCGTAGAGTTGCCTCGAGTTTATTTAGATTCTAAAACTAAGCCGTTGTTTTATTTGCTTGTTTGTTACGCTGCATTGGTGTTATTTTTATGAAATGACGTCATGACATTGTCGACCGACTATTATGGTTGGCATCGATGATGATGTAGCATTCTTTCTTTAAATATATGTACACGTATTGTCTTCGTATGCGTGCGTGCCGTTGTAGATGTTTTGCTCATTTATTTTTGGTTACGTAGCATACATACACAGTTGTATATGCGTATAAAGCACATAAGAGAAATACTGAAGCATTCTTGAGCAGCGATGATAAGTATGGTTGTTGTTTTGTTCTTTAACGATCTAAAAGTGTACTTAAACGAACGTGGAAGATGCCTTTTTTTTGTTGTTTATCATGTGACAGAAACATACTTTTTTTTTTATTCGTTACCGTTGGTAATGCGGATTTGATTCGAAATACTCTTTAGGGTTTTAAATGTATTCGCCGATTAAGAGGGGGCTGGAAGACTTAACCTTAACTTAGCAGCTCGTGGAGTGCTATGCTTAGTTCATGCGGGCATAATATTTTCGACGATCACGCAATAAGAGGAACGAGTTTAGCCCTTACGTCGGTCGGATCTAAACACTTGATACTTCTTAGGATATCTGATATATGCCACGATTATATAAAAACAATGCAAACAAATTTATTGTGTACATAAATACGATTACTTAGGTTGGACGACATCACTTATCGCGACGATCTATCGACGAACGAATCAAGCCATACAATAGAATATACGAGGGCAAATAGATCTCTTGAAGGAAATTTTCGATGCAATATATAAAAAAAAAAGAAAAAAAGAAGAAGTAGCGACTTTCTGTGGAATGTAGCTTCGAGCTTATGAAGCGTCGTGAGAATGAGTGTATCCCGCAACTCGCCGAAGAAATATGCAATTTAGGCTTCTGGTCGACGCAGTATTTGTCTATTTCTCAAATATACTTGTGTCCCAAAGATCTGCTTACAACTATATTTCATATAATCACATTGCCCCATCACTTTTTAGATTTTATTATTTTTCGCGCAAAAATGTTGTAGAAAAGAATTTGAGTTGGGATTTCATTTTGTGCCTCCAACGTGACGGACAGGAAGTTCGATCTCGAAATAAATATACAGCAAAAGTAATCAAAGAGTTAATTGTATTAAAAAATTGAATTCAAAAAATGATATAAAACTAAGTCGAAAGGCCAATGCGACGATAAACTTCTAATTGATTTATCCGACACCCACTCGTATGATAGAAGATATTTTTATCGATACTTAGGTGGATGCTACTCTTCCAATCGGTTCTAGTTAGCAGATCATGTAATTCAGTTTAAAAGTCCTTTTCTTATTACAAATACGTTAACGTATATTTTTCGCGTAATAAAAAAATTGTATGGAACATATGAGAAAAGTATTATTATACGAAAATTATCAGCTCTGCTTCTAATGTTGCAATGTTGTTACACTTCTCGCCGAAGCCGTGAAAATATGATTAAAGAAAAAGCTTTGAATTGCTAAAATTTTGGAGAGAAGAGAATTAAGACTGGCCATAACGCTCCATAGCACGCACGCAAGGGGTGCAAGGGGTCATTGTATATCTGAGGAAATACGTATTCGCTTATACACACACGTATATTAATAGATATACATATGCATGCATATACGTTCATAATGCTATCTTTATGATGTTGTAGTTTTTGTTATTCATTTTTCATATTTGTTGGCTTCATTAAGTTTTTGTAAATATTGCCTCGTATAGTGACGTAATTTAATAACTATTTCCATTATAAATTTGGCTAAGTTCAAAATCAATATGTAATAGAATAAAAATTGAATTTTGAAATAAACGAACGAACTAAGATTGACGATAATTTGTTGCAAGCAAAAAATAATGTTTTTCTTTACTAAACGCAGTAAACTGTTGCCAATAGAATAAGTATAACAATTTACATTTATGAGGATATAAAAAAAATAAAAAAAATCCCGAACACACACAGCTGAGTTGAGAGAGGCACAAACGATATCGTATGGCAAAAAAAAATTCTTTTCCTTACGTTTTCATACACATATTAACTTATTTTATAATTTTTTCAAACTTTATTTTCATTCTTATTTATTTATTTTACAATTTTCACTATTCGCATTTTTTCTCTGAAATATTTTCAATGAATTTCGAGAATGGAGGAATCAGCAAAAAAAAAAAAAAAAAAAGAAAAAAGAAAGAAAGACTGACTTGTATACTAATAAATTTGCTTTGCAAAATTACACAAAATACCGTTATGTCTTAGTTTTCTTTTTAAACACAGAGCTCCATTTCTTTCGCAATACACACCATTCGCTTAAATTAAATTTTCTTTTAATTTCATTCAGAAATTAATTTCAAGAAATTTTTTCTTAGTAAATATTTTTAGTTTTTAATTCAAAGCACACACAGCACGAATGAAAAATAACACACGAAGCAACGGAGAAAAAATAAAGTAAAACTAAATAATTTCTGATGACATCACTACGTCATTTGTTGGTACGAAACGATAAAAGCGAACACAAGAAAGAGCGTAGAGGTAGAAGAAGCAACTAAAAGAGATTGTAATTACGAAACAAAAGAGAGAGAGGGGCAAAGAGAGAGCGAGAGTGACAGAAAGAGCGAGAGAGAGAGAGAGAGAGAAAGAATACACGATGTGCAATGTCTTGACTTGCCAATATGTAAAAAAATCGTATAACTGGTTAGACTATACGAATTTTATATATAGTATATAGTATATGTGAGTAGATTTCAATTTTTTTCAAAAATGAATTTAAAAATTTTACTTTCAAAAACCGCAAGCCTCCTTACACTTTGAATTGTAATTACAAATATATTATAAGACAAAATGGTATTTTGTTCTTCTCACAAGAAATCTTCGAACTGGACCTTTGTCGGCATTAAATTTCACTTCATCTCCCGTACACATAATCTCATTAACTTTCAAGTGATTTGTTAAGTTTTCAAACCTTAGGCAAAATATGTAATGCAATCTTTGAATTTATTAACCATATATAGCCTTCGGGTAATGCTTAAGTCTTCAAATCCATTTACCATTTGGAGCTTGATCGAGATATTTGGCTAAATCTTACTAACCGCATCTATATTTACTCAAAGTATTTGGCGGATGCAACTGCGCGATATCTTCAAGTTATTTACCAATTTGATCGATGCTTTCAATTAAGTCTTTGAGTCCATTCTAAACATATTTTACTTATGTATATTAATTATTCGTATTTATTTATTTTTCACATAGATAAATATTTGGAAGAAGTTCCAATGACTTGTAAAATAAACTTTGTCATCATGTCGATGAAATATGTTAAATAATGCGAGATATGTGAATTTGCACCATTTTTATAGCAGACACTCGTCCTCTTGCAGGCACTTAATTTCTCCTCATAATTCTCGTATAGTTTTTGGACTTCTTTATCGTGGATTATTTATATGCCCTGCACCAGTTACACGGTCTTGAAAGATATTAAGTTTGTGTGGATGTAAAATGAGTTTAAGGCAAAATCACATTTTATTATATCGATCAATTTCAAAGCATTTTCCGAACCGGTTTAAGCTTGTCTCTATGTCTGTTTGTCTGTCCATGCATGCTTAACATACAAATCCTAAATTTTTACTTATTTCCACGAAACTCTGTACATTGGTGTGTTTTCGTTCTAGACTGAATCCCATTTGACATGAGTTTAGTCGGATCAGTTTTACGACGACTCTATATATCATAAAATGTTTCATTTTGAAAAAATCGCGATATAACGTTTAGTAAGTTCTGCAAGAGTAGCCGTAAGTAAGTAAGCAAACGATCGTGACTAACAAGTCAATTTTTACGACAAAAATTGTTCCATAATAATTGTTTGAAATAAAAATGAATTGAATTGAATTGAACGCGAAGTGATGCACTGTATGCAATCACTGGCCTTGCCTGACTATAATGTCAATGTTAACTGAGTTTTCTTCATTTTTTGTTTTAAACGGATCGACATCTGGAATGGTGTTTTTTAGACTTATTAATCAGGCCGCAGCAGCCATCCGCGGATCTATCTGTCTATCTATATATAGGGGTTTGCTGGGAGCTTGGATCATTCAATGTGAACTACTATACTATTGCCTTATTGAACATTGCCTATAAAAAGAAACATCACTCAAAAATGTCTAGAATTCACTTTGAAAGTCTTAGCCGAAATGATATTTTTTTACATTAAAAAAAAAAAGGTCGAAATTTCATTCGACTTGGCCGGACTTCTGACAAATGCCATCGACAATTTCTGTTCAAATTAGACAATAAACTCTGATACTTATATCGTATCTACATATAAAGATATAGAAAGAAAATTTGAAATCACAATCTAAGCCAATGGTTTCTGATCTGTGAATCTTGGCTAGCTTGAAGGTCGCGGACTATTGCCAAAGGGCCGCGAAAGTTTCTTGTAATATGATTTTTACGATTTTTTGAAGATTAGAAGACATACACCAAACCTAGGGTTGCACTATAGCAAAATCCATCGTATAAGGTTCGTATGATAGCTTTTCAAAAAGGTTGTGCTACTGTTATGCAAACATATTTATTGCGTAAATTAGAAGAGGAGCACTCTGCATACTATAAGAAATGTTAAACTTTCATTTCGGCCATTAAACCGTTTTACATACATCGACGATTGGCGACTTTTTAATGGTTACGTCTCATTAAAATTATTGATCTCTAATCTGCTTAATAAAAGAGTTGTAACGATTTGTTTTTCGATCGATGCTGTCAAGTGCTGCTGTAAGGAATAATATATGCAAAGAAAATATGCGTCACTAGAAACTCTGTTAGCGAACGTAAAATTCTAAGTTAGTTTAGTTCTGGGCGCGGAGGCTTCCATTCATTTAACATCTTTTTGTCTCCAGTCTTTCAGTTTATTTACATAACTTATAACTTAATTCTTTACAACGAGGGATTAGAAATATAAGATTGAAAAGATAAATTGAGATTATAATTTTTATACCTCACATCACTTGTGGTAGAGGGTATATTAAGTTAGTGCGGACGTATGTAACACCCAGAAGGGCTTAAGATAGACCCACGTTTTATTATGCGATTCGATTCGGAGCATTTTCGTAATCAATCTAAGCCTGTCTGTCCGTCTGCCTGTCTGATGTCTGTCCACGTATATATGTGTTCAATATACAGGTCGCAATTTTTGAGATATTTTGCGAAAATTTGGTTCGCAGAAATACTTTTACTCCTAGTGCGATGAAAAAAATGAATATAAGGGAATTTGGATCACATACGTCTATTTGTTAGACTCCAACTTATATAAGGATTATGATGAAAAGTTAGCCCCTATCTAAAGAAAAAGCATAATTTCTAGTTTTCTACCACGGAAACTGGAAAGCAAATGAAATTTGGCAAATTTAGATCACGTCATACGATGTTTTCCGCATCCTCCAATGCGCGAGCTTTAATGAAAAATATATCACCAAAACGAGGTATTAGGCAAAGAGGTATAGGGTGTCTAATGTTATACTATAATTTTCTTGTTTTCTTTTTCTTTTTCTGCAGTCAAAGAAACAAAATACCGTTTAGTTAAGTTCTGGAGAGACTTCTGGAATATATCAGTAACTGTCAAGGTGCTAAGGTATTACTAGTATTTTCCATGGAAAATTGTTTAATGAAATGGATTTTTATGAATTCGTGGATAAACTCGCGGCCATTTATGATGATCCTTTATCTCTTATAAAGAATCCTTTAAGCATGCCTTCGAATGGATCACACGATTTAAATATATTTCAGAAGGAAACGCGCTTGGGTTGAGCTGGAAGTTGTTGACTATTAAAAATTGAACACCAATTGGGAATTTTACTGTTTATACATTTATATACACTTATGTCAGCTATATATACATCTTATATTAATAAAACATGTATTTTTCGTTGAAACTTCGGAGGTTTAACGCAATCATCCAAATCCCACAATCTCTAGAAAATCGCTTAAAATAATACACACTCTCAGTATATATAATAACTTAGTCTGTGGCGGGTAAACTATAGAATGTGTTTAACCAATTTTCAACCTTAATGCGCGATTTTAATTGAAAGAAGAAGACTATAAACAAAATATTTAGATGCTCATCATGGGCAGATACCTACAAAATTTGGCCGAATTTGGCTGTAAACTCGATGTGAAAATAATAATCTTAATATCAATAGTAACCGGGAGGTGTTCCGGGGATGCATTTATGCCTTAAAAACTTTTCCCAAATAGTTTCGCCATGAAGCAAAAGTGAAAAAATCAGAAAAGCATTCCCCGCAGTCCCGCTGGAACAAATATTTTTAAATTCAATAATAACTTCATTAAAATGAGAAATTTTCGATAAATTATAATATGCATATATATCGTTGAATGTGTGTGCATATACATATGTATGTTGTTGTAAATTTATTAAATTTAGTTGCAAGATGCACTAAAGTTTATATATTCTTGCGATAAGTAGCAAACATTGCTAACAGGTATGAGCTGCCAAATTATGCAACACATCTGAGCCGAATGTAATTTAACAGAAAACACAGATAACATGAATGATACAATTTTTTGGAAGCAAGATTTCTCTCTGGATGTAAAGTGAGTACCATTTCCGAACATAAAAATTCAAATATCGAATCCAAAAAGAAAATATGTTTGAGAGCGGCATGCGACGACATACTTGCCAACGTCCATTATAAAAGCATGCAGTTACGTAAGTAGTCTCTCAATGGATATTTACCAAGCCGAATACTTATCATATAGCTTTTCGTAATTATGTGTGAATTCCAGCAACGAGTTAACTGATCTCTGAACTTAATGTAATATCATGTAGGTAAGGAACAAGTCGTGGCCGGATTTGTTCTTCTACACATCCATACTCATATACTCATAATGCAAATTTAATTAAAGAGAAGGGCAGATGTAGTCTAAACCGATTGCTTTGCTTTCGCTGATGAGGAATATTTAAGTAGCGGTGATTCACGTCCCTTTGATTCACCTCAGTTATCGGTTTTTTTTTTTTTTTTTTTTTTTTAACATGACATGTATCCAACATCTTTCAATGCTTTCTTGGCAATGTGTATATAATCCG
The DNA here is from genome assembly GCA_000688735.1 of Glossina austeni. NCBI lineage: Eukaryota > Metazoa > Arthropoda > Insecta > Diptera > Glossinidae > Glossina > Glossina austeni. The sequence goes on from KK502403.1 coordinate 3,073,312, forward strand.
GTGATACTTAAGAGCATATTTTTGTGCCACATTTTTGAGCCATATTAGAAGGACTAGATGCGTATGTGACACGTGTTTTTAGCTTGACGACGCATCATGCCTCCCAAATGTTGAAAACTCCATGTCACTGAAAAGAAAGCTCGCGCGGAATCGCGCTCTAAATTCATCCCGATACCTTTGTGGGTAAATCTTGTAAATGCCTTGTGTGAGGTAACGATGTTAGAGTCAAGCAAAGCCGATATTTAATTACTTAAAACAACTCTTTATTTATTCTCGTGATAAGATGTTCAATATTACATCTAGTTTCCATATAGAGGCACATTTTCCCTGAGAATCCCTATAAGATATGCAGTTCAAAACTGAAAAATTGAAAAATTTTCATCATAAAACATCAAAAATTAGATATTTTTGCCATATACCATAAAGCGTTAGTTTTTGTTTGAACGATAAATCTTAAATTAACATAGGGCCGGCCGATTCAAAATTGTGTTGTGTCCATTTCCAAATTTCAATTTTGGTCATGTATATGCATTCAGATTTTCGATCGTATTCAGATTAGAGAGGCACAGATAGACAGGCCAGATAAAGCAATTAATCTCGCGATTGCTGGAAGTACATTACGCGAATCTCTAAACGATATCCACTCTAATGACCTAAACAAATATTTCATTAGCATGAGCAACCCATGGAATTTGCAATCCGCCATTGCATTCATAAGGTAGGACATACGCACCGACTCGTGAAATTAATAGAAATGGACCTATACAAAGTACTTCGACAAAGGATTTCAAATGGAAAAGCTTTCCAGAATACACTGACTACAATCAACAATATTATTAACTCAAGAATTCGACGACGATGTAACTTTGCTCAAGGAAAACGATGAGTGTTTGAGTAGCTTTCTACTCTGTCCTGCAGACCAAAACGAACTATTAAACGAAAGAACTAAATTGCCAGCTGTAGAGGACTTCGTTGTTATGCTTGACTCTGCCAACCCAAGGAAAATGGCGCCAATGCTCAAAATAATTTAAAAGACATGTCTTTTGTTTTGATTAGCGCTTCTCTTATATCAAAATTAACGACATTGCCATTCACAATTATTTTGCCTATGGAATAAAATTGCGATGCAATTGTAAATGCATGCGATAATTTAAAAGTGAATGCATGCGATAATTTAAAAGTCAATGCATGCGATAATTTAAAAGTACGATAAAAGAAAATGTTTCGCTGAAATATTTTCTCCTCTAGCTGGTGTTTTTCAATTTATCAATTGAGGAGCAAGTTGCTGCTCATATGGCAAAAAAACACCACCGACTAAAATCTGCACATTTTTCCTAAAATATATATTTTGCATGGCATGGTTACAATCACAATACTATGCGTAATGTTCCAAGCATGCTGCGAACTCACTTTGCCCTTTCCTTGTGAACACAATATATAGCATGCGATATTTCTATTAGGCAGAAATGTCGACTTTTGTTGAAACTTTTTATTCTTGTTTTACACCAATTTCGGCGCAAAAATATTTTCAATACCATTTACGCTACTTTTTTTTCCCATTTTGCCGTCTCTCCTCTTTTAAATTCCCCACTTTGAACCTTTCAAGTCTAAACGACAATCGGGACATCTTATAACTATAATAAAGGTTTTCTTTTGCATCCGGCAAACTACATAAGTGAAAAGTGCTAGATGCGGTAATTTATTGGTTTTAAATCGTTTAAAATTCCACAAAATTTCTTTATTTATGTTACTTTGATATCAGAGGAATTTTTTAGTTTTTATTCCAGCTCTCGGGAAGTAAGAGGTTAATCTTACAATTTGTTTAATGCAAGTCACAGCTCCTTTTACAGAAGTCCAGTATTTGATGTAAATTAATTCTGCCGCTTTTATACCTAGAGTCATATTCGCCCAATGCTATGTTTTTACTCTCTTGGAAACATTTTCTTTACATGCATTTACAATATGATAACTCTAACGATTAAGGGTTACTAAGAGACTCTCCATCCGTATGCATTATATCGAGAAGTTTTCGCTATTCAGGTCTCGATTTGACTTGACATTTCAATATCGAATCTTTTGCCGGGTTTTACCTGCAATTTTTAACAATAGCTTTCGGATCAACGGAATCAAATCTAATCTAAATCAACTTATTTTAAAGCTACATACACCGCTGTGCCGCTAACCAACGAACGTTAGCAGAGCAAAATTAACGCACGTTAACCCTTTGGCGTGTCAATCGAAAGTGCATATTTTATGAAAAACAATAAGATATACACACGCACATAACATATAATTTACATAGTTGCATATAAATGTATATATAGTTCAATATCCGCAATTGGGTTGCAATTTTTAGTACTTAAGCGATAGGGTAAATATTAGCAATACATCGTAGACGGATAATATTGTGGCAAGTCCTGGTTAAAGCAACGTTTATAGGCTTTGCGCTAACGTATATGTAATTCTGCCCGTCCGTACAGTTTTTCTATCCTTGGATATGTCCCGTTATCGGCTAGAAATGTTAATTTTTGACTGGTTGTTGCCAGATGATGGATGAGAACAAGCTTGGTTTTCAATATCCATCACCAAACTGAAAATTTATGGCTTTATATTTAGAGCTTGAAGGGACTAGTAGGACGTAGAATATCATAGGTTTTTCAAATGACACCAAACTTTTATTGCAGAAAGTTACCCAACAACGAATGACGTAAACTTATGCGAACACTAAAAAAAAAAAAAGCCTCAAAAGTGTGATGTGACAACATATTAGAAAATCCGTGAAGTAAATAATAAAAGAGCATCAACGTAAGATCTGATTATCACTTGATGTGATGTGATTGTGATGAATTATGGTCTGAGCAGCGTTTTTACTCTTGTGTTGACAAATGGCCACAAGGCAAAGGCAAGTTGGCCTTGTTGTTGTTGTTGTTTTTTTGGAATTTTTATGATGCCAGAAAGAGGGGAGGAACTAACTAATGGTTAGGAAATATTTGTAACTATTTTTTCATAATAATACTTTTACACAAAAAAAAATAAAGAAGAAAATCCGTCGAAAATAATACACTTTTCCAATGAAGCATTCGGTAGCCCATCTATATATGGTTTTAAGTTTAAAGTTTAAGTATATACAATGCGCGTTGAATCAATGCGCACTGTGTCGGTTAAGAATGGGTGCTTGGCGCTCTATGCATTTTGCATTTGGATATCGCTCCGTGTACATCTGTGCTCTTACCTATACATTAAGATGCCTGTATTACTGCAAGTTTTTTTTCTTATAAAGCTGTACTTTTTTACGCTTTCGTACCTTAGCCGAAAATTCTGCTCACATCTGACATTTACTTAAACTATTAAAAGGATAAATAAATAAATTTTGACTTCGGATGAACATTAATTGCTCTTTGTTGTTGCGTTAATTAATCAAATGTGAATGGATAGTCTTTCGAGCCCCTTCTTGCAGGAACGCTTCCCACATTTTTCATCCGCGAGTAGCTATGCTCTTTGAAACAACTTCTTATAGAAATCAACGAAAGACACGAAGGAGTTTTATGTCTATTTCAAAAATTATATATTTTTTTAATAATAAGGTTTTGTGTGTGTGTGTGTGTGTGTGTGTGTATCTACGTAAGTCTAGGAAGTGCTCAAATAAAATGTAATCAATTCTGCACCGTTACACTAAAGCGCGAATAATTGAACAATACAGAGGCACTACGGCAAACACAACCGAAAGAAAAGAACGAACCACAACGCGGTATACAGATGTTGTGGCTGATGTTGTTAAAGTAAATAATAGAATCACTTGTAGAAGACATGCATAGGCGCTCGTATTCGTATTCGTAAATAATCATAAAGTATTGACCTTGTCAAGCCGTTAGTCAACGTTTTGTAAGTATGTCGTCAGTAAAAATACATAACCTTCCAGAATGGTGAAGTTCAAGGCTATCGTAAACTCGCTACACAAACACATATACACGCGCGCACACAAAAGCATGACACGAATCATCATCGCAATAAAATTAGTGTCCCAAGCAATGGGAAAAGTAAAAAAAAAAACAGCAACATTTAGCAGCTAACAGCTAAGCTTTTTTCCGTTTTCGGTTGTGTCAATAAAAACTTTCAAAGTTCAGGTACTTCTCTCAAGGATTTAGTTTATGTGTTTTCTACCTCCCTTCAGAGAGTATATTATTACTGCATCAATATCTTGTGTAGTATGCATGCGTGAAACTATATACAAAACTTTGTTGTGTGCATATAAATCGGATTAAATAACCGAAAATATATTGACCCGAATGATAGGAGGTACATGGACGAGGTAAATGGAATGCGATCTTTTGAAGCTCTTTTTTTTCTAATATTGTAAGTGATTAACGGCTCCCTTTAGACAGACCATTTAACTTGTACTTTGTTACCCTCTTCTTGAGAAAAGCTACAGTGTCGTGGATGTTGCAAACAACATCATAAAAATTGTCGACATAATTATGGATCAGAATTGGTGAGCCTAAAAATTAATCAGACGGCAACAAGTCCATTAAAAGGACGATGTTAGTGTTTCGGAAGGGAAGTAAACTTATTTACACCCCACTATAGTTTTGTAATGAAAATTATAAATAAATTTTAAATTTTGCCAGAAGTTCAAGGGCAAAACGAAGAATGTTTCATCGATGTGAGATCTTGCCAGAGAAATATTGATTTGTTCACAAATCTATTCAACAGGTAACGAAATTATATTCGGCTGTGGTCGCATCTACTTTTTTTTGTTATTATATTTGTTTGAAAAAAAGAAAAAAATGAAATTTTGTTACTCTGCAACATTGGATGAGCGCAGGCGATCACCCATAGAATATATGTGAAAATTTTTATCGCCCTAGCTATCCTAGGGATGTAACAATAAATTAATAAAAAAAAAACCAAAATTGTTTTGCTCTTAAAAACATAGGCTGTCTAAGGTTATGTCTACACTCGAATCGTTTAAAACACTTGACCGATTATCAATAGAGAGCTGCGCGCATGTTTCCGTCAAATTTGAACCCGATATCTCCATTTTTATGATTAGAAGAATCTTTACTACGGGTGGACAGATGGACAGACGGACAGATAAGTACAACGTTTAATACAACTTGTGTCTGAAGCTTTCTTATGGATGTCGCAATCGTTTTGATTAAGTGACGGTGCTCCCGTCCTTCGGTAGCGCATGTAAAAATACCTTAGATCCCTAAGTCTTACAAGCATAGCCTCTTTACTTGAACTTTTTGGCTTTTAGTGCGTGCATTGTGTTATATAAAAAGTTCGAAATGATCAAAAAGTGAGTTTATCGTTATTGTTAGAACAGAAAAAAAAAAGTATTAAGCAATAACTGTTATAAAATAAGCTAAAAGAAGTCATAAATTTTCTTATTCGGATGCTCTTTTATTGCACGATATCACGATTTTTCGTGTGCTAAAATGATCCTTTTTATGGTTTGAGAGGCATATCTACAAGTTCGGAAAATTATTATTATTATTATTATTATTATTATTATTATTATTATAATAATTAATTTAGTCGGGGATATAAATTCCAAGACTAAAGTCTTCAAGCAGTCTTAGCATCTAAGGCTATCGGCTTTATTGAAAACTCTACCGCACTTGAGTTTTGAACTCACAACCATTGCGTTGTTACTCGAGATCCTTTGCTTACAGATTAAACAGTTTTTTGTTATATAATAAATGATTTATATAAAAATCTCAGTCTCTCCGCGAGATAGTTCTGCTTAACTTGTTCGAATAACTTTCCGATGATCTTTCTTTATTAGCTGTAAAATCTTGCAAGAAAATTACGTGATAAACATTTTACACCCAATGGATCGGAAATCGATGGACGAAATCCAGTTAATATTATTCCATGTCCAAGGCCAAGTTTGAAAAGGTAAATGCTTCGCAAACTTTTTAATTAAAAATTCTTAAAAAATATTTTATTTTTAAGATTGACTTTAAAGTGAACACAGCTTTCTTCTCATTTTCTGGTTTTAGCAAATGTAGCTTGTTTTGTAGGCCGTGTCTACTTTCAAACTTTATAAAAACTTTGAATGTCATGTGATCGTGATTTTACAGTCGTGTCTAGTTCGATTTCACCTTTTCATTCTTTTGAATAAAATATTTAGGAAATGTGACAGCATTCCCTATATATATATGCACGTTTAGTATAATGCGTCTAATAGGTAATACGTACACGTCTATATAGTAAGTCTACATATATGAGAGATAAAATTATTAACCATTTGCATCCATTAAGAGCGCCAATGTATGCGAATTCATTTAAGTCGTTGTAGTAAATTTGAAAATTTTTCAGAATGTATTTAATGCTTGAGACCAGTCTTTAAAGTCGCAATGAAGTCTTTTATGGTCGCTTTTATTGTCTTATAAACAATATTTAACAAAGTGAAATGTATCGCTTGCACTGAATGCACATTAATGTGAATTGTTTAACGTATGATAATTGCGTTAATTCAGCCACGTAGAAGAGTGCATTAACTCGGCAGGCCTGAATGCGTAATAATACACGCATATGCATATATATATATATATAAATATATAATACATTTGTAGTAGGTAGTAAATATTTCTCTTGATATGACAATATAGTAAATTATTGCTGTTGGTTATGGTTGTTGCTGTTGCTGTTGCTGTTGCAATAGCATTCACGCATTTACTTAGCTCGTTTAAAAGGTAATTGATATCGTAACAGCATAAGAAGCTGTATTCACAACACAATATGTATATGTGTGTGTGTATGCGTTGCACTTGCCTAAGTGATGGCATATGCAGATGAATGTGTAAGCGTGTGCTTGTCTGATGTAAAATGACAAAAAGAAAAGCTACATAACAAAACTTAGTTAACGAAAGCTCTACATATGCATAAGTAAGCATGCCCATGCATGTATCATCAAATACGTGATGGTTCAACAACTAACGTCATTGCCATAAATGTTTACATTTTGGTTAGAAAAAATGACTTTTTTTTTTTTTGTTTTTCTTGTAAGGAAAATAAGTTTGCAGACTTTCGGTCCGGTACGGTCCGGCATGATCCGGTTCATTCATTCATATGCTTGCGGCAATGCTAGCAAACCGTTGGTATTTGCTTTTTTCTTGTTTTGTTTTCTTGCTAGTTTTTGTTATGCTAAAATGAAAAGCAAACAAACCGAAGAGTTTTACGAGTAATAAAAAATGACGTGGAATATTTCTTTCACTTATATACGTAGTCGTCATTTTAGTGCTTTTATCTTCTTTAAGCAGTTAACTGCGTTGGACATTCCAACCAATTCTTTCTCTATTCAAATTCTATTCGACTATGCTTGACTCGTGGACACGTCGGGAAAAATAAGTATGGATTGAATAATTTTTGCACCTTAGAAGCCTGTATTGCGGAAGCGGGACACCTCTCTTTATATATCTATGAGGCGTATATATATATATATATATATATATATACATATTTATATCTTCGATAATAAAGTCATTGAGATCTTGTGGAGTATTGGAGCAAATGGAGCAATGATTTAATATAATTTCAAAGAAAAATTAACTCCAATGGAGTTATGTCGCATAGCCTTTGTGCAAGTTAAGGACCATTCCAATGACTGCTCAAATTCTTTACGGGTAAAGTAAACAAACTATAATTTCATAAACAATGAGTGTCATATGAACTCATTGTAAACACTCTCACCCATATCCTATAGCACCCTACCATAAACACAAGTGCTGGCTATCAAGAAACCGGGGTTTCTTCTAAACCTAAATTGTAAAAATGATTTAGTCTTTCCCACAAGCAAACTATTGCTTAAATTATAAATTAGTTAAGAACCTAAACATTCAATAAAGTTCAATAAAGTTAACTTGCACAAGCTTATATGGGCATTTTTGGCAATTCTCCCAATAAATTGATTTTGTCACGAATTATAATATAAAGCACTTTTACATATTGTTGTGGCCACATATCGTCCATCATCTAATTTTTGACGCAAAAGATCGGTTACCATCTTTCTCCAGCTTGGGCCAGCTAACCATCTCTTTGTAATTGTGTGGCTCATCCATTCATTGACTGAACCTTTAGTTCACATTATTTTGTCTATCTTGTCGTATAGGGGGTATCTGTATAAAAAATGCACGTGCGTGTATATGTATGCGTGTATCAACATTTCAAACACTCTATTAAATATTATATAACATAATAGTTTTATTGTTTATTAAGTTCAAGCGAAAATATCTTTTTTCATCTCTTAAAAATTTACATCAAAAATCTATAGTTCCTAGGTTATGGACTGACTGTACGATGCACGAATATGTTATGTAGATAAATGCTTGAAAAATATAGTAGACCCGCTGCGTGAGCTAACATGTGTTTAATAAATCCAAAGCTTCTTTGTTAAAGGAGACATTTTCGCTTTGTAATTTTAATGCGGCGGACGAAGTTATGCAAATCTTCGGACACATGAAACATCAAAAGGCAGGAGTGAGTTTGGATGCGTAAGTAATAGTAAGAGATCACCTAAAACAGGAAAGATTTGGCATTCGGGTCTAAGATGATAAGTCGAGTACTTGTGAGTGTCCAAAGCGATCAAGTTATCAAAGGAAAAATTGCTTCCAGTAAATATGATGCACCATGCATTGGCTCTCTTGCTTGGCCTTTCGGGGAGTATCGAGGTGGGCTCTACTTATCTCGATATTTTGTGAGAACGTTAAACAATGGGGTGTTAGATAGGTCTCGACCCGACTCATACGCCCTCTTTCTCTTTCTGTTACTACAGAGATAATAGATTTACTTCAATGGGGACTGTCTTACTACTTGGGGGGGACTTTGGTTATCGCAATTGTTGAAAAGGTGAACCTCATAATAACTAAGCTAGATAATCGAAGTTTACGTAATAATCGTAGATTAACCTTGCCCAGGTATGTCATCGCCCTACAATCATGCTCACAATAGGTAAAGCGCTGTAAGTTTACAACTTTAATTTTTGCCGAGAGTATTTAACGTGTGTACGCAGACGCCTACAATTAAAATATGGTGCAAATGTTACCCATAGGTATGTAAGAATACAGTGTGAAAAAGGTTTGACCGATCAAACGTATGTCGACAATTAATAAAAAGTTTTCATTTTTATAAATTTATATTTATTTTAAGCAGATGGTATGAAAAATACATCACAAGATGAACACGCCTATCTTATCTGTTCCTTAAAGGTGTCGTGTTAAGAGTATGTCAAGTGAAGTTTTGTCCCTCCATCTAAACACGTTTCAATGACAAATAAAAACATTGATGCGACCAGAGTCGTGGCAACGGCCCTCGCTGATCATGAACACGTGTACACTTCATCCTCTAATCCTTTAATGTCCTGTAGTCCTGTCCTGAAGTATCAATCAAAATAATTATATTATATATCTAAGAAGTCTCCATTATTTTTTGATGCTCTGACAAATTGAGAAGAGGAGAAGAAAACGTTTGTCTTGTTTTTCTTCGTTTTCTTCAGCTTCTCTGGTTTATCTTCTCTTTCACATACTCGAACTTCATTTCCTAGCTTTAATAATATTTTTTATTTATTTATTTTTTTTTGAGTTTTTGTAAGTAAAGTCCTCGCACTTAACGGGTTAAAATTATTTCATTCAAATTTGACAAGTTATTGTTGTAGCTATTATTGTTTCTGATGTCGATGTTTAACAAGTGAATTCACAAATTTTGTACGTATGTATTTATATTAACATAAAGATACGTTCACGTATTCACTCGTTTATAGGCTCTCTCGCCAAACAAATGTGATTACGTAGTCAATGCATTCCGATATTATTGTCCGTATGTACGTCTTCTTAGACTTTAAAGTGCTTTCGTATATGTGTGCGTATTGCATGAGCTCTGATATTTGTTACAAATTGCATATGTATACACACACACACACACACATGTATAAATGCACGTGAATGTAAAAATTTGTTTTTGCGACAACACAACAACTCATATAAATTGCGTCTCGTTAAGGTCGTTTGCATATTTTGCAACTTTTCTCCTTTTTACTTTTTTTTTTTTTGTTTTTTGTTTTGTGTTTTCATAGATAATTTTACACATAAATGCATCTGTACTAACAGATGATATATATATATATATATATATATATATATATGTTGACGTATGCATGCATTTGTATATCTATTCAAACATTGACCGATCATTACGTATTTTTCTTTATCTCCTTTTCATTACAAATGCATTACGAATTCAAACGTCATCCAAACATATTTGTGATCAGATAAATTGACATTCAATTAAAAACTTCTTCGCTGTTTATTATTTTGACGACACTATCGTTATCATTACTTTGCAATATTCTTCTATTCAATATATAATAAATAATAGAAAGGAACGAAAGAAGAACAATTTTTTCCTCTTTTCTTTTCTTTTCTTTTCTTTTCTTTTTTTTTTTTTTCTTTTTTTTTTTTTTTTCTTTTAAATAATTTAGATTGATTCCTATTTAAAGTTTTGTGCATTGTGTTATTATGCATTTTATCAAGCAACGCGATCTTTGCTTCAAGTGATCCCTCTAGGTTTGCAAAACATTCCAGCCAGACATTTAGAACGACATTATATATCGATTATAATAAGTGTAATGTGTGTAGAAATACGAAATGCGCGAAACCTAGTGACTATGTACCTATTGATCGTATCTGTTGCTTTTATCGCAATATTTTTGAGATTTTTAGGCTCCACGTAATGGGAATATATTTTCAAGTGTAGTGCTGTAACAGTGAAATTACATCGTGCAAAAATTTAGTGACCGAAAGTCTCACAACGTTGCCGCTAGCGAGTCGTCTTAATGAGCTTGAACTTGTCTCCAGTTTATTGGCGATCGAAATGAAGTGATGAAACGAGCCTAAAGGTGTGGTTGTTTCACTAGCAAACTCCCATCTCGTTTATGTTCCGATAAGTTAGGATTATCGCCGGAAAAAAGTAAAATTTTTTAAGTATGGCCGCTGACTAAACCTATCTCTGTACTTGTACTACTTTGTAGAGCTTCGTACTACCGGAGATAGTGAATACGCGAAAGATATGAACTGCGTGACTGAAGGGCAGAAAACAAAAACACATAAAATAGGTCAGTCTCTGAAGAAAAGGTTCAAATTTCCATGCCTGGTCCATTTCGGCGAAATAGAAAGCTAAACAAGATTTCAAGTCACAAAGAAAAAGACAACGAACAACGTTTTTAACAATTGCTAATGTTTTAAATTATGATTTGGAGATGTCAGAGTTTTTCACGTTGACGAATAACACGAGTAGACGAGTAGACTTGAAGAGACTTGAAGAGGGAAATTGAATATTATCTCTTATAAGGCATTACATGGCGCTTTCCTTTAAATCTGTATCCTGATGTATCGTCTTATTTGCGTTAAAGTGAAGGCAAGGAAAAATTCTAGTTAACGATACAAGAGGCGCAAATAGCCCTTTAGATCCGTCAATTGTGGAAAAGGCTCTTTTCCGTATCTATTTCAGAGCAAGGTGCTGCCGTATCAACGCGAAAGCCAAAGTTCCAAGGAATCACTTTTTGGGACTGGCCAAGTGTATGTATGCATTATGAACTGCCACAATTCAATCACCAGGAAACTTTGCTTATACTAACTTAAGCAATTGAATCGCTTGCCAATGGAAAAGCGGGCAAAATATGCGAGAAAACATTATATTATCAGCTGACATGATAACATGACGTTACACTAGATATCTCGTTTCCTCCTTTATATTGACAAACCATCAATTGTTTCTTCCCTTTCCACGTATTTCAACCAAGGATTTATTGCTGATCACTGGACCGTGTGCTTCGAGGCTTATTGCCTCTTCTTAATGCGCGTGCATGGAACGTGTAAAGAGAGTAAAGAAAGTGGGGTTTCAGGATTGCTTTGTAAAGTTGCCTCGCGGTGACTTTGATCTATAAAACGCTTTTGGCGCCAGCTCCGCTCAGTCATTGTCAAATCAGGATCTTGATCGAATTCGATCAACATTTGCGACGAATACGACAAACGTCAGACATAATCTTATTGTTGACCAATCGACAGTTTGAAGAAATCTGAAGACAAATGTTTGCTACAAGCATACGAGTAAACTCAATAAATGAATTGAATTATTATCGCATGAGGATGAACATATGTGTCATTCCGTACTCTAATAATCGTACGCGCTAGGGATTATTTAGTTGCGAGAGAAGTCACGAATTTCTCATCTTTCAAATTTACGCAGAATAAGTTTTTATTCAATTTTTTTTTTTTTTTTTTTTTTTTTTTTAAATCTGAGAATTTGTTTAGGTTTATGATCATCATATCGGAGGCACTGTCATAGCAATATCTTTTTCTTTTGCATTTGTTATAAATTTTCTTGAATGACTAAACCTTTTTGTTTATAATTACACGAGTGGTATATAAGAAAACACATAAGTTAGTGTAATAATTGCTCCCTGCTTTGGTTATAGTCATTAATTTGACACACACACATATTTTTACCTGTCGTCTATTTGTGTATAATTTGATCGTAAGCATGCAGCTTTTTAAAGAATAACTTTTAAATGACGTGTCTCTTAATTGCATATAAATGTTAGTATATATATATATATATATATATATGTCCCGTAGCATTTGAGTATATATGTATATAAAGTAGGTGTGGTTATACACGTCTTTATGGCCAATAATGACTTTTTAACGTGAGCTGTTATTGTTTTTCTTTGTTAATAATTTATTTCTATACAATCGTCACCATAGCAAAATTATTTTGTAGCTTTGTAACTTTGGAAAGGAATGACATTAGCCCCCTCGTATAGATGTGTATGTTTATGCAAGTTTTGCTTGCTCAGCATTGACTCAACTGTCCTGGTTAATCTGGTTTACATTCCAATATCTCTCTTGTTTCTCTCTTTTTATCTCTCTCCCTCTCCCTCTCCCTCTATATCTTTCTCTCTCTCTCTTAATGACTTTATATGACGAGTGATTTCACCTTCAAATGAGGAGCGATGCATGCGTAAAAACGATTATTAGCTGTTGTTAGTACTCAGAAGATGACAACTCTTTCACGTAAGCTACGAAAGTATGTTTCTTTATTTTCGGAAACCCAGATATATCAGCATTTTGTACATCCGACTTAAAACCTAAACACTCTTATTCGAGAATTGTCCCCCTCCGTTCATCTGCTTGGAATTTGCTCGAGCATTTTCTGAATTTTCTACAATTTATTCATGGGATCATGGACAGAAGGACTTATTTCGAATTGTCGTGATAGCCGCAGGGAGAAGAGTGTTGGGAAAGCGTTTAAATTTTACGCTTCACAATGTTTCTATTCCAAGGACGGTAGCGAAAATAACTGGGGATTATTGCAGTTTTAAAAGAGAGCAATAGTGACAAGCGATAGTCGTCGATTATGTAGCATTTTCGCAATCTGTAAGTGTATAAAAACGCACTCATTTACACATTGAAATCGAATAATTATCATTCGCGACGTAACGTCGATGCATAAACTTTAAACTATATCGAAATCGATTTTCATCAAAATCAAAAATCATTCCAAATTGTTACGCCTATCTGTGACGTAAAAACTATGTTAATAATGAAACGCAAAACGATCTCACTTGCAACTCACACCAATTCGGAGCTAGAGAAGAAATACAATCACATCCATAGAAATTGATGGCTTTGGAGCATAGCTCGTGCTGAGAAAAATTTATCAATAAAGTTAAGCGTATGCCTTAAGCGTATGCTTAATTCCAATGTGCCCGATGATGTACGGATCAAAGAAGAGGCGCTAATATCTCTCGCCAGGAAGTAAGACAAACTTTATCACTCAACTTTACTAGTGGCTTACCAAAGCGTGATTGTGGATATAAATCATTCTCTTCCGTTTGCTCAAGGTGAGGCCTATCTAATACCTCGATGCTCTCATGACCGAAGGGATGAATAGAAAGGACACTTGGTATCTTACAACATTTTTATCAATGCCTTAGGCAGTATCTTAGCAGTGAATCTTTCTTACATTTGAGATCAGAAACCTTTGCTGTTTTTCCTCATAGATTTTCAATATCCACGCAAGTATGTCAAAGCAGTCGATAGCCGCACTCTGAGCTCAGCAGCTCACACCATAATAATCTAATTCTGCCAACCTTCTCAATCTTCACGTGGATCGCCGTAATAGTGCGACTATCTTGGGAAAAGAAGAAATTTCTTGCGTCACATCTTTTGTCTTCCCGTCGCCGGGTAAGTCTTTACTGAACACGTGATTCGGTCGTAATTTCTCTTCGGTCTCTAGCAAATTGAAAGTCACCAAAATCGAGACATGGCATGCAATCGGTGAAAGTGAATGAAAGAGAGAGAAAGCGAAATTACGTGAAAGTGAATAAGGAGCACTTGTAAGGAAAGATTCATACGATAGCAACGATGTGCTTAACCTGCAGTGGGAGAATAGGTTTTTTGGTGTAAGACGTAGACTGGCAGCGGTGTTTATTAATAGATTTACAATTGTCGAAGTAGATACGTCCGTACGATCGAAAGAGGAACTTTTTAATTGCAATCGAAACTAGTTCGCTTTCCTTTCCCATCTTCATTTGTTTTTTTCCCCCTTTCTTTTTTGCATTTTAACTTCTCCTTCTTTTTTATTTCCTATAATCCCATTAACGAAAAGGAAGCAAACAAATTGAAAAATTTTTACTATAATTTTTTTTTTTTTTTTTTTTTTGTTAGTTGAACTTGTTGGACACTACTTACTACTTTGAGTGCTGAGTCGATCCAATGTCGGATTAGGCTTCAACTTTTTATGAAATCAAAGCGATGTTGTCAGTCGATATTTTAATACCTTATAGCAAGGACGAGAACCTGTCTGCGACAAGAGCTTGTCTTTTTCCAAGATTTTTTGCATTACACTTTAACTATGTTCGTGGTATTCGATGCGATGTTATTTTTGTGCTGGCAAGAAAATGTTTTCACTATTAAAACACATCCTGTCTTGAATTATTTCTGCGTAAAGAGAGAATTCGAGAAAGCCAAATAGACACGTGTTTTGGTTGCATACATGAAAATGTTGCAAATAACCGAATCGATTGAATGGATGTTTTATTCTTCCTCTAACAGTGGGCATAATAATAATAATGTCTTCCCATGCTTCGCTCAACTTTCTATTTAAAAAAAAAAAAAAAAAAAAAAAACAAAAAAAGCTTATTTGCCCTAAGGTTATTTGTTTGTTTACAATTTGTTGTTGTTTTTCTTTTGTAAAAAAAATGCAAATGTGGCGAAAAATGTTAAAATTACTTAAAAGACAGCAACAACTACAACTGCAAAATAAAACCGAGCCAACAATTGCAAAAGAAACCTATAAAAAATTTATGATAATTTTTATTTTATATTATTATTATACCCATCATCGAAAGATGGAAGCATACTCGACTTATTGCACCGTTTGTAACACCAACCAATCTATGCTACAGTACTTCTTGTACTTCTTTCGTCTTTTTCGTCATTTATTAGAAACCCACTCTTTATCTTTACTCTTAATCGAGAACGGGATGCCAAGTTTGAAAATAGTCCACAACGACAACGAATTGTAGATATTGTGTGATAACACTTTGGGCTTAGGGCTAATACTAATGCTAAAATGGCTGCGATGCATACGCAAACACATTAAAGTAACAAGTAACGGTAGACGGACGAAGTGTAACTTGTAAGATAATGAAATGAAAAACTTGTCGGATCTATTCGTGGTTAGAGTAGTCGAAAATTCAGTGAAAAGGTGGAGGACCATCCACGCGCCTGCCTACGAAATACTTTATAAATATGAAATATTGAGATGTGTTAAGGCGGTAGTTATTAAGGCGGACATAACTTTCATTGGTGAATGGTAGTTTTTCTTGCTTCATTTTTCTGTTATGGTTGATTGTGAGCGTGTGCAAAGGTTTATATGAATGTATATATATATATACATATACATATACATATTTTATTATTTATTTGAAGATTGAAATAATGCATACGAGAAATCTATCTGAATATTTATTTATACGTATTTATATATACATACATATGTATATGTATAAAATATAGATAAGAAAGCTAAACTGATCGCCCAATGCTTGCAATCATTATCACCTAAAAATTCGCAACGTATTTATGTGATGATGATGATGATGATGATGATGATGATGATGATGATGATGATGATAATTGTTGATGAGGTTTTGCAAAGCGAATTTGTATAATTATTTATACACAACAACAACAATACTAATAACAGACATTGTTGTTGTTATTTGGTAAGTATGCGTGAGGTTGTTGTTACGGTATTTCGTTGGTTGATTTCTTATCTGTTTGTTGCGTTTTGACGACATCGTTAAAATGACTAAAGAAAACAAATATACATGTATACATCTATATATATATATATATATATATATATATATAAATATATATATGTATGTATATATATGGAAAGATGAATTTAATAAAAAAAATATTGAATACTGATTACGTCAAGATTACTATTTGATTACTGGTAATGGTGGATGAACGAGTTAAGGGTAACGTTGTTGACGTTCCTTTCAAGCAATCAGGGACATATAGTAAAGTAGAAACGGGTAGCGAATGAAAGAGAAAGAAAAAACAAAAAAAAAAAAAAATACGCGCGTTTGTGGAGCAAATTCATTTAAGAATATGCTTTTCATGGTTATTGTTGTTGTTATTGCATAAAAATTTTTGTTTTATTTTATTTTATTAATACGGTCGGTATTAATTTCTTAAACTCTTTTAAGTAAATATTTGGCGCGATTGCTTTAGCACTTACACACATATATATGCTCTTGTGACGGAGAGCATTTTTATTCTATACATGTATATATACATATATATATATATATATATATATATATATATGTATATGTATTTATATATATATATTACATATATTTGTGTTTGTTTATAGTTTATGTTAAGTTGATGAAAATATATTTCTATTTAATTATTTGAATATACATAGCATTTGATCTTATTTTTTCGTTTTAAATTCAGTTTAATGTGCAAAGCGCTTTCGTTACTCACGGCGACTACTTTACGTAGCAGACTAAACTTTGTTGATGATGACAACACAGCAAAGAGGAAAATAAAAAAAAAAAAAAAGAAACACAATGAAATGAAAAACGGGCCACTATTAGCTGTGTGTATTGGTGAGTAAGCAACAGTTCGCTTCTTGCAAACACTATGTTGTATAAATTCATTTTATAGAGTATCGAATGTAAATGTACAGATGATTGTTATAGCGCAACCATATAAACGCTTATGTATATGCGAAGCTATTGTAAGAGATTACGATGAAAATGTATACGACGACAATAAGAACAACAACAATAATTACAACTACAACGCAAACGACGCAAACGAACGACGAGCCACGATGATATAGCGATGACTACAACGGCTATGAATCGAGCAATAGCAACAATAACAACCGTATAAAAATGTATAATATTTACAATATATTGTGAACACACACACACACACACACACACACACTCTCACACAAATAAACGAACACTCTGTCAGTAGAATTGTTTGAATACATTACGTCGTCGAATACGTTTCGAACGTTTCAATAGTTAGTCGTATATGTCATTTATTTATATGTGCGGTATTTTAAACATTGATACGTATCTTCTTCTTTTTCGCTCCTTCCCTTTTTCTTTCTTTGCTATGTGCGTTTGGCTATTTGTTAGAGAAAATTTTCACATAAATAAATAAATGCAGAGAGAGAGAGGGAGAGAGAGAAAGAGAGAGAGAAAGAAAGAAAGAGAGAAAAAGAAAGAGATATTACTCTTTCGACAAGAAATACCTTCTTAGTATTTTTAATCACTATCCGCCTACACACATAAATATTGCTAAAGTGTCGTTAATGTTATACAAAAAAAAAAAAAAAAAAAAAAAAAAAAAAAAACAACGTTTTTAAAATCAAAGTTTTCCACTTTGTTTTCATTTGCCGTTCGTGTAGTACTTGCTAAAGAAAAATGAAAGTTCTCCCCTCTCCAATGCAATAACACTGTGCGAAAGTATTTAATGGAAAGCTTGCTCAAGCTATCAATAACTAGTTTTTGTTTTTGTTTTCGTTTTCGTTTTCGTTTTCGTTTGTTTATCTATTTATTCCTTCCTCTAATTTTATTTCGATTTTCTTTCCTTCTTTACTTTCATCGAAGACCGTATGAGTTACATTCGTTGAATATTGTTAGTACTCATACGACCTCTTCCACACTGTGGCCAATTTTATAGAAAATTACATTAAAAGTTGTTTTTTTTTTTGTGTAAATTTCTTTTTACAAGAATTTACATTAACGTCAGTATTTAACTTTAAACCTTTACCAACTAAATTTCAAAAGAAATATAAAAAATTCTACAAGTTACAATTACAATAACAATTCCAATTTTCACAAATGGAAAGCAAAAATGCTAATATGTTGGCTTGAAAGTAGTCAGTCATTTATTTTTTTTTTTTTTGGTTAGATAATGACACATATATAGTATAGTGTTTATATGCGATGGCCTTCTAGTATTCCATCATCTTGGCAACGCTATAATTTCATTGCTAGAAAACTTGTTGGGATCCATCTCGAATAATCTACTGTTTGATGTACGTTCTCAGTACGAAACACTATTACGAAAATCTACAGAGATGACAACAGACGACTTTCACGGATAAAAGGATAGTGTATTTGGGTACATGTGTTCTGAGATCTGGAAAAATGGGGTAAAAAAAACCTTATGTTTATTAGGTACTTGCATATGTTTTGATAACTTTTCCCTTGAAATCGGCATTTGTTGAGAAAAGTTGCTACAAATATGTGTTAATTAAAATATTTTCCATCATTTTCTATAACTTTTCACATTTCAAAGCCGTGTAACAGCTAAGGCATGCTGCCTCGATCTGAACAAGTGGTAATCAGAAGGAGCGAGTATCCGGCGAGTATGCTGGGCTGCGGCAGAACTTGCCGTTCGAGCTGCAATAGTGTACGCTAGACAACTGTCGCAACGTGTATCCGAACGTTGTCACACAAGAGCATTCCTTTGCGTCTGTTAACCGTTATTGCTGGTCTTTTTTGCAACAATATATCGTTCGATTCGTTCAATTGACTCAGTTCGCTTTTAGCCGCTCGTATTGTATTACACCTTGTTGAGGCCATCATAAGCATAGCAAAACTTCGTGGCCATGAATATTCCGCTTCGGCGTCGATGTGAACGGCTCATCTGAAATAACTGACTGAATGACTTTTTGCCCTTGGCAGTAGATCCACGTTTCATCGCCACTCACAACACGCCCCATGAACCTCTTCTTTCTTTGTCTGGCAAGCAATAAAACCGCAATGATGTTCGCGATTCGTTGAGTTGGTGGCTATGTTCCCTTCCAACGCATGTAAACGTCTAGAAACAGTTCAACTTATCAACTACTAAGATGATCAAAAGTTCCTTGAGAGTGTGAGTTGGGGTTTCGTTCAATAAGTCTTGCAATTCATGATCTTCGAACTGTTTCGGTCGTCTTTGCCGCCATCGCTCCATGATCAACGTCATTCAAGTTCAACCGCTGTGTGCATTGATATTTCGCATTACTTTCTCATTTTTACCAAAAGATGTCGCTCATCATCAAAATACATGCAATTCGCAATTATTTTAAGTATAACGGCATTTTCAGCCATTCCATCATTCGAGCATCATAATGTCACCATCAAATAAGACAAAAATATGTTGCTAACGTCGTACTTGGTATACATAATACAATAAATATAAAGTAATATTTTTTCTTTGTTCCAAATAACTTTTCTTTATAAAATTTTATGCGTATTTGTTTGTTCTTCACACATGTGTTACGTATGTTTAACACTTGTTACGTATTTGCTGTCGTAATCATGCCCTAAATAAAATGTTTCTGTTTCTGTCATTCAATCCTTTCTCTTTTATTGAAGCCTTACATATGCGCACAAATTATATTCGCACGAATTTTACAATTTTTTTCGAAGTTTTACGTAATAAAATTTTCCCCAAAGGTTGACCGAAACTCTCGTATTGCTGATAAACATGATATCCACGTACCACTGTAGCATGCACAACTCCACGCAAACGTTGATTTGTATATGGTGTCGACTGGAAAAGACAACAAAATGGTTTGAAAATCAATTATATGCATTCTTGTCTTTATATTCTTACTTTATTGGAAGACTGTAACATATCGGGTGATACCTGGAATTCTTCATCGGGATTCCATATACAAAAGTCCGCATCGTAACCTTCAGCTATTTTACCTTTAAATCTCTCCAAACCACAAAGTAAAGCAGGATTTTCACACATCGATTTGTAAATATGCTGCATGCCTAAGCCATATCTCTGGCAATGGGTCCAAATTATTGAGAGACCTGAAGAACTTTTTATATTTAAAAAAAAAAAAAAAAAAAAAAAAAGAAAAAAACCACCGACATGTCTACTCACCTAGTTGGAGTGAAGAAATGCCTGGCCAAGCATTTAAAAAGTTTCCTCTAGTGCGTCCGTATGTCAAGCACTTAGGGCCCGCTGTAGCTGGTGAATGATTGGAGGCTATTACATCTAAGCAACCAGTTCGTATTGCCTCCCATAAAGCCGGTTGATTCGTCTTTGATCTAATCGGCGGTTGAGTTTTAAATTCCGTACGGCAGTCCTCTATATCTTCGGCCGCTAGACTTAAATAGTGTGGGCAAGTTTCAGCGGTTAGCTGAGCTCCTTTATCCTTACAGTCTTTGATAAGGGATAAGACCTCGTTGGAACTCAAATTTAATAAATGAAAATGTTTCCTAGAGATACAAAAGAAACACAATAGAAATAATATTAAAGCGGATTTAAATCCACTTTCTATAATCATCAAGCTCATGATTTTAATTTGTGGATTAAAAAGAAAATCACTTTTAAAGTAAACGAGTCGTGTATTGACAACAAACTTTTTATGCTTCAAAGCTAGTTCCGTTATTGCTTGTACGGCATTTATTTCCATTTGAGACGGTCTTGTTCGCAGATATGACTCATAGCACTTCGGTTCGTTTTCGTTGGCTGCTACCGGCTGTTGTAGAGCACTTTCAGCATGTACTGCTATGACAATGTCATCGTCTAATTTGCAAAGAATATCATGAAGTTGCTCAGTCGTAATGGCGGGAAATTCTTTATTAACTGGCTCGGCGGTATGTGTTAAAGAGCACTGCAGGCCCATGACACCAGCGCTTAGTAGAGATGATAACTCTTCTGAGTTGTCTGGTATTAGACCACCCCAGAAGCCTACATCTACAAAAATTTTTCCACGAGCAGTAGAAGTTTTAGCCCTGAGTCCAGCCATAGTAGTTGTAGGTGGCACAGCATTACTAAAATCATAAATAATTTATCCGATGAAATTTGTTTTACGATTTAAACGAGCTCACGTAGGCCGATCGATAATAGTGGTAAAACCACCTGCTGCCGCCGCTTTTGTTGCATTTGAAAAACCCTCCCAATCTTTCCGTCCCGGCTCGTTAATATGCACATTGACATCAATGAGGCCTGGCATTAACACCATATTTTCAAAATCAAAAACCTAAGAGTACATCCCTTTAAGTTTCCACTTAGTTGCTCTCTCTCTCTCTCTCTCTTAATTGCTTGCACCTACCGCTTGCGATTCTGTGTTGTACAAATAACTGTTAACCTCTTGCGGTGTACGCATTACTTTCCTTACGATACCATCTTCGCTCACTATAATACCACCATTTAGGAAATTCTCTTCAGTACCCAAGTAGATGCGTTTGCTTAGAAATAATAAATCCATTCCACTTTTATAAATTTTATAAATATTTATCTTCGCACATAACTCTTCCGAGTTTTTTATTAATGTGCTGCCAAAGATCTCGTTCGGCTAACAACTAAATATTTATTTCGCTTAAAAGCTTTCTCGATCGGTGAGCAAATAAAGCTTTTCAATAAATACGCTAAACTACATAAACAAAAGCTCCTTGGCTACTATGGTTTGATTTCAAGAGTGAAAAAATAAATGAATTCATTAAAAAAAAGTGCCGACAATTAAAAATTCTTTCACTTTACATTAGTTATCCGAAGCCATTTAGCGTAGCCGTGCAGCATGTGCGCTTTTGATTTAAAGTTGACGATGACACCTATATGGAAACACTGGATGTCTGGATAATATCGACCGTCGAATGGTACGTTTCAAAATTTGATGACATTTCGTGACTATTACTGCACCAGTTGCAGTTGTTATAGTGACGTCATTTTTCTCATTTTCAAAGCAATCGAAAAATCGAAATTTTCTTGTGCTGATTAAAAAAAACGTTGCTTTGCATCCCAACTGATCACACCGTTCATATCGGCTGCGAGACTGAATCGCTTTGCCAAGAAGATGATATATTTTATTTGGTGCGATCAGAAGAACATTAAAGTCTGGCGAAAAACATTGTCCCACAGATGGGAAAAATGTGGCCAATGCTTCGAATAAAAATTTTTCTTTTTTGATTTTCATATATTAGGTCGTATAAAAAGTCTTCGAGGTTTTTCTCGCGGGATGATGTTAATGCCTATATATCGGGCAACATTCACCCGATTGTCTTAAACGAAGATGTGCTTAAAAAGAGACATTTCAGGTGACATGTTCTGTGAAGACGAGAAGTTTTATTATTATTATTATTATAAATTTCGCCAGAGAATAAATTCTAACAGTAAAGTCCTAAGCGCACTAGCAAAAGTAAAAAGTTATATTGATTTGAAAATGGCTCAAATGTCTGAAGAAATTCTCTATGTAATGCTTTTTTCCATTGCATTAAAAAAGCAAAAAAAAATGCCGAAAAATTTGTGAAGTGTTCGGTGAGAATGCTGCGAATGAATAGCGTTGTCAAAGGTTCACCTCTGGAATTTTGCAACTGGTGGAGCAAGACCGGCACGTAAGCTATCAGGAATGGGAGGGGCACTAAACGTCAAGCACATGACAGTTTGTGATCATTTGAAAAGAGCGGGAAAAACCGCAAAGACCTTCTTATGTCACTCATTAATAAACGTGTATTTTCTACACACAAAAATTCTGGTTTCATGCAAGCATGCGTGGAGCAAGAGATGATTTGATTAGCTTGTGTTAAAATGTACAAAATAAAATCCTGATCATCCTGATCCTGACATCAATTATAGTAATTGTTTATAGAGCAAAAAAGTTATGCCGTTGCTCATACTAAAACATTTGTTTAAAGACTACATGTTCGACAAGTTCCGCATATTCATTGACTTCTGTGACATAACCAGCCAGCACGGTCCAGTATTTGCGTCATTAATCGATCGCTAACAGATAAGTACGTGGAACACGATATACAATGCAATCAAAATATTATGCTTTCGATGATCGAGCGTTAACTGTCATCTATCCTACTGTGCTTCGATTAATATGATGATGTGCTTTCATAATAGATTGGACTATGAATGGGAGACAAGAAAAACCAATCAGTTAATCGGATTAAAAACAATTACTTGAGTGATATCTGATATCTGGTATAAGTGATTTATTTTCAAAAGCCTTATAAACCGAGAAATCGCTTAAAGCAAACGAGGATTTAATCTTGACTTGCGCAGCATGAAATCGATCAAGTGTCAAGTCAGTCGAATAGAGTGAACAGTTGTGAAAGCCTAATGTATTATATAACAATAATTGGCAATAATAGTTTGCTGATCATTAAGTTCAGTCAATTAACATTATTATGTAACGTATTTTATAGGCAAGACGTGGAAAGTGTTTTAATAGAGTCATTGGCTAGAAATACTTGAAGAATACCGTGCCATGCAATTTGAAGTATGGAAAACAGTGAAGTAGTGCCTTGCAAACTCTCTTTGTCTTGTCTAGTACTTCTAAAATTCCAGTTGTTAGGAAGACGCACAAATCGACAAAGGGCTTATAGTGCATTAATATTAAATATATATGTGCGCATATATGCTATATTAAATAAAGATAAAGATAAATGATTTATTCACAAAAATCCCTTTTTTCACTATCAAATATATCTGCGTATGTCCGTAGGCCTGTAGGAATTTTTCCACTGAAATTTACTAAAGTATCTGATGGAATATAAAGAGCGGAAATCTTTATTATAAGTTGAAGTAAGCGCTCGCAGGAAAACCAATTACGTTTGTAAAGTAATCTTGGGATTTTTCGCTTGTTTTTACACACACTTATGCATCCAATATGTGCGATTAAAAACCCCGAAGTGTATATCCCTCTGCTTTGCAAACAGTCGATAAAATGTGACGTCACAACACGAAAACCTTTAACTTTACTGCTAATTTTGGCCATACAAGTAATAAGAATGAAAGAGAAAACAGTCGAATAGCTGTCAACGCAACAGCGCTGCTTGTATTACGTTAGCGGAGAGATTCAAAAGACCGCAAGCAGAGAATTCCTTTCCATTTTTCAATTTTCCTGAGCACGCCAGCTGTACTACTTCTTTCTGACCGTCCTGTACACTCCCCTGATTGCATCGTATAGGGAGCGTGAGCGCGTTCATATCTATTAGCCTTTATTGTTTGGATTATTGTTGTGCATCTATTTGCCGTTGGGGACAGCGGAGGTATTCCTTCAGATATGGACTTCGCCATAACAGAAGCACGCAAAAATATGATTTGAAACAATTGGGTGGAAGATAAGGATAGCATTTTTGCTTGGAGTAGCAACAGTATTAAGCGGTACGACTTACTATTAGAGGTGCCACCTGCTAGAAATTGCGGGTTCAATAATGAAGAAGTAGAGATTTTGAATTTTAGGCAGTGTAAAGCCCTTTTGAACGAATCCATTCATATTTTATGATTTCGGCTTTAGTTTTTGCGTTCGGTTTATCTATTCACAGGCCATGGACTTTTGAGTGCATTTTTGGATGTTGTCAGTGGAGTGACGTCACTGGACGTTGTGGGGTGAACTTCATGGGGTTTTGCGAATTCCAATCATAAGCTTCCCTTTTTTTTCGGGTGTCGCAAATGATGCGATTTCGTTTTCACGTCTTCTGCTACATTGTTTTGGATCCTCAGATTATCTATGAAGAGACGATTGGGATCTAATGAGTAGCGGGGACTATGTGAGTGGCGTTTCCCTAAACGGAAGAGGTGGGTTCATGAATATAACATAGACTTGTTCCCCTTACTGCACCTTCATGTGCAGATTTATTACGTTATTGCGCAGGTCGTATAGGACCCAATCAATTTAATTCAGAGGGTTATTCTTTTCTTTCTGACGCTACGGGTGCCGGGACACTCGAAACAAATTTCTGACTCAGCCTAACGGAATTTCACTGGAAAAGCGTTTGCTCGTTATTGTGGTGCTTGACAATCGGGTATTCACGCGTATCAAGACATAGGTTTTAGATGGGACTTGTTCTCGCCAGAGAAAAGGACACACTTAGCGAATGTGTTTTTTCATCTGCCACTCGAAGGAAAATCATTCTCGAGGCGACGAATGATGTTTTTCCACTCACGGTAGAAGCCCTAAGATTCCCATAAAATTAACGGACGTCGTTTTTAGGAATAAGTAACTGACTTTGCAACTTTGGACGTTCCTATAAGAGTGCGGTTGAATGCTTAACTCGTTGCTGAACATTCAAAATGAGATTTTATTCTTCCATAGAGTGCCTGATGGCGTCGCACCTGCTCAGTTGTACGTTCTTCCGGTAAAAGACTGGAAACTTTTTCCATACCAAATGGTAGTCGATAAATAGTTGAATCATTATATATGGGGCTCTTGCCTAAGGCAATTACAGGTCACCCTTGTCCACTTTTAATGTTGCTTCAATAGAAGTTTTCTTTCTGAACTGTACTTTTCGAATCTTACGGTTTCATTTCATTGACTTGTACTTTCTCCTACATTCTCGTCCTTATTGAAGTCTTGTTATTTCCATTTTTATTTTATAAATCGTTCCACACAGCCTTTCAAATTTACATTGAGTAAGAAATGAATGATTAAATGTTGTTTATTATCTTTTACGTGGTCATCGATTGACCTGCACATGGAAAATAATTGCAGTTCTCAAGTGTGTAAAAATTTTATTTATACCTTTTTGTTGTTGTTGTTTTTTTTTTTTTTTTCAATTAAAGAAAAGAAATTTACCAGGCAACGGTATACGAACAATTTCAAGTGATTTGTTGAATCAATAAATGCCATAAGTAAATTGAGAAATATCAAGCGATTCTTCTTCTCTTGTTGTTCATTAGGCGAAACGCCTAACGCACATTTTCTGTATTTTTTTTTTTATATTGTATGTAAGAATTTATTCTGTGCTGAAATGTTTGCAGAGAATTATGGCTCAAGAACAACAAATTAGAAAAGGAAATACTATTGTAAATAATTATGGAAGGTATTAATGCTCGGCATTCCTTGCAATGTTAATTTTGTTCTCATCCCTTTTGATTGATCATATACTTCTAGAGTTAACAATTTGACTAGTCACGAACGGTTCAGAGTTAGTTTTTGTACCGATTTGGATAAATCGGTGCTGGTGAATAATTTTGAAAAGCGCGGCTGGTCACAGGTGGGCTCCGATGATGATTGGAATTTTTATTGGGCCTGCGTGCAATCGTGTCGCGGTATATTCAGCGTCGACAGCGGTTACCGCATGAATGATAATCAAATGATTAATCACTTTCCAAATCATTATGAATTGTCGCGTAAAGATTTGTTAGTGAAGAATATTAAACGTTATCGGAAAGATCTAGAGCGTGATGGTAACGGGCTAGCTGAGAAAGCTGGGTCAAATTGGTCCAACACTGCTAGTACGCGTTATTTGCATTTGGATTTCGTGCCAATAACATTCGTTTTACCAGCTGGTGAGTCCGCCTAAACAAATGAAATCATTTTAAGACTAACTGTAAATATTTCAGATTATAATATGTTCGTGGAGGAGTATCGTAAAAATCCTCAAAGCACCTGGATTATGAAGCCTTGCGGTAAATCACAAGGCGCCGGCATTTTCCTCATTAACAAATTGTCCAAATTGAAGCGGTGGTCGCGTGAGGCCAAGAATGCCTTTCATCCACAAATTGCTAAAGAGAGTTACGTCATTTCACGCTATATAGACAATCCTCTGCTAATCGGGGGAAAAAAATTTGATTTGCGTTTATATGTGTTAGTGACATCATTCCGGCCCTTAAAAGCGTATCTCTTCAAGCAGGGTTTTTGTCGGTTTTGCACAGTTAAATACGATACCAGTGTTACCGAACTAGACAACATGTACGTGCACTTAACCAATGTTAGCGTTCAAAAGCATGGAGTAAGTGCAGCACAAAAGTTTATTTTTACTGAATTCTCGATAAATGCAATTTTCTAAAATTATTACTCTGTTGGCAGACTGAATACAATTCTTTGCATGGGGGCAAGTGGTCGGTGCAAAATTTAGCTCTGTATTTAGAAGGCACGCATGGCAAAGAGGTCACCGATCGTTTATTCGGCGCGATATCTTGGCTGATAGTGCACTCGTTGAAAGCTGTAGCTCCTGTTATGGCTAACGATCGGCATTGTTTCGAATGTTACGGTTATGATATCATTATTGATAATAATTTGAAACCCTGGCTGGTCGAAGTGAATGCGTCTCCTTCGCTTACCTCCACCACAGTAACTGATCGCATTTTAAAATATAAATTAATCGATAATATATTATCTGTAGTCTTACCACCTGACGGAGTGCCGGAGTAAGTTTCCTTTTCATCACCAAAAGAAGAAGCCCTTATCTTAATTGGAATTTCTTTACACTCTATCTAGTGTGCGCTGGAATAAAATACCAAGTCAAGATGCTTTGGGTAATTTTGAGTTACTATTGGATGAGGAAATAGCTGCCCAAGAAGACAATTCAAATACACATCATAGCAAGAACGCAAGATCCTTAGGTAACAGATGGAAATAGTAAACGAACTTAATTCTGTATATGAATCTACTGTTTATTGATTTTGTTTAAAGTTTTATAGAAAATAGAATTAGTGCAATACTAAATAACATAAATTGTAAAAAATACAGTATCTTTTTAAAGTTAATCATAACTGTTTCACGTTTTTTTTTACAAAACTTCAAATTATTCCTCTGATTCATCTGAAGGGTAACTATAGACTTTTCAGAAAATCAGTTTCTTTTTTATCGTCTCGTCTTATTATACCCATCACCGAAGGACGAGAGGTATATTCCTTTTGTCAAAACATTTACAATAGCCAGAAGGACACTTCGGAGATCCCACAAAGTACACGTGATGTTCTGAATTAATTTCCGGATGTCACTCTGTTCGTCGGTGCAATGTCTGTTCCAAACTTTCTACTAACTACACAAATAAAGCTATCGACTTCAAATTTGGCAGGAACACTGGAACTTCTTGTACGCAGTTTGGTAATGCAAATGGGTCAAATCGGTCGGAGGACGCGTCCACACTACCACTCAAACTGATAACACCTCTGCTTTTCAAAAGGAATAAGAAATTGGTTTTTTTCTCAGTATTCAATGATCTGCTAAATACGAAGTCGATACCTTCATTTGTCCGGCTAGGAGAATGTGTAGAGCAGATATTAAACAGACGGACAGACAGACATGCTCAAATCGATTCAGAGTTTGATGCTAATAAAGAATATGTATACTTTGTGGGGCCTCTGATGCTTCCTTTTGGACGTTGCAAACGTTTTGACAAAATGAATGCATCCCTCATCCTCCCGTGGTGGGTATTAAAATAGGTTTCTTTTAGGCTTCTGGACTGATGTTCCCCTTAGTAGTACTCTACCGAAATTACTTCTTATTTGATTGATTTATTAAGCTGCTATCTTAGCTGCTATGTTATAATTCCAAAGTAAGCGCATAAGAGTTGCCATGAAGATAATCCACCAGCCAATTACTTCCGGTGCTATAAAAAAATACTTTCTTTTTTCCTCAAAATTCGACTTTACTCATTAAAAT
This sequence comes from Glossina austeni, assembly GCA_000688735.1. Classification (NCBI taxonomy): domain Eukaryota; kingdom Metazoa; phylum Arthropoda; class Insecta; order Diptera; family Glossinidae; genus Glossina; species Glossina austeni. The sequence goes on from KK502403.1 coordinate 3,102,271, forward strand.
AACTCTCATGAAGAGTGATACAATCATTCCAATGCTTTACCAATATTTCGATGCCTTTCTTGTCTGTATTCCGATCATTGCATGTTTTTGATCAGTTTTTCCCTTGAAAAAGGCATTTATTAAGACAAGTTTGCAAAATATGTGTTTATTAAAATGTTTTCCACTTTTTCGCATCTTTTTGGCAACATGACGGTACGGTGTCGAAAGAACGATATTGGTTTTGCAGCGATTCAATTGTCGACTCATTTTCGCTTTTCTTCAGCATTTCGAAATCGTGCGTCAGCCGAGACATGCCGCATCGATCTGAATAACCTCATGTGTCCTTTTCAACTCTTGCAAACTGTGGCCGAATGTTGCGATGCAAGGCACTACATTTTTCTGATTCCACCATATGCACAGCAAAACTTTGTGGCTATAAATATTCCGCTTCCGTGTCGATGTAGATGGCTTTCCCGGGCTAACCCATGAGCATTCTCAGTCAATTTGTGTGGTGGTAGTGTTACCTCGTTTTCGATCCCATCCCATCGTATGTAAACGTTATAGAAACAGTGGATTCAGCAATTGCTACGGTGTTCGAAAGTTCATTGAGACCTTGAGCTGGTTTCTCTACTAATAAGTGTTGCAATTCATTGCCTTCGATTGTTTTTAGTTTTCCAAGCTGTTCTTTGTCATTGACGTCAAGATCACCGCTTTTAAACCATTTTAAACCAAAACCGATTACTGGGTTATGATGGAGCAGCGTTAGCATAAGCTTCTAAAAATGTTTGATTTGGCTTCGCCAGCAGATTTCTTCAACTCAAACAGCAAATGCAATTTAGAGCGTTCCGTCATTACCGTCCGTATGCACTGAATAGTTCAATAATACCAAGTGGGAAATTGTTATTTTATGTTATCGATTCCCTCATGGGTTGTTATTACAAATTCAAGTTTTGCCTTCCAAACGTCGACTCTTACAAGTTCCGAATTATCTTCTTCTTACGAATCTTAATCTTTAATGTAATTATGAAGCGAAATGGGTTTGGAGAGTAGAATGCGAATTCTAGAAGACTGAAAAATATGAGAAGAAATTTTTTTTTGAGAATAAATTAAAATACGTGGTGAAAAGTACATTTTTTCCGAGAGTCACATTTATGTGAGTGTGCGCAAAAGTTTGGAGAGTCTAGAAAAAATCGAATATCTTATATAAAAAATTATTAAGTGCCCTAAGTTTTTATGCATAGTCACATAAAAGTCTTTGGAAAAAAAATTCATTTCCCACTTAAACAAAAGATTGTATAAAAAGTGAGAAAAATAAATTCGATTGCGACCGAGTCTTTCGTACCCACCACTGTTATCTTATAAAAGATTGGAAAAAATGTGAAATATAAATTTGCATATTTCATAGTATTGAGTGGGCGCGGTCGATTTTTTTTATTTTTGTAGGTTAAGCTTGTGGAAATTTATATCGTGCTCTTAATTTTGGTTATATAGACGTTTGCGCGTTGTAGGCGTTATAACGACTATGATGTCTGTAAGAATCGTCTCTGTCTGAATATCGAACTAGTGACTTTATTATTTTCAGGGTTACTCTTAAGTGCCACTTGAAGAGGATCGGACGTTGTAGAGACGGACACACGTATCATTGCTGAGCTGGCAGACATGGAGGGGGGGATTAAATTTTTATTCCACGGGCACTCCATAGACGATTACATCGAAAAGAAATACACGTGCTTTACCGTTATAGAAACAGATGTAAGTCTATGTTTTAACGTCTGCACCTGGCATGAGTATTAATCAGACGGCTTGCCTACAAACATTGTTAATCGAGAGGTAAGTTGATTGACGACCGCGATCAGGGAGAGAGACAATCCCCATTGAAGGTGGCCTCGCTACTCTGAAGTACCGCAATAGAAAATGGGTGTGGGCCAAATTCTCGTTTAGTGGTCTACGTCGAGCTGTTGGTCGGTTCTTTCCACATACGGACAGACGGACAGATGAAAATGCTAAATTGATTTAGAATTTGATATTGATGTCCCTGAAGATTCTTTCCGGATATACCCCCATTCTTCGGCGATAGGTATAATAAGAAATTTGAAAAGAAAATTGATTTTGCTAAACTCAGACTACGTCAACTGATGTTTTGTGTGTATTCTCGCATATGAGGGCTCCTATGAGAAAGCATGCCTTTATGTGGAACCAAGTCATACTTTTTGATATTTTATCAAAAAAAAATAAGTGAAGAATTGCGTTAAGCGAAGCGTCGAAGAATATTTAATGCTCGGCCTTGACTGAATATAATCTTCTTTTACTTGTTTTCAGTTTCGTTCAATTTTTCAAAATCCTTTTGTTAATATTTCGATATCTTAGAATCAAGAGATCTATCTTACGGATCAGTATGGATCAAGCAGTAGGTACTAACTTGACCCCAGCAAATAAATAAAGAATACTTATGTGTATTGACAACGATATGGTTGATGGGGCTTTCCGAGGATCAAGAATTTTAAACGTTTAAAAATTATCGAGATTAGTGAGAAGCAGGCGAGAATTGTAATCGTTACCCTAAAAAAAAAAAAGAAAAGAATTTTTAAGGTGGCTTTTAAAACAACTTTTTATTAGAAATTCAATATATTTGACTTCTAATGATATCATTTTTCGAATTTTTTGTCATTGAAAAGTTAGTTAAAAAGACAAAAAATATTTTTTTTATTGCAAAAGATGTAATAATCTGTCCATTGAAAGAAATGTAAAGAAACGTTCTTTTGTAACGACATACAGAGAATTTTTTTCAAATTGTTGAACCAATAAATACCAATAAAAAAGTGAATTGAAAAATTTTAAGCGACTTTCTCCTATCTTTCCTTTTGTCGTGTGAAGTAATAAATTTTTCGTTGTGTTGATATAGAGAAAATTTTCCTTGATCCATACGATTTGCTGAAGATTATGACTCAAGACCAAATAAGTAGGAAAGCAAATTTTTATGGAAGGTGTGAAATTTCTAAATTCGTTGGTATATGTAATAATTTGAAAATCGTATAATCGATAATGTCCTTCTAGGGTTAATAATTTCGCGGATAATGAGAACTGCAGGGTTGCATACTGTACTGATTTTGATAAATCCATTCTGATGAATAATTTTGGAAAGCGTGGCTGGGTACAAGTTGCATCCGAAGAATATTGGAATTTTTATTGGGCCTGCGTGCAATCGTGTCGCGGTATATTCAGCGTCGACAGCGGTTACCGCATGAATGATAATCAAATGATTAATCAC
>KK502403.1:3106732-3149821 GCA_000688735.1 Glossina austeni
CTTTACTCTCTATCTAGTGTGCGCTGGAATAAAATACCAAGTCAAGATGCTTTGGGTAATTTTGAGTTACTATTGGATGAGGAAATAGCTGCCCATGAAGAGAACCACCATGCGAGTCATATCAGAATTTGCAAATCTTTGGCTAACAGATGGAAGTAAGAAACAAATATTGTTACACATGTGAATTATGTTTCTATTTGACAATCGTATATGTTTCATATAAAAATGTCCTTCCTTACTAACTGTTTACGGAAAATTTTTAAGTAATATAAACGATATAATAAAAAATAGTAAATTAAAATGTAATCTATATTTAATTATAATTTACAGTTTTTATTTATATTGTATAAAAACAAAGTTTTGTCTATGAATCGTTAGATGGCTCTACGCCAAAAATCGTTTGCCATTGTGGCAGAAAAAAACTATTTTTTTTTTTGAATTTGTAATAAAAACTAAACGATAAAAGAAATTAAGATGAATTTTCTTTTCTTTTAGTTATTGATTTAATCCATTTTTATTTGAAAATGACTTCATTTTAATGACTGGACTCTGGATTTTTGTAAAAGCCATTTTATAAATACTTTCCCACAAAGAACTACTCCGATGTCACCGATAACGCGAAGAATCTTGGAAAATTATATCATACGAGGATACGCGGCCTATTGGAGCAAGCCAAAGCCAAAGGAAAAAGTTCTATAGTGTTATACCGCATGATCCTTGTGACAAGCTCACAAAAACGCTTTTGAAGATTACACGATCATTGAACGTTTCTCCCAATACATTGATTGTGTCATGAAGTATATGCAAGCAAGTGAAATTATTTTTTTTGAGTCACATATCGTCCAAGCCTACTGCTATTACTACTACTTCTACTTCGTGCCACAAAGAATCAATCATAATAATCGTGTTTCTGTAGTGTTCTGCATTGCAGATAACTGTAATCGCATTTTCAGCCCACAAACCACATTAAAAATTTAATTTTGTACACGTAAAAGTCCTTTAGACACATCAGATGGGTTTTCTTTACACCGAACGATCGGGGCAATAATCCTTATTTACGAAGTCACTTAGCTTAATCTGAACTTTTCGTAATAAGTTCTAACAATTTCTGTATGCAGTCCAACTATGCACGATAATGAAAAATAATGGCAAAGACCGAACAACATAATGGCCCAGATCTCAATTAGAAGTCTATTTTTATTTACGTGACATGATGATATAAATGATATAATATTATAAAAAGAAGCATCAAAGTAAATATATTTTCTGAAAATTATTTCTGAATTTAGAATCGATCTAACAGCTTGAAAAGATATTCGTAGATATGCAATAAAAGACGGAGAAAGATCGTAGGGGTAGAGATTAGCGCTTTTCATTTTTCACGCTATTCAAGCATAGTCGCAACTTATATGTATATAGTTCCATGCCTAATAGATATTAGGAGAAATTATGTAATTTCGATCAATAAATTGAAAATACGAAAAACTTGTTCTCGTAATGGTTCAGATTATAAGAATCTCTTTCATTTTATGAAACACATATGACTCAACGCTTAAGGAAACTTTTCGAAGCTTAGAAGCTTTCCTCATAGGCAACGCTTTGAATTTTCTTCTTCTTATCGCATCAATTGTTTTAAAGCTACAACTTCTCGTATACTAAATAATAGTTAACGTCTTCCGAAACATGTTCGGCAGATATAGCCGTAACTCTCGGCTCTCGGAATTAACTAAACACTTGGTCTGATGCATGATCAAAGTACCATGTCCAAGGCATCGACGCTTGTGCGTTCTTTTTCGGTTAACTAGATAATGGACGGCAAAATACTTTATGCAAGCTCGGATTTTCAATTAAACACAATTGTAATAATACTTTTAACGAATTTGTCCATAAGATTCCATTAGAATCGATATTTTTTTTTTTTTAACACAAAATCTTTTACGCCATGATAAATATGAAAACCATTTGTACCATAAATAATTTACAATAAATTTTCAAGATTTATTGTTGCAATACAAATATAAATGTCATTCAATATAATTTCGTTTGGTGCTACTTTTGCTTTTACAAAATATAAGATGATTGATGAAATAAAAAAAAAAAAGAAGAAAATAATAATAATAATAATTATAATAATATATAAGAACTTAAATGTTATTACATAATTACTACCATTTAAGCAGTCTAGTTATACGGAAATGCTAATGAATATAATTTTTCTTTTATTATTTTATAAAGACAAAAAAGAAAGTGTATATATATATATATATATATATATATATGATAAAAAAAAAAAATCAAGTATAAAGAAAAATTTAGTTATATACAATTCAGTTAGTAAAGTTAAATGTGAAAATTTTCAAGTAAATATTGCTTTACGTACATAATTTTTATAAATATTTTTACAAATTTTACTTAACAACAAAAAGATTGCAATACATTGAATATATTTTGAAATATTATACGAGAAGTACGTACGTAGAAATTGAAAAGTCTTTTTCTATAATTTTTTCCAATTTTGAGAGTTAAACTTACGTCGAGTTTCTCATAGCTTGAAACCCAAAACAAGCGGCATTAGGACAATTTAGTTCGATACATAGTTCTCGTCATACGGAGTACAAACTCTTTTGTTTTACGTGAAAAGAATTAATTTCAAGAGAACTTATCTGCTTTTCATGCTTTTAAGCAACGGTATAAATATGTTTAGGCGTCCACGCCTTATGATATCTTATCATGAAATGATTTAAATGAAAACAATTGCAACACTTCCTTCCGCCTTAGAAGCAAATGTTTGGGAATGACCTTTGCGTTATATGATCTGGCAATATAATATCTGCTGGTCAAGCTTTTGCGGTTTGTGAGTCTTGCAGGTGCGGCCCTTCCAAATTTGATTTTTGAATATGTCAGTCAAATTTCGGTTACAGGAACTAAATTACAGAGAAAAATTATTCGTAATTCATCTGAGCTCATTTTGATTTATTTTTCGTTAAAGTGGTTTTATATCTTTCTTAAAAAAATGTTCAATTTCAGTTCCTTCAATTGTTTTGTAGTTAATTTTTGAATGAATTTAGCTCAGTTTTAAAAGCAAGGGGCAAAGCTGTGTTATCGCTCTAAAGCTAAACGTAGAAACTGATAATTTTGTTTAAACCATGAAACCTTAAGTCACCCTAGTAAAAATTTAGGCTAAGCAAACACTTCACCAATGGCCTAAAAAAGCTTTTAAATTTAGGCCTCAGCAAACATTGAAATAAAATGTTGAAACTATGACTATTCATGTCGTGGCCCAACTTTAATATATAAGTCATAATGGAAGTAAACAATCAAGTTAGGTCCTTAATAAGCAACTAAGTTATAGGCTTACAAAAAAATTAATGTGCGGCTTCAGCAAACATTCTAGCGGTGCCTTTCGTAAACATTCAAGCTACGCGATACTAAATGACCATTGAAGGTACAGTCATAATCAGCTTTCAAACTACGATTTCAATTGTAACGATCCAAATAAACCAATCACCTGCAAATCAACTCCGATTTTTGCATATATCAAATATGCATTTGTAAATAATTTATAGACCGTGTAATGTCGTCGTGTGCGGGCTTATAAACAGAAGGGTAAAATTAGTACGTAGTTTCTACGCTTCTCGGGCGGATATGATAAGTCAGTAAAAAAGAAATTTCACGAAATATTTTCATCATAGATATTAACAATTGACATAATGATATATATGAAATATAGAAAAGGGGAAAAAGAGAGGGAAATATTTTTCTTGCCAACTTAATAGTTGATTAATTATACGCATATGTATTATGTAATGTATGTTAACGTTAACTTAAGATAGCGTTTCGTATTTTTGGAATGCAGCAGTGCTTTCTTATGCTTATGGTTATTGTTGTTTTAATATATATCGGTTTACAAAGATTATATAGATCTTTTTATTTAATCAAAAGATTAGAAAATAGTGTTGGATATAAGGAAATCACAGTTTTAATTTTTAATGTTTATTATCCTGTTAGAGAAGAAAGAGAACTTTACTCAATTAAATATTTGGTAAATTTATAAAAGAATATCTTCATTTTAAATATGTGTATAATCATCAAATGTCTTTAATAATCAATCAAGTATAATTTTAAAGAACTACGAAAAAAAAAAAAAAAATTATTAACTACAATATATTCGTTGAAGTGCATTTAGAAAAATATGTAAACAAATTTTTTGAAAACTTAATTTTTTTTTTAAGCATATATTATAAATATTATGCAAATATTGCAAGTTTCATTCGTTATTATTATTATTTTTTCTTAAATATTTTAATTATCATAATAATCATATTTACAATAATTACTGATGATGTAAGTACATCTAACGCTTAGTTTCTTTGGAAATTTTTCGAAAAAGAAATTTTTTAAAAAAATTTGCAAAATTTGAAATTAAAAAAATATATAATATATATATATATATATATATATATATTAATAAGAAAATCTAAAGAGAAATAATTAACCATATTAAACATTAGCATTCGGTGGCAAAACAGAAAATCTCCACAACGTCCTCCTCCTCGTCTTCATCCTCCTCTTTTACGAAATCGTTAACGTTCATCTGCTCAAATTTCATATTATCCTCTCGATTAACGCTAAGGCTAGTGTTTTTTAGAAAAACGCCTCCGCCTTTAAAACGGCGAAGAACGTTTGCCTATAGTCACACTTTTGAAGCCGTATGTTGTGGACCAGCTACCGAATTATTATTATACTGCAATTGGGTTTGTTTTTGCACTGTTTGATAGGTAGGCTGGCCGTTAGTCACCTTATTGCTTTTATTATTATTATTATTATTATTATTATTATTAGTATTATTATTACTGTTATTGTGATTATTATTACTATTATTATTATTATTGGTATTATTATTATTATTAATATTGTTACTGTTATTGTTAACGTTATCGTTACCGGTGTGATTACTGCTATTGCTTTTAATTATGGGCGCACCCAATGTGACATGTGTAACAAATGGCCCCCGACTGCGTGCGCTGCTATTTATGGTGGCCGGAGAAAATCCATTCATTGTAGCTGCCTTCCAATGGGCTTGGACTGCAGGCTGCTGTTTGCTGGATAACTGTTGTCTAACTGCATTGTTATTATTACCGTTACTGTTTGAATTAACAGTAATGCCATTATTATGCTTAATACTGCCCGTTCGCTGTTGAAAATTGCCGCCAATATGCAAATTATGTTGTATTGTCTCGTAATCATAAAAAGCGCTGTTTGATCTTGAACTTGTATTGTTTTTGGTGTTACTGTTGTGATTATTGTTTTGATAATGATGTTGCTGATGTAAATTAATATCCTGCGAGCGTGCACTACGTTGTGAGTGATAATGCTGATGACGGCGACTGTTAATATTACGGTACATCAGCATCAGAATGAACATCAGCAAGATCAACATCGGGTAGGAGTTCATGAAAGTGGAAAAGAAATATAAGAAAAATTTGTTAAATATTTCAAAAGATTATATGATGTATATAAAGCTAGAAATTTTTCAGTCAGCGGCGGTGAAGGACAGTTAAGCAAGATTACTTATTATAATAAAGCTTATTATGAAACTAAAAATTCGCAAAATGATTTACAATTTTTTTGAAAAAGAAATTATTTTGATAATGAATTTAACACAAGAAAATCTACTCTTAAATTTTAATAGAAACTGAAATTGAGTTAGAGATAAAATACGAAATTATTTCTCTAGGTGATGAGTAGAATTTTTACGTCGACAATGCCAATTGTTAATTTGTTTTGAGTTTTGAGTTTAGGCCGCGACATTTGTCGTACAGTCGTTTCATGTTTATAAAGAGATATGTAGGCGTTTGAATTGCTTTTAAAAATTATGCAAATTCTTATTAAAGATTAAAATAATAACGGTAAAGGCAACTTCATGCGTATTATGTGTATGTTATGGGCGCGTCAATCGCTTCAATCAAGGTACAGATCAACATTTTGCAAAAAAACTTTGTACATTTCATTATGTACCCTGTACAGAACGACAAAAGGGTGCAAGGATTAGCGAGAAAAAGAAGAAAAAAACGTACAATACAATTAACTATAAGTAAGATTTTATCGCTTACGCAGGAATTGGGAAATTTGAGAAATATCTTAGACAATCACTTAGTGTGCATGTAAAATTCCTTTCGTCTCAAGAATTAAAAGCAAAACGTTATTAAGCGTTGTTGTTTAAATTTCGTATAGTATTGTTCAGCCATGTCGCGAAAATTGATGGTCCTCATTGCCCAATCAATAATAAGGATGCCTCTGCTTTTGCCTCTAAAGTTTCATTCTTCGCATTCACTTGACCGGAATCCCAAATCCCAAATTTTACGGGCGATCCAATTGTAACCACAAAAGTTGACTGTTGACTATTTGTTGCGCGAATCGTGACAGAGGCATTAATACGCCATTTATTATCATTTTTTCGATGGTTAAGGGCCTTTCAGCTAATGGCGATTTCGAACGAGTCACGTTGGTCGGCTTCTTCGAAGGCAAGTTACACGAATTTTTTTGCTCTAATATAAGATTTTAGCAGGAAAGCGTTGTAAATGGAAAAATTATTCAAAACGAAGCACGATGTGGTAGATCTTTACTCAAAAACGATATAGTATTCATTTTATATGAGTTTGTAGTATAATAAGTTAATGATGATTTATTATTAGTTCAAGGCGAAGGATTGAGCGCTGTCGTATATGTTAATATGGAAAGCTCTTTAGAAATTTCTCTAAAGTCTATTCCCTATAAAACCCCATCTTCAGTATTATTTTTTTTTTTTATTTTTTTTTTTTTTTTTATAAGCATTAACTAGGGAAGATTATAGAGCAAGATCCGCCTAAGTATTTCATAGACTACTTTTACATATTTCCTATTGGAAATCTGAAACTAAGTATACTTTAAGCAATAGGCATTACAATAATTGAAAAAAGCAAATAAATTTACTAATGCAACCAAACGATTTACAAATTTGTTTTAATTTAATATAAAGCAAAGCAATTAAAAATATAGTTTTACTCAAGTTAACAAGATATGTAGTGATTTTTAAAGTTACCTTTCAGTTTCGACTTTTTGACGTTGCCTGAGCACCTGTTGTCGCATACTTTCTAATGTTGATTCCGACAAAACTTCAGTCTGTGAAGTCTTATCATCGTTACTATGGATAGATTTAGAAATGTCGATGTTTGTTTGTTTGTTTGTTTTTTGTTTTTTTTTTTTGTTTTTCAAAAATTTCGAATTTTTAGTTTTAGAATTGAATGAATAAGCATAGAGAAGGATAAAAAAAAAAAAAGAAGAAGAATAACAGGAACTGCTGCGTTAATTAATTTTTTAAAGAAAGGCTAAAGATAGAGAAATATGTTTAAAAGGAGGGGGGGATAAAAGACGAAAGACGAGTCAAATGCGGTTGTGCGAGTGCATTGATTGCAATGACGTTGTTGGTTTATCAATGACGATGGTTTACCACAGGTTTGCGGCTCTATATATTATGGGATTATTTTGTGTTAAATATGAAATAAATGCACGCTCACCTAATTTGTTGTTGATGGTGATTGTGTAGTTCTTCATAATTGGAATAATGTTGATAGCGATGATTAAATAAATCATTTTGATGTATACCACCTGCACTGGCGGGATTATGATCATTAAGATTAATTGATCCACCAGGGCCGCTGTGATTTGCTGGTGGTAAAGGAGGAGGTGGCTGATAGGCGGGAGGAGGTAATTTAGCATTACGTTCCATAGCAGCTAGCGCAGCGGCAGGTATTTGATTATTGGCAGGTATTCGTTCATTGTATGCGTTATTTGTGGGCGGCGGCGGAAGATGATTATAATGGTGGAGCTGGTGTTGTTGATTATTCTCCAAGGGCGCTACGCCATCTTTGCGATTTTTACCAAAACGGAACATAGAGCCGATGCCTCGTAAAATGCCTGGCTTTTTTGAACGTGTCTTACTTTTTCCGTCATTTAATGAACTTTGAAAGGGACCATTGCGTTGTGAAAAACCACCTTCATTGGGATCACCGTCTTCTAAGAGCCAATGCTTGCGAGCTTCTAAGACACCGGAAATGGGCGTATAATTGAATATTAATTAATGGCAGAAAATAATTTATTAACCAACTTACTATTTACGTCATGATCACTGGATACGGCAGCTCTTAAACTTTCCTCCCTTCCTCTGCCACGCGGAGCCCTGAGAGTTGTTGGTCCTCCGCGGGGCTCTTCCGACATTTGTATTTCTTGAACCATTGTTTGTAACGATTCCAATGAAGAGGATTTCTTTAAGCCCAAAGACGGTCCCAAGTCGCCTACCTGATCCTGCGCCTCAGCTTGTAGCAACTGTTGTTGCTCAATGCCGGAAGCAGTTTTGCTATGTTTATAGCCTGGGATTTGAGCGTTTGCCTGTGCTATACGGGCTGTAAGTGATTCCATTGAACCACTAAATACTGCTGATTTAGTTAACTGTAAACGTCTCTCGCGTTCACGTTCTTCTCGCAACCTTTTATTGCGTTGATAAGTGCCTGTCTCACGCGCATCTAAAGCCGCATGATGCTTTTCGGATATTGAACGTCGTCCTAAAGCATCACGACTAAAGTGCTCTACGCCAGAATTATTAGTTTCCAGGCTAAGCTGAGAAGAATAAGTGGCGTCAAAATTGTGACTCGAATTACCAGCGGGGCCACTAGAGACGGAATTATTTATTGTAGAGTTATTTGTAAGGCTGGAATCATTGGGAGGATGGGGTAGAGTTCTGTAAACGGCGAATTAGCAAAAAAAATTCTAAAATCTCTGATTCATATATTAAACATGAAACTCACGGGGACGTGGGTTCAGGATCGTCTTCAATTAATACTGAATTGTTGACATGACCGTTATGGTGAGTGCCACTACCATGAAGCAAAGCTGGTGACCACGTATCGTTTGTGGCCATATAATAACTTTCATTACGCAGAGTATGCGGACCTGCACTGAAAACTGCATTTATATTGGCACGATGTTTTTGCGATGAATTGCCGGAGCAAACGCCTCCTGTTAGACGATCTAATACGGGGTTGCTCCATCTTTAAATTTCGTCAAGAAAGAAGATATTGCCTTTGATTAATAAACTTTGAGGTTAGAAACGTTTACTTACCGATTCATTTCATTTGTAGCGCTGTGGCTATTGCCTTTTGCTTCTGTGCGTTTTTCGGGGCTTAGATAGATGACAGTTGCTCCGCTATTTTCGCTAGTATTTGAACTTTCATTGCTTTGATCTAGAATATCTCCCGAACTAGCTGAGCGTGCTATTTTACGTGCAACTTGCAGTGTTATCATTCCAGGATGTTTGCCTGGATTATTGACGATGGCACGTTTTAAAGTATCCATAGCTTCGGCGTTACTTTGACCCAGCAATGATACGCCGTTAACGCTAATTAATTGGTCATTCATACGTAAGCGACCATCACGTGAAGCAGCGCCACCATGTATGACATTCTTTACAAATATACCTAAGTCACCGTCATGTTTCATTGCACTAGCAGTGTTAGAGGAGCCATTGTTCGTGGAGGTGGTTTTACCTTTCACACTCACACCGAGACCTGCCTTTTCCGTGTCATGTACCGGAATATGAAGAGTCAGCATTTCGCGGGAACGCCAAGCTATGCCGGCTTGGAGGCTATCCTAATGAAATCAGTGATACATTTTAATTTTTGATCATTTTAATTATAAACCTGTGTAACTTACACTTGACGCTGCCGATTCACTGCCCGCATCAATGAAATGTTGAGATTCGTTGAGTTGATTTTGTTGTTGCTGCTGATGTTGTTCAAATAAGGATCGAGCACTGTTTGATTTTTTAATTTCATGTGAGGAGAGTTGCTGCTTTTGGCGCTGTTGTTGTTTTTGTAAAGATGCTGGCAGTATAGGTGGTGGTGGCTTTGGCGGTGAGTCAAATTCATTTTCTTTGTTTTCAAAATTCTAGATGAAGAAAAGCATTTGTTATTATATTGGAAAAGATTTGAGCAAAAGATAAAAACCTACGATTTCACGTTCGTCTTGGTCAGCCAGTTCTTGTTGTCTCGAAACCACCAAGCGCACCGTAGCGCCCGGTTGAGTGGCTCTTAATATGGACACGACATCTGTTTGAGTTTTACCGGTCATGGGAACACCATCAACTTCTAATAATCGATCTCCGGGTTTCAAGCGTCCATCTTCTATGGCTGCGCCACGAGGCAATATGTTTTTGATGTATATAGGACAATGACCGCCTGCAGGATTATCGCGAGTGGTAACCGAAAATCCCAATCCGTTGGGACCTTTTTTTAAAATAATTTCAATTTTTCGTCCCAATTTGCGTGTGTTAGCTACTTGCAAAGATGCTCCAGCAGGCGCTGTATGAGGTTTACGCGTTGGCGATACGGTGGCTACTTTCGACTCCAAACCAGAGGCCATTTTCTCTTCGGCTTCTATCATCTCAGCTACTTTGGAGTCGCGTCTGCGAGATTTATTGGCCGGCCCATCAGCTCTTATTACTCTAACACGCAATTCCGACGCTTCTAGGGCACGTCTTAGGTATTCTTGTACTTTATTCTCTGTAAGTCCCATAAGTTTTGTGCCATTTATTTCCAAAATACGGTCTCCCTTGCGCAAACGGCCCCGCTCGGCACGACTGCCGGATTCCACGTGCTGTACTAGAAGACCGCCGCCGTGATCATTGTCGGGTATGGCAGTTAACCCTAAGGGGCTGCCATGTTCGTTGATCAACAATAACATTTCGCCGTCTTTTTCACGTATGGATTCGTAAGCTTGGCCAAGTGGCTCTTTACGCTTGCTTTCGCGGGGCAGAGATTTACTTGTAAAGAACTGTTGCTGCTGGCTATGGGTATGCGAAGTAGACAACTGCGATTGAGTAGGGGATACAACTTGTTGGTGTTGTTGTTGTTGTTGTTGTTGCAATTTTTCAGCTGCTTCCATCCATTTGTAACCATTGCCGTCACCTAAGAATTGCATGGACAAACGACCAGAACGAGCAAATGGCTGTTGTAGAGTGCCAGACTGTTGTTGTTGATTTCCGTCATCTTCTTCCTCCCATTGCGGTAATAGATAACCGCTTTTCTCTATTGCCAAGCGTTCCGGAGAATCGCCACAATGGGGAGCTGCCGCAGACCAACGCTTATTGGCATTGCTTTCTGCTGCTTTCAATGTGGCCAATAGATTTGGATCACTACTTCGTCTCACTTGTAAACCTAAGCCTTTCACGGGGCAGATAGTTGTGTTGGTCACCTCAATATGAGGTGTGGCATTGTCGTTGCGCGTTCCATTTGTAGGCGCTACAGCATTAGTAGGATCACGGAATATATCGGGAGATCCGGTGCCAACCGATGAACTGCCGGATGCACCGTCACCACCACCCTGAGGTACTCCTGGATCCGGACCCGAGTCTTCGAAACTTGCATGTATGTACTCACGATCGTCGGCTACGTCGCGAACGCAATCATCTGGGTCTATAATACCGCATTGTGTTTGCAAATGATGAACCGACACCCAAGCGTCGGGATCCTATTGAAGAAAAGATGTAGAAAAATGCTTATTAGAAACCAGTATAGAAGTGCGAAAGGAATTTTTAAAATTACAAGCGCGTGACCGGACTGCAAAAACTTAAATTCCATTTAATATGAATAACATACAGGGACAGCAACGGCGATTGCAGTAGCTAAAGATGAAGTCGCGTCTCTCAAGTGCTGACTGGCATTATAATGAATATTAAAAAATAGCCACAATTTATGCTCAAAAGTCAGAAAGAATAACAAAAGAAGAAAAAAGAAAAACACAAAAAGGAAAAGGAAAAGCAACTAAAGAACGAAGTATTATTTAATGACCATAGAAAACCATAACGAAAGATACAAGATAATCAGGAATGACTCAGTTAGTAATCAAGTCAGTCAAAAGCAGCGAGGTGTATATTTTCGGCATTTATTGCTATGTGGGTGACTATGACGGTTAGAACCGTGCATATACACACTGACCAATGATAGCAGCACCAATGTTAACCACAACAACATTAGCTAAAAAGTTCAAATATGGTCAAGAGGTGATGCTTTTTTTTTATTTTTTCTTTATTTTTTTAATTTTTTTGCTGATTCGTTTATGCTCAACAACAAGGCAAAAGAAATTAAGTGGCAAAATAATGTTAAGAAAATCAAAGCGAAACAAGAAAAAAAAAAATTGCATCACAAAAAGGTAACGAAGCATAAAATTAATAATAATAATAATAATAATAATAAAAAAAGCGCTCACAACAATTAATAAAAACAAAAAATTGTTGAAATTTTTTAAAATCACTAAAGCACAAATTTAGGTCACATTAAAATAAAATAAAACAAGATAAAATTAAAAACAAAAAAAGAAAAAAAATCAAAATAAATAATTTTTTTCTTTTTGTAATTGCTTGCAAAAAAATAATAATTTATTGTTATTATTGAGAACGGAAGCACAGCTAATGATGATTGCTAAGTAAATTGAAAATTGAAAAGTTTGCGAAGCTTCTGCGCTAGCTACGACACAACTTGTAACATCGCCGAACAATGACACAAAGATATAATCCATTGCATCGAATATCCAGCAAACCTAACTAATACGGGGACTAGGTATGAAGTAAAAATAGTTTTATTTTTTTTTTTTTTTTTATCAACATAGTCTCATTCAAGATTGATACAATTAATCTAACGCTTTTATAACATTTCGATGCGTTTTTTACGCAATGTTTTGTCAGGGTCCTTAAAATGCGCTTCCATTCTTACAAGAATTTCATAATTTGTTTCAAACCGTTTTCTCTGGAGCCTGGTGTTGAGATATGCAAGTAGATAATACTCACAGGAGTAAGATCTGGAGAATGCGATGGGGGTGGGAAAATAATTCGAACTTCAATTCAAGCAGTGTTGCCATTAGTAATACGTCATTGGTTTCGGTCCACTGCCAGTAAACAGGTGAGCTTTATATGAAATCATTGAATTGAAAAATAGATGGGAAAAATGTATTGATTCCCGGGAAAAGTCTTCATTGCAGAATTTCGCACTTTCTTTTCAACTACAAACTTATCAGGCATTATCATATCAGCTTCATGTACTTTTCAATCAACGCGACCTTATAAATGGAAATATTAAAAAAAAAAAAAAAAGAAAAAGTCGAAAATAATTTTTTTCATTTACCTTAATGCAAGCAAATGGCATTTGCGGCGGTGTAGGTGGCCGTTTCGGCAGCGTCAGAGAATAGGACTTTTGCAGATAAGCATGGGTGATGCCCTCATGTTTAGCCGACACTTTGTAGGTATGACGCCAACCGAAAATGTTACTCAATTTATTGCTTAATGCCGGACACTTCGGCGGTATATCAAACATTCTGTGATTCCTATACTTTCGTTTGGTTTTTTTTTTATTTATTTATTTTTTTTTTTTAATCTTTTTGGTATTTTGTGTGACACGTAAGCACTATATAAATTCTTTGGTTTTGTCGTGATTTTTCTTCTTTTTTGTTGTTGTTGTTGTTGTTACATTGTAAGTTTATTCCGTCATTGTTCATGAGTTCGTTATTGCAATTGGTATTTATTCACGAACCGATCAATACCTTGTATAAGTTTTTATTAAATATGAAAATTATTGGCAATTAAAACAAAAACATTACGATTCAATGCTTCAGTAATGCTACTCTAAAAGGAAACGTAAATGTAGTCCATCAATATAACGCCTTGTGAGTGTATAACGATTGCTTAGTAGATTAGAACATTTTTAGTTTCAGCTCTATATATGTGAATGTAACAAATGTGACGCATTATTTTTTATTCTTATTATCTTTAACGAATTTCCACATATATCAGCTATAGGCCTGTCTATCCATCCCTTCAACCTACAATTATGCGATATCACAATACAACAACAAGATGGAAAACTAATAATGGGCGTGTAAATCTAAGTTTACGTTCACAGTTTTAAATCTTAAAATGGGCGTGCCAAATGTAAAAAAATGCCCACATAATTTTTAAAAAATGGCATTTATTTCCGATAATTGCTATCTATATTGGAAAGAGAGAGAGAGAGAGAGAGCGAGAGAGAGAGAGAGAGAGGGAGAGAGAGAGAGAGAGAGAGCGAGAGAGACAGAGAGAGAGACAGAGAGAGGAAGAGAGAGAGAGAAAGATAGAGAGAGGAAGAGAGAGAGACAGAGAGAGAAAGAGAGGGAGATAGATAGATAGACGGTTAGATAGATAGATAAATAGATAGAGAGAGAGAGAGATAGATAAATAGATAGAGAGAGAGAGAGATATAGATAAATAGATAGATAGAGAGAGAGAGAGATAGATAAATTGATAGATAAATAGATAGATAGATAGAGAGAGAGAGAGAGAGAGAGAGAGAGAGAATGAGAGAGAGTGAGAGAGGGACGAAGGGAGACAGGTACTATACGAATATTTTCTGGGATCATCTAAAAGTTCAGAATAGAAGTAATGCTGAACGAGCAGCATCTATGTCCACAATTAGAGCAATTGCTTCGCAATTTTAATATTTCAGTTTAAAATCTAAGCAAATCCAAAATTCGTTCAAAGACGAGCGAAATTCTTTTTGCTTATTTTTAATATCTAATTATATTATCACTAAATAATAATTTTCTTATCTGAAAGAAGGTCTTTCTCTTCTAGTCCCTTGATAGCGTAGTTGTTTTGCGTTAATGTTCTTTAAAAATTTATGAAGTAATTACGTACGACTTAAGTCGATTATCATGAGGCCTTTTACGTCATTTTCTTTTCTATAGGCATCAAAGATACATCGTAGGAAGTATGAGACCCATATAAATTCTTGATTAACATGAGTAGCGGGCGTAGATGTGCTGAAGTCATGATTGCCATATCAGAATATTTTGTTATCTTAACCTAATTATGTAACCTTAAAAATACGCTAAACGAGAGTAAAACTGGGCTGCCAATTATCAAAAAATTCTTGAGAAGAATGTCATTTGATCCACTTATATATATATATATATATATAATATATGATATGTATGTACGATGTACATTCAATACATTAGATGAGAGCATTTTCCTCAAGCTTTTTTCGGATATTCAAGAGTAGGCAAAAGTCAAATATGACTTTTTTTTTTGCTTTATATTTTTAGAATGGATTTTTCTGAACTTCAGCTACTTTTCTGAAAGTAGCGTTCATGGTCAAACTTCAACATACACCTACATAGGGTGTTTTCATGAAGACAATTTATTTTCTATGGTTTCTTTTGAGATTATGTCAACACATTTGTTCTATTTCCTTGCAACGCTTATCAAAGTCGATTATTGCGCACTATATCGCTTGTGATACGCGGCATATTAAGTTTATGCGGCCGGTTTGTAGGGGCGTCACACAAAAGAGCTCTCATTCGATCTCACCGATCGATTGAGAATCAGATGATTTGACGACGATTTAGCGTGACGAGCATTTTGACATTCTAAATGGGGGTACAAAAATTGAGTCGGATACGTCCATGTTGTGAATTCTCCACAATGTAAACCCCCTTCCTACGGTAGTTAAGGCTTCACCCAGCAAAAAAGTAAAATTTTTAATATTTTATGACGAAAATTGATCCGTAAACGTAATTTAATTAACTACAAAAAATTTGAATCGCATAAATCTATTTTTTCGATATCAGTCCCTATAAGAATTCCCATGAGTTAGTAAGTCTTTATATGGCAATAAAGTCGAACTTGTAGCTTCTTTTTATGGCAAAAATAGGTGAAGAAGAAAAAATGTGGATGATGTCAGTTCACGTTTTGGGCTGCCTTCTATGCAGCCACTCCCATGAAAATTGTAAGTTTTCCATGAAACTACCATAAATCAAGAATTGTGGTATTAGGTACTCAATGATCGGCGGCCCCATCTGACTTTAATGTTCTTATTTGTTTTATTCTGAAAATTATTCAATATTTTTGTTACATTCGTTTCAATATTTAGCGTAAATTTGCTGTGAATGGGTTCGTTGCAGATCGTTGCAGCTTTAAGTAAAAAATTTCAATTTTTGTATCTTTACTGCAGATAGTGGTGAGCATCCGTCCAAGTATCGGCTGAGTGCGAATGCGATTTTATTTCTTCATAAAAACTTCACAGTAATGTTAATGTGTTACGAACTTTATAACGTACCGTAAGTGATTCTTTTTTTACATGCATTTTACTTTTACTATCTCATTTATCTTATCTGGTTTCATTTTCAATGTTTCTCTTTTGAAATCATCTAAGGGTGTATGCGTTAAGATGCAATTTTTCGTCAGAGTTCGGATATGAGCAGAGGCTTCACTCTATCTTCCAATCAAGCCTTGCAACACAAGCTTGTCAAAGCTGATTTGAAGCTTTGCAGCTCGTTTCCATAGCAGCAAGTTGAAGTTTCGTTAATTCCGATATGAATATTCGTTTAATGAAATGACTTGAAAATAGTTTACAAACGGAAGGGCCGGCCATCAAACAGCAATAGAAAGTAATGAAAACTGTAGATCCATATAAATATACGAGTGTTTGAATAAAACAAAAATTGGTAAGTAAGAAGGTTGTGTAGTTGGGCAAGTGCGATACCCTATACCACTTCGCCCAATGCAGTTATTCACTCGATTTGGTAACAATACGCTAAAAATTACACATTATTTCCATGCAAAGGCATACTTTTCACGAAATCCCGCCTATTGAAGGACGCCCAAAACATCGCATGAGGTGATCCAAATTTAGCGAATTTAATGTACTTTCTAAAAATTTTATTATTATTCGGTGTCCGTCATAAGACACCAGCAAGTAGACTTAGAATCTCCATATAAGGGCTCGTTTTTCATAATAGCCGCCACATATATTAGAGCCTATAAAATAGACCTATGCAGTCTAAAAACGCCCAATTTTTGTGCAAAATTGTTAGAATGGACCGATCAAATTTCATGAAAAAATATTCAAAATTAAATCTTTCGGAAGCGGTTACTATTCATGACAAATCTTAATTAAACTGAGGTCCAAGAACAGACCCATAGTTTCATGAGAATCCTGAGAGGTGGTATTCAAAATTAAATCTTTCGGTAGCGGTTACTATTCATGACAAATCCTAATTGAACTGAGGTCCAAGAACAGACCCATAGTTTCATGAGAATCCTGAGAGGTGGTATTCAAAAAATAGATCTACGTGGTCCAAACTCGGCGAGGAAAACGGACAGACAGGCTCAGAAAATTATTCCGAATCGATCGGTATCATAAAAGGTGGGTCTCTGTCTTAAACCCCTTCTGAGCGTTGCAAACACCCGCAACAAGTGTTGTAGGATATGAATGCAAACTAATGCGCTTTAAATGGAAGCAATTCGAACTCTCCGAGAAATTCATTCCTAATATGATCTTTTCTAATATATAAAATCGTACCTTTTAGGGGTTTTAGGGAGTTTGAGTTTGATACATTTGAGAACCTGTTCATTTTATATTGCGGGATTTTTGAAAATTTCGACATACATAGGGGGTTTCCGTGCGCTTTGGATAAGACCTCATGTTATAACGTAGGACTACTAGAGAGCCACGCTATTATATCGATCACGTGTTAATTTTGGGTTGATGGGTTGATGGGTCTCGTAAGCGAGCAACTCTGAACGAGTAGTAAGTTTATGGCATTCGATAAAAAATTTCATAAAAAACGTCTTACAAAATCCGAAGCAAATTTTTAAAAAAAATTCCAAGAAAACTTTTTACATCCTACACCACTCGTAGTACAAGGGTATATTAAGTTTGTGCAGATGCATGCAGCACTCAGCAGAAGGATTTAGGACAGACTCACATCTTTTATTATATCGATCGATTCAGAAGCACATTTTGCATTGATCTAAGCTTGTCTGTCTCTCTATCTGACTTGTTTTTTAGTGTGTTCAACCTACAGGTTACAAATTTTGAGATTTTTTGATAATTGAGACTTGGTACACCTACGTTTTTTGGCCCAAGGACGTATGGTAATGAAAGCGATTCGTATCGAGTCAGTTTTTCAACGACTCCCCATGTAATCAATTATTCTGAAAAGTCTTTACATGAATAACTGTAATAAAGCAATGTGGTGTAAGGTATTTAATAGTGGGCCGTCTCGGACTGTAGAGTCTTCAATTTGCTCTTATTTTACTTTTCAGAGAATTGAAGAAAAAGCATTTCTAAAAACCCGATATATTTTTCAATGAAAATCCTACATTTATACTGGGTTTCCGGTTTTGTTGCAAAAAAAGGAAAAAACGATCTTTCTCCCTCTATATAATAACAATTAATATTTATTATTAAATTACAATTGTTTTTTTTTCTTCAAGTATACAGACGACTTATATTTAATATCAAAGAATCAAATCACTTGATATTACGGTAAACAACGTTTGACAAAAGGTAAACAAGTTATTTTATATGTAACATCTTCGTTTTATATATATGAAATATATGTACATATATATATATATACACGTTTACACACACACACACACACACACACAAACAATGAAACATAAAAAGATCGCATTTCTTTAAAAAAATATACATAAAAAAAAGGAGAAAAACAACAACAACAACATGTGGAAATTCGACACACACATGCACAGAGAGGGAGACAGATGTGACGACTTTGGATCAAACAGTGCGTGATTTAACTTTATGAACGATGTGTGTGTGTGTGTGTGTATAGCGATTGCATATACATTTACTAGAACACATGCATACATGCTTATAGTGTATTAAGGCTTGATCTCATTTTACAACAGGAAGACAATGCTTGCATACATATTTCTAACGAATACACAAGCACCTGTTTGTGCATACATGTGCGAGTTGATATCAAAATGATAACATTGTAATTTATCCATGGGAGTGTAGTGACTGACTGACTTGTTTGCTTTCTTTTGTATTGTTTACTGATCAAATAAACACAACACAACACACAACAAAATGCGAAAAATTACAGTTATTTTACTGAAGAGAGTTTATAATATTTAAACATATAAACAAAAGAGAACGTAAGGCAAGTAGAACAAGTCTTTCATTTAGATAATTATTATGAGTGGAGCGAACACAAAAAACAAACAAAAAACAAAAAAAAAAAAAAACAAAAAAGTAAATAAAGGGGTAAAAAGGAATTATCACAATATGCGATTTAAAAGCGATTAAAACTTTCATTTAATATTTTCTTGTAGGTTGACTTCGATTAGAAAATTTCAAATAACAAGTGCAATGATCATATTTTCAGTATAAGACGACTTTTAGATACCCAGCAATTTAAGTAATAAAAGAAGAAAAGCCATTGCTTTTCCAACGAAGCTTTAGGTGTCCCTTTGCACTTATATCTGGTACACTTTGCCACTTCTTATGCAACGGTATGTTAAAATTTTCTTTTTTGTTAAGCTTTTTACTTATCTAACAACCGGAGGCATGTCTATATGTCTTAGTTTGTAAGACTTAATTCCTCATACATATTTCTCGTGGCCGATGTTTTTTTCTTTTCTTAAGGATAGACTGCCATGGATCTAAACTTTCATAAAAAATTGTTTATTACAAGATTAATATTGAAAGATTTCCTAATTTTTTTTTGTTTTCATTGCTTATAGCTTCGTGGTCAGTTCATGTGTACGAAGCGTGCTGTGGAAATGGTCATAACAATAGCACAAAAAACATGAATTCGCACAGAGTACGCTTTTCTCTTAAGAAATCTATTAATTAAATTGTTGGTACATAGTAGCAGGAAGAAAGCAAGTAAGAACACTATAGCAGGGCAAGATCAAATCTTGGATACCGTACACCAATTCGTCTAATACAGTTATCAGTTATAGTTCATCCCTTTTGGTAATAATACCAATACCAAAAAAATTGCGCATTCTATGCAAATGCATACTTTTCATGAAAGCCTTTACATTGAATAAATATTTATAAGCGTTGGTATTCCAACAATGCACCTACGTGGTCCAAATTCTTTGCCAATTTACTATTACGAACTAATTTCCGCGATGAATCCTTTTTCTATATAAAAATTTAATTTTCGTGGGAATGATTATATGAGAGAGGGCTCAAAAAATTACCCCAGCCGTGTCAAAGAGCGAGTTTTGCAGAGAAATTTTGAAAATTGCAATTTTTTTCCATATAATGGCACTTCAAATTCAGGCGTTACATGAGAAGTGGTTTAAAAAGTGGACCGATCAAAATTGTATTCAATAGCGTTCGTTCTTGGGTCGAAACACGTCAGTGTACGAAATTTAATCAAAATATCTTAAAAACTGTCACCAGTAACTTGAGCACACGCATGAGCATGGACGGACTTTAAATTCAATGCTAGCAATAATTGTTACGAAGGTGGCCCCGGTGTTGCCATTTTTTAATATTTTTCAATAATGCATTTTTTTCTTAACATTTAAAAAGATCCTTTTTTCCCAGTATCTCCGATCACTCTGGAGAGATGTCCTTTACACATCGGTTAGACGGTTAGATGAGGTGATGATGAGGAAGAAGTGGAAAAAATGATAGAGAAAAGCATGCATTTTTTTTTTGGAAGTCTCGATTCTTATCTACGTGACATGCTATAAAACTATGCTTAATAAGTTCCTCGAATACCATTATTCTGCTTTCCTGTTTAGGCTGCTGTAGCGTTGCTGTACAATAGTATACCCTTTCAGATTGTCATTTATTTGAAAAGTGTTTATATTTTTATTTTCATTCATCTTTTCATTTCGAGCATGCATGCAATAAGACATTCGATCAGCGCAATTGACTTTGCTTTGTTTCTGAGGTTATTTCTTGGCAATCGCTTTAATCTCTTTCCATTTACTATTAATTGACAGAACAAACTATGCTTAGTTAATGCTTGCAAGCGAGCTTATTTGTCGCCTGTTTTGAGGAAGAAGGCTGAACCTTTTGATCTTAGTTAATGGCCGCAAGTTAAATTTGAAAATAAATACAATACATCCGTCCGTAGAGAAAACATTTGATTAAATTTTGATCCTTATCAAATGTGTGCTAAGATCGGCTATAACTTCAGGTTTCAACTCAATGGACAATGGATTAGCGATTAGATTATGTTAACATTGTACCTAAGCATCATTTATGGCACAAATATTACCCGTAGTCGACTAAAAGCTTAACACAAAAATGTTAATATTTACACAACTAATACGACCAAGATTAAGAAAATAATTTAATTTAAGTTTTATATGTTGCTTTAAGATAGCAGATAGTAGATATCAAAGACTCGCTTTAAACTGATTATGCTATTTGTTGCATTCATCACCGTAGGACGGTGTTATACTCATTTTATCATAATCTTTGCAACACTAAAAACTAACCTGCAGAGTTGCTATAAAGTACATATATCCTTGATCAGGGCGAAATTCTGAATCGATTAAGCCAGTCATGTCTGTCCTTCCGTGTGGTGTGTGTTGTTGACGCTCTCCTGGCCACAAAAATAAATATATATCGATATCAGATTTAGCAGAAACATGCGAACTTTCCGCCCGCAAGTTTGTACTGAAAGCGAGCCAAATTGCTCAGGGCACACATCGATAATAAAGCATAAGATGAACGCCGCTATGCTTCTCTAAGCCAAAATTCGTGGGTTTTTGCTCATTATTCACAAATTAAATAGAAGAGAGAAGGCTGGAAAATACTGCATTTACTTTACGGAAAGCTGCATTATTTATGTAAAAAAAAGGCAAAAAATCGGCCGCGCCCACAAAAAGTTATAAGTAAGTAAATTATCTTTTTTCCATTTTTTTCACATTTACTGCTTATTAATTATAAGATAAGCAAGCCAGAATGTTTAAAATTACTTTACGCATTCCTGAAATGAAGACAGAGATTAACTGCCTAAAAGTGCGTTCATTCTAAGATGTGTACGGTGGACACCACGACATGGTGGTTTAATTTTTCCCCAACAACATCCCCGATATGGGTATCAAATAAAAGTACTTGGAGAGTAGAAGGCGACAAGGTAAGTTTGTTAATTCCAAATTAATTATGGTTGGCGTCACGACGTGCTGGATTGATTTTTTTCTTCACAATAGCTTTTAGTGAACCAAAAGGTGAAAAACAAATGTTATCCCATTCACTTTTTTATGACCATAAATAAAAGTATGGGGTGGTACAAAATTAGAAAAGTGGTGGGTACGCGAGGCCCGGCCCCAACCGAATATAATTGTCTTCCTTGTTAGTATTGAAAATGAATTGAAATTCCGATCGCACTGGCAACGAAATCAAAAATAAAAAAACAATTTCTACGATATTTTTCTATATAAACTCGTTTGCTGGCCATAGGCCATAGGCCAATCTGGGGGGCTTGAAGAAATGAAATGAATAAGAATAGTTCTTGCAGTCTTCGGACTCTTGATTGATTTAAACTAAAACGCTTAGTACGATGCGCATAGTTTGCCAACAGTGCAAATGAATGGACGAACGTGGTATTCTCGTAATTATTTCAATTCTTCTTATATTGTACATGTTTAATTATAAATTAACTCTTTATTTATTCTTCTATTACCGCTATTTTTAGGCTTCACTGAATTCAAGCTTAATAATCGCTTCTTTAATTTACTTAATTATATACTCCCTTGTCCGTTTTAAGTGAAACGCATTTATCGTTCAGTTTGTAACAGTGACGTCACGAGATTATAGATTTTGTAAAACATATATATTTGGCTTGATCGTGATTATTTCATTATCTATTGATCCCTGCTCTCTATCAAATTACATACACACCTGGGGATCCTTTAAATCTCAAGTTCATGTCTTATTGTTTTTACTCCGGTGACAAAGATCAAATATGAAAGTGTGCCCAACAATTCACGTTTGTGCCGGACAGTGTGTTTAGCATAATAAAAACTAGAATTTCAACATTATTTTCATCCAAACTGGGTAAACTACGGCAGTTGACTATTTAACATTAACTAAAGCGATATAAATATTTTAAGTGATTTCGATAAATTTGCATTAACAACATCCCTGTTAGCAAAATGTTGTTTGCATTTTTCTATCTTAAGCTAGGGAAAGGTCTTATTATTATATAAAATTTCTAGGATCACTGGATAAAGAACTAAGTCAAGTGATTTTCAAAGACATCTTTTGCAGTCGTCACTACATTAAAGTGCGAAACAAGTTGCAGTCGGATAGAGAAAAGTCCGTTGTATTTGGCGCAAACGTGCATTATCAAGCCCTCTTGATGAGGACCAAGTGCAAGTGCAATCATTCATCCGACCAGAGTGAAGCCGTTCAAAATGTAAGTTTCCCTTCCTATATCATCATCAAACACGCAGAGTTTATGCGGCTTCATTCACCGTTGATTACCATGTTTTGCGCACATTGTTGCCGTACCTAACCAGTCAATCGTCGTTCATTGTCAATCACTTCAAATTCGATTTCGATTTCGATTTCGATTCTTTTCAACAACAACACTACGCCAAGAAAAATTTAAATTTTTCACCGGTCATTGGATCATTGCGATTGGATTAATAGTACGGACTGAGCATCCACTATAGCTGTGCCATAGTATGGCTTAATGGAATGACTATCGGCAAAGTGAAACAACTGTGAAGCGATCTGTTGGAAGAAAATGTCGCATAGTTTTTCCCCTTCTCTTATCTACTATACATTTTATATTATTATTTTTTTTATTCTATATATTATTTTTAAATATATATTTAAATCTGGAGGGAATCTAAAATTCATTTCCAGCCAAACATCATTTTTCGTATTTCATGTTCTTTTCAATAAAGTTCATATACTGTATCAATGTTTATTTATGCGTGTGTGTATGCACATGTATATAAATGCATATTATTAGAATGAAATTTATAAATAAAGGAGTGTTCACGATAATAACAGGTTATGTATGCACTAACAGCAACGTTATAAACAACATTTAAAAACAAACGTAAATGCTCAGATGTACTGAAAACAAACATTAATACTTAAACTGCTACAAACATACACACATGTTTGTTTATGCATATTCCTATTGTTGTTAAATAATCTGCAGGTGAAATATTTGCATGCGATTAAGGTGACCAAGCGCTATGTTTAATCGGATAAGAATAATTTTAATATGTCTTGTGAGGCGGTTTAACAAAAAAAACAAAAAAAAAAAAAAAACAATAATAATAAAGAATAAATGATGTCTGGTTTCATTTAAATTTTTTCATTCCATACTAAACCATATATCGTGTCATACACATTCCGATAAATAGTTTTATTCGTATTTTTATACAATTTGTGAGCACTTTATCGATAATGATGACAAATTTCATTGGCTTATTATCTGAGTACTGGATTATTGTGAGCGAATTCTCGGTCTGACTTAATTGTATTTCTCACTCGATATCGAGCTCTGGGAAAAAATGCTTATGGCTTTATAATTTTAACGCTTGAATTTTTCAAATAATATAAGGATGAGCTTGATTTTTTTATTTTTACAAATTCTGGCGGGGGGGCCATTGAAAACTTTTACCCATCACTATGCTTTTCGCATTCTACTCGCCAAGTTATTTTATTTGTCATCCATATCGTTGGTATTAAGAATTAATCGCGGTGTCTTCTAAATTTATTTCAAAATTAATTCATTTTTTGGCAGTCAATATATCTTCACTTGAGGAGTGCACAAAATGGTTTTAAACATTCTGTCTTGTTTGCCTTATGATAAATAAGAATAAACCTTTAAAAAAATGGAAAAAACTAAAATTTAATTACTTGTAACTTTGTGTGGGCATGGCCGATTATTTCAATTTTTGGACATAAAGAGTAGAGTGTTGCGTAAAAGTAAATTTGGGAAATTTTACCCTTCTAACTTTAACGATTTCCAAAAATTTTTGTTAAAAAAAAAAGTGAGTTGCATTCAGTTTGCGCTCTACTGTGCGCTTCCGCTCTAACCAATTTGGTCCATTTTCAATATCGATCTGCGTGCAGAAACTTCCAATGTTTTTATCAAATTTGAAGTCGATGTTGTCATTTTTGCGATCAGAAGAGTGCCTACAACAAACACCACACAGACGGACAGACATAGCCAAATCAAATTGGAATTTCACGCTGATCAACAAAATATATTAATTTTATAGGGCATCTGAACATTCCTTTTGGAAAAAAATAAAATTAGTATACCCCGATCTTACAGTGATGGGTATAAAAAAATGGAAACTAATTTTTTCTCTCGAGATGGTAAGCGTGTTTTTTAAGAGGGAAACATGTCATCCGCTAAATCAATTCTACGTTAATTAAGTTAAACAAGAGCACATAAACTGTTTATGGGCGATGGACGATGTCTATCTTAATTATGTATTCTACTTACATACATTCATTCATGTATAATAAACTGCAGGCGATGGATATAATAAGGGATGATTCGTTAACGTGTAGCTGATATTTAAAATAGTTTTCAAATTTAACCTCAAAAGCAAAAGAGAAAAGAAATTAAGTTTTAGGCTAATTATGTTGACTTCAGCAGACCGGCAATTGGAAAATAATTTCCATACAGTTTGGCCTAATATTCAATTCAACTTCCATTGATGAGTACAAACACAGAAATGCTACGATGAGATTCTCTGCTACGATTCAAGGTTCGCCACAAAACACTTTATATCTTCTTACACTTGCGTTACTTTAACACAAAACAAAAAAAAAAAAAAAAAAAAAAAAAAAAAAAAAAAAGTTAACTTCTCTGCAGTTATGAATTAATTTATTAAATAAAACTAGATCACCAGCTGATACATACTAAGCAATGTTTTGACACTTGGAAGCCGTGATCAAAACTCAGATTGAATTCTAATAAGTATTTATAATAATTTATATTTTTTCATGACAAAATATGTAGATTTACTCTGAATACATATCAAATGATATGTGGCATGCAAGCAATTTTTTATTTTTTATATTTACTTTATTTTTTTTTTTTTTTTTTTCTGTTAAAAAAATTAATATGCTTTTACAGATACTAAAGTAGGTTAAGTGCTTCAGATATGTCTGTGAATTTTTACTTTAAAAAAAAAAAAAAAAAAAAAAAAAGAGCAAGAACAAGATGGGAATAATGTTTGGTTTAGATCGAACGTTTTGATACGCATTCAGTTCTGATGTTACTTTGAATTTTTTAGCGCAAAAAGTATTTGCTGAGTAAACAGTACACAGCTCTAATACTTTCAGGCCGTTTACATTGTGTAAACGTAAATATGTAAAACATTATGAAATAATAATAATATCGAGTTATTGGACTTTTTAAGACATAACATAATTAATATCAGATGTCGCAAGAGTAACACACAGTTAGTGTAAATATATTCGAATAAATTCAAATAGGTGTCTGCATATATTCTGATCATCAAAAAAGTGTAACTATATTCGAATAAATCCGAATAGGTGTCTGCATATATTCTGATCGTTCTTTCTCTTCAAAAAAAAAAAGGCGTTTGTCGAGAACTATTGCTGCAAAAAAGTGTAACTATATTCGAATAAATCCAAATAGGTGTTTGCATGTATTCTGATCATTCTTTCTCTTCAAAAAAAGCATTTGTTGAGAAAACATTAATCGAAATCTTGCCCATCATTTTGTACAACTTTTTCCCATCCTCTTCTGGCAACATGGCGATGCCGTGGCAAAAGGACGATATTGGTTTGGCACCGATCCAATCATCGACCCATTTTCGCACTTCTTCAACATTTCAAAACCGTGCGGCAGCCAAGACATGCTGCATCGATTTGAACAAGTGATGATCATAAGGCGCTACGTCTGGCAAGTATGCTGGATGCGGCCAAACTTCCCATTCGAACAGTGTGCCTTTGACAACTCTTGCAACCTGTGGCCGAGCATTGTTATGCAAGAGGTGGACTTTGCGTCTATTAGCCGCTATTGCCGGCCTCTTCAGCAACAAGACATCGTTTAATTTTTCCACTTGACGTTAGTAGACATATGCAGTAATATTTTCATTCGGTTTAACCAGCTCATAATACACCACGTCTTGCTGATCCCATCATAGGCATAGCTAAACTTTATGTCTCTTCTAGATTAACCCATGACTTTTCGCGCTTGGGATTGTTGTGAAGTGTGTGCACTTTTAATCGCCAGTTACGATGTGCCGCAGAAAACTCCTCCTTCTTTTTGCCTGGCATACAATGAAGCTCCGATGCTGAAATAATTCGATGTGACATTTTCGGTCAATTCGTGTGGTAGCC
Organism: Glossina austeni; assembly: GCA_000688735.1. Lineage (NCBI taxonomy): Eukaryota > Metazoa > Arthropoda > Insecta > Diptera > Glossinidae > Glossina > Glossina austeni. The sequence continues at coordinate 3,133,939 of KK502403.1, forward strand.
ATTTTCCTTCCTTTTTGGATTTTTCTCATCGCTGGTAAATGTCTAGAAACAGTTGATTCATTCAACTGCTAAGCTGTTCAAAAGTTCTTTGAGTTCTTTTGAGAGTTTGAGTTGCGATTTATTGTCTTCGAATTGTTTTGGTCCTCTAGGTCCGGTTCTTTGTCATTGTCATATCACACGGACAGTAACGAATGTTGAAAATGCAATTTTGACCGTTCCATGATTAGCGGCGGTACGCACTGAATAACTCACTAAATATATACGGAAACCATTACTTTATGTAGAGAAAGCTAACATTAATACCTCGCATTACGTTATCATTGTCACCAATGGAGGTCGCCGATCGAAATACATGCACGTATCCAATAATAAGATTAAGAAAAAAATTGTTAAGATCACGTTCCTAGCCAAGTCGCGCTGATCAAGATGCACAGCAGATGGCAAGAATCTTCGATGAATATTTGCAACCGTTGCAAGCATACGCGTTTATCTAATATATCCCCCCCGGCGGTAGCTATGAAAACTTGTTTTAATGTTCTCTTTTACTTGTCGTTTCCCAATACAATCGAACGCCGTTAAATTGCTGACAATAAATTAGCCTTATTATCTAACAATTAATCGAAACCTACATAATGTTTTACTTTTTAATCTGGCTATACAGTATATACATATACATATATATATATATATATATCGATTGCATTCAGAAAACAAAAAAAAATGCGTTTAGTGACAAAATGATTTTTACAAATAATGGAAAAATTCGTTTAGTTAATATGTAATAAAAATTAATTTCTATCTTATTTAGTTAAGTTCAAAGACTTGTTTTTAGCGCAGGCTTTTAAAATGAAATTGAAACATAAATGGACATTAAATATTTAAAAAAAAAAAAATAAAAATAAAAAAATAAAAAAAAAAATAAAAAATAAATAATAATTAATCAATCATTTGATTCATTTTAATCTTATCTTAATCTTTTGTAGCCAAACATTTGTGCAGACAGCAGGGCAGTTTGCTTCATTTCATTCAAAGTCAATGATCAATGTAGAAGAAGCAAAAGAAACTGAATGCTTGAAAAGAAATGTGTTTGTAATCTTAAAAATTGTGTGAGGGTCATTGAAGTTCACTATCACTTTCACTTGAAAGACAAGTTAACAGTTCGTCTACATGAGCTTGAACAGAGTCAACAAAATTAAATGTGGTGCACTCGAGGAGTGTTTAGTTTTGCTCACAGCAATGCTGTTTTAACAACGACACAACAACCAGCTTTTCTACCATAAATGAGTTAATGATAAACAGGCCTGGACTAGCGAGAATATTACAATCGGTCGAGTCTCTCATCTAATACCCTAGTTAGACGCAGTAAAACGTTTGAAAACGTGTTTCTCTTGCGACCGCTTTATATGATAAATATTTAACTATGAGGTGCCGAACAGCTCATCCAATGCATATAAAATCTTTAGCTGCTTAATTAATATATAAATAATAATAGAAATCATATTGTAATTAAACCATTGCTTCGAAATCATTTCCGTTTAAATTTTATGCTTAACATATTTCATATAAATTTGATTCGTTGATATCAAACATACAAAAAATTAAGATTTAATTTAATATATTTATACTCTAGGCTACTATTTGCGGACTTGAGGTAAGCCTACTTTTTATTATAAGCTTGTCTGTCCGTCTGTCTGTTTCATGGATTCTTGTGCTTAATTTAATATATTTATACTNAGGTAAGCCTACTTTTTATTATAAGCTTGTCTGTCCGTCTGTCTGTTTCATGGATTCTTGTGCTTAATTTAATATATTTATACTCTAGGCTACTATTTGCAGACTTGAGGTAAGCGTACTTTTTATTATAAGCTTGTCTGTCCATCTGTCTGTTTCATGGATTCTTGTGCTTAATTTAATATATTTATACTCTAGGCTACTATTTGCGGACTTGAGGTAAGCCTACTTTTTATTATAAGCTTGTCTGTCCGTCTGTCTGTTTCAGGGATTTTTGTGCTCAACACATCTGGTCGCAATTTTTGACATATGCAATATAATATTAAATAATTTGATAAAATTTTGTACATCGACTTGTTTTCGCCCAAGATCGCATGCTCTTGAAAATGGTTCGAATCGCATCACTTTTTCGACCACGCCTTTCCATATAACACCTTATTTGGGAAAATCAGCATAGGAATAACTGCGTTAAGCAAACTGATGGCCCTGGCCAAAAGGAAGAACTTATCCACAACTATGATAGTTGTCTTAGCTTCAGTGTGCTCGAAATGACTTTTCAAGAACAGCTCGCAATAAAGCATTCGGTTCTATAAATGCTAAATAAATAGTTCTTTCGACGGGACATCACTCCCTTATATATTTTAGAGTACATCGTGGTATGTTTTATAATCCTAGGCAATGCCTAGGATTGTAGAGGTGGCGTCTCAACTCATAAGTCCTACGTAAGAGTGAACTCTACACTTATCTGCAACAAATTATTGCTCCAACTGTTTCGCTATCGATTCGCACTTTCTTATACCAAAGGTCGTATATTCGAATATATATATAGTTGACAGAAGTTAAGAAATTTAATAAAATTACTGCTCAACGATTTGTTTCAAGCAAGTCATTAAATTGCTTTTAACCCAATTTAATTAATGAATGACTTCTTACATAAGCTAACAAGAACCGCATCTCGCTCGCTTTAAGAACACAACTCATACGAACATCATGGACGACATATCCTCGATCCTTAACTTTGTCAATATGATTAGAGGGATAACAAAAAAAAAAAGAGAAAAAAACGATCTTAATGGACGGACCAAAAAAAAAAAAAAAAAAAAACAAGCAAAAGTGAAAATAGAAATAGAAAGGAAATGTGAATAATGAGCCTTGTTGCTCTGATCTGTCTGATGCCGACTTCAATTAGATCCTTAAACTTATCAATATTGGAAGTAAAATATGGGAAAGAAGAAGCTTAAAATTGAAGATAAATAATAAACGATAGACAGATAGATAATCTATTGTTATAGAATCGCCCAAACGACAATCATTTAAATGAAACTCTTGAACACATGAGAATCGGAAAAGACATAAGGACAGAAGGAAATATCAAGTCTAAATAATAAATATGTGCTGTCCACTTAAATGAACGCAGAGAGAAGTTGCACTCACGCTCTTCACATATATGCTTAATTATCTTATCTAGACTTAAGAGAGGATCAGATTCCGTTAAAATTTCCGCGCAGGCCGCCAATTGTAGCAAATGATGACGGAACGAATGAAAGTAAATTTATTTAATTTAATTGACAATTTTTGTGTTCGCTAAACCTATCCACGAGGAAAACCAATAAGAAAAGTAGAGTTGAAAAAAAAAAAAAAAAACAAAAAAACCTCTAAAGAACTTACAAATTGCTCCACCGTACTTTTCAACGGTTGTAATGAGGACTCGTGCAGAATAAAAACGCAACCTCTTAAGTTATGCGTCAATGAGAGAAACGAGAGACGATAATAATGTTCTTCTAAGTGCTGCGAAGAACAACTACTGGGTTACCGTTACTGTTACCTACAACAAAAAGTGATTATAATCTCGGATTCTCGGGTATGCAGCGGAATTTATTCGCAATTATGGCAATGATAAGCTGGATCAGTTAAGCAATTTCAGAAAATCCAATTATCTGGCAAATTTTGAAAGCTACCCATCTATCTACCTCTATGCCCTAGTATGCTTTGTATTGTAACTGCAACGTAGGCATATATGTCCCCCCGTCCATCAAATTAATTCAATAGCTAAGAGGCGTCTGTCTCATCGGTTAAAATATGGTAGCGGTATCTATGCCGTTAAAAGCATGCTGTAGCACTGTAGTAGTAACGTATCAAAAGCCCCCCAAAAAAAAAAAATAAATAAAAAAAATATAATTTAAAAAAGTTGTTAAAAACAAGCTGAAATGCTTTATTGACTGAACGCACTGGGTTCGTAGTTGATTGTAGTTTATTTACTTTGGCTAAAAATTTGATGTAAAAGGCGAAAAAAGAAAAAACCACAACAAAAAAATGCCTGAACTTGATTTTTGTTTACATTAATGTGTTTTCTTTTCTTCTTCTCTTTTTCGCTTTGGAAAGCGTAGTTAATACAATAATTAACATTTATTTATTAGTTTAGTTAAAGTTATTGCAAAATTAACATATAGGGTAAGGTTAACGCAACTACTAACGGCAGTGATTTCCATATGAATTTTTGGACTTAATGGCATTTTCTTGCAAATTTTCTTTAAACGCTTTTAGCTTAACTTTTGCGCTCAACTATTCTTTCTACTTTCTATTCTTTGTTAGGACTTGATGATGATTACGATCTAGTCTATGTACCATTTGGTTGTTGATTTCACTATATATATATATATATATATATATATATATATATGTATAAACGCACCCGCTAACCGTGTGAACGATGTGTAATTTTAAAATATATGTCAGTCTTAGCTGCAAGAAAACTGATTTAGAAATTCTGGTTGACTTTTTATAAACAGATCTCTCTTTCTCTCACTCTCTCTCTCTCTCTCTCTCTCTCTCTCTCTCTGTTTTCTTCCATGCATCCATGTATCTGTTCATTTTTCTCTTAAAACTAAAATAAAACAAGTAAGAAATTTATTTGCGCTTGCGATCGAATCTTTTACACCCTTCACCGTTACCCTATAAAAGATTGAAAAAATTAAAATTTTTATTTTCCATAATATTGAAAGGGCGTGGCTGATTTTTCATATTCTTGTAAAATAATTTCGTGTATCTGTTGTAGTTTATGAGCAACGAGCAAAAGCCATAGAAAGCAAAAGTGTTCTCATTTTTGGTTATATATGTGTGTGGGCGTTGTAGGCGTGCTCTATGAGCTGCTCCTTTGCAAATTTGTAGACGATAGCTTTTTTTTTTGCGAACGGCAAAATGTGTATTACAGATATTACGCAGTTTGGTAGACAGACAAATGGGCGGACCTATAGGCGGACATACGGACAAACGAACAATGGGACATACTGAGGTATTTTACGAATTTAAAACTGGCCCAGAACTGATTTTGAAGCCTACTACTGAGCATTATGAAGGTGTTGAAAACAACCCTCAGTATTGATATATTGTAATATTGGCTGCGCGTTGTCATTTTTTTTTTTACTTTTGTAAAGCCACTACAGCATCACCCAAAGAAGATACGTTGAACTTTTCGCAGATCTATCTCTTGTAGTTTATGAGTAATGAGCAAACAAGCAATTTCTTATTCCTTTTGAAAAGCGTCGAGGTGTTCTCAGTTTTCTTGGTACTGTAGGCGTGTCCTTGGACCGATTTGGTACAGTTTTAATACCAACCTACTTGCAAGAGTTTTGAATGGTTCTCCTAGAATTGAAGGCTCATTTTTGCGGCCAGGACAATGTTTACAAGGGACATTACATAGACGAACAAAGGGTCAGACAGGCGGACGGACATACTTAAATCGGCTCACAATTCCGTGCTGATCAAGGATATGTATACTTTGTGGAGTTTTTGAAGCTAACTTCTGGTCGTTGCAAACGTTTCGACAAAATGAATGTACCTCACGTTCTTCGTCCGCAGATATTCCGTAGAAAATTGTGCTACTAAGCTATGTATACTTATCGCTAATAACTGGCATTTTGAAACTATTCAAAATGATGATATTTCGTTACAATACGCTTGCAAGCAATAACAACAAAATGGGAAAATTTCTTTCAAATCTTACAAAATGGAAATGGAAATGAAAAAAACAAGCAGTTACACAATTAACTTATTGGATTTTCATTCATTGCTTTTGAAGTTATGTCGTAACATTTGTCATGTAGATAGATAGATATCTGACTCATTTTAATTTATCGTAATTTAGTTTTGGGAAATTTTCCCCAAATATTTCTCCATTAATTTTTATATTCATCATCGAAGGTAGAGGAGTATATTAAGTTTGTGCAAACGCTTGCAACGCCCAAAACGAAGCTTGGGTCTTGACGAGCATTAAATTCTAAATCGATTTAATCATGCCCGTCTGTCCGTTTGTCCGTCTGTTTAATGTCTGTTGTAAATATTCGACTTCAAATTTGACCGAAATGTTGGAAGTGCTTGCACCCAGATTGGCATTGAAAATGGGCTAAATCGGTCGAAGGTCACTCCCTACAGTACCGTGTACAGTAGGGACAGACACCTATGTTATGCTTATCACCCATAAACTAGAGCAGATAAATCTATAAAAATTTCAACATATATTCTATGGACGACGCTATAGGACTTCTACAAGAATGGAAAAAAAGTCGGTTACACCATTCAATTTTATAGTGCGTCACAATTTCATTTTTTTTTTTTTTTCAATACTTTTTTATAACCTTTTTGGCGTATTTTATGCAAAGTCGTGACTCTCCATGCCTATAAGACTATGCCATGACTTAGGAGCTAAAGACTCAAATTTCCTGTAACTTGAGAAGAACTCTTTACGATTAAGTGGATATTTGATTCACGAATGAAATTCAACCTGAAGCCTTAAATGAAATGAAAGAGTAACGACAGGAATTAACAGGAATTTTATCGAAATTGTTACTGAGCTGCTGTGTTATTTTTCAGAGATAACAATGAAGTGTTAACAGCCTTAGCAGCTCGTCAAACGATTATTTCTGGTACAATACAATACAAGGGCATGGTCTCTTTATGAAAAGCAATACTCGTATTATTATCTGCTGCATGTCTATATGACAAAAATATTTTGACTTTTTTTGCCTTTTCAAGTTTACTTCAGATTAGTTAGCTGATCATAGTAGCAATCGATTGTAGACGGACGGAAATGATTTGGTTTAACACTACCATCGTAATGGATAGTTTAACGAGCTTACTCCTCATATTTGTTGCGAAGGCAACGATCAAGTTAGCAAACCATTACATTACTCAGCTGATGACGCTGAGTTTAACTTCAACTTACATATGATTAATGTAAACATTTTACACTTTGGATTCCATGATGGCTTAAAATCCGACTGCATACATAATTATCAATGTTTAGACTTTAAAGGTTAAAAAACACTGATGTTAATCACTATTATCTTTACAACAATCAATTAAGGTAAAGCAATATGAAAACCGGCTTAACAACGGCAAGAGTTTGAAGTTAAATTTTTAAAATATAATGAGCCCACCATACCTTGTATATATATATATGATTAGATTTGGTGAAAATCTTAAAATTCAAATGGGGAAATAAATATAACTGAAGTGAGTAATGGGATCTTATCGGGCTTTTTGTTTGTCGCATTTGTTGCATTTCGAATATTATTTTTAATGTGAAAGACAGCAGCAAAAGATCAGTTAGTTCAGTAAACTTTTTTTTGTCTCTTATGACGTAAATCTCACATATAGTAACGTAATCAATTTTTTTGTTTTCTTTTCTTTTCATTTCATTTCATTTCTTTGCCTTTCTTTTGTTTTTCAAAAAAGTAACATCTTATGTAAATTGAAGAGAAAAGTAAATTAGCATAAGTAAGGAAAGTGTGTTCGCTGTGATTATTAATTTCATTATTAAATTGATTTTTCTATTCGAATTTCTATTTTATAGGACATCAAACTAATTTCAGCGACGACCTCTACTGCTAACCTAACAAAAAGTGCATTCACTAACACTTCTAATTTTAATCTCGTAAATATTGCAATTTTGAAATGCAAACGAACTGAGAGACGGACTGAAATGACAACATCGATTTAGATGAATATTTCTAATATGCCTTAGGGCTGTCTATTTTGGAGGGCTTAAACGGCCTGAGCAGAGCTAAAGAGATTCTCCTTTAAGGGATCGCAGCAATATATGTAAAAATCGAACTATATGTTGATTGTATGAATATGACCCCGCCCTTTTCTTAAGATATAGAGTGTAATAAGTACTGCAGGTGTCTGAATCAAACTGGAATTTGTTCGTTCCATTGTGCTATCTCTACGCGTTACACAATTCCATAAGTACTTCTCCTACTTCCTTCTCCTCCTCACATGATCTAATTTCTTGAAGCATTGGAGTCATGATATCGTTAGTTTTCTCCATTAGGAAATTCGGCTCCATATAGAAAATCTAGTGCAGACAATTTTTTACAATTCTAACATGGACCGTCCTATTCTCGCCACTGTTACAAGCAGATATAATTCTTTTCGATTCGATTAGAACGAGTTTCAATCGCTGAACGACGAATTGTTGGTGCTTTCAGCCTTATGGCCATACCCAAATATAGGTTCATTTTTGGTTGAGCGGCTCTAAGCAACAAGATTTCTTCAGGAAGAGAATCAAGAAATTGCCTGAAAGATGGGCGAAAATTGCAGCTACAGTTGAAGGTGAATATGCTTCAAACTCTTTATCTTTATTTAATTGTTGGTACGAATGGTGCTTCCAACCTTACGGCCATACCCAAATATAGGTTCATTTTTGGTAAGCGGCTCTAAGCAACAAGATTTCTTCAGGAAGAGAATCAAGAAATTGCCTGAAAGATGGTCGGAAATTGCAGCTACAGTTGAAGGTGAATATGCTTCAAACTCTTTATCTATCGATCAACATTCCACGACTTGAGAGCATTTATATAGAACTATATATATAAATATATACAAATTTGAAAGTTTTACAACTTTTGCTATTCCGTTAATTTCCGTAACGATTTTGTTCCTTGCCTTTTGGGAGAAGATATAAAAATCAGTTATAAAGGCCAGAGAAAAATTACTTTTGTCGTTTCGGTTATAAAATTCAGACGTACGCATCAGAGACTACGTAAATGCATACAGATTCTTGAGGGGCTTTCGTCCGTCAACTTCGTAAAGTAACAAAAACGGTTTTATTCTAGAAGACTGAGAAAAACTTCTGGTACATACATATATTCTTTATTAAGGCCCGTAGATTAAGTCTGAAATTCATGCCACACTTACACCCACGTCTGTGTTGAAAATTTAAATTCGAAGCTATCGAATCACTGGCCAATTGTATAACTGAAAAAACCAGATGTTGACAAAGTTTTAGCGCGAAAATGACTTGACGACAAGTAATAAAACATTTGCAAGCCACAGAGTTGGCAAAGGCCTAATGGGCAGCACAAATACAAGCTTGAATTAGTACTGTGTGATGTTTAAACATTGCTTTGAAACGATTGGTATCCACTGCAAGCGAAAAAAAACTTTTCGTTTTTCGAATTACTTAGCAGATCACTTTTTATCCACTTTGAGGCCGGCCACACCTCCCATTTATATTCAATGTATTTTCTTTCACTTGCGAATGCAGAGGCGATCTTCGTCGTTTTCTGATCTTAAGCAGTAGCTTGCAAGCGAAGAGATTTGCATCAAATTCCTTTTATACTAAAAAAAAAGTCGGTAAAGCTGCTTTTGTTGAAGAATAGATTTGAAAAAAAAAAAAAAAAAAAAAATCGGACCAACATAGTGTAAAGGTTTTCGCGACATATAGTCATGCTCACACGGTAAACTTGTAATCGTATATCGTAGTAGTCAAGCCAGTAATTTATGAAATGAAAAGAAACGTAGAGCAAGCATTATGGGTTAGCAACTGGGTATCGTGGTTAGGTGAAGGGCCATCATAAACTATCAATTACCAATCGACTGTTCTATTCGAGTGTATTAGAGTGCATATGTGATATATATTTTACATATATAAAAATGTAGGGCCAATAAAAATTTACGTTTAACTATTGATTTCCCCAAATTGTAAACCGTTGTAAACATCATCACAAAGACTTTCTTCGCATATTTTATCTTTTAAATTGCGATAGATATATGTATGTGTATTGTGCATTTACACCTTATAACCTCGCATGTATCATTAAATATATTGTAACATTTTCTAAACCGGTCCGATGAACATAGAAAAATTCTTACTTTCTAAAATCATTAATAAAAATTTAAAGAAAGTATTTTCATTAAAGAACTTGTACATGCTGTTAGAGAATTTGTAAGTTATTCAGTTATGGTAGCCGACGTTTTACACTCTCTTTGTAAACACATTCATTGGCAGGGGGGGCGGGAGTGGGGATCACGTAGAAGAGTGAGAATGCGCGGGAAAAGTTTTTCCTATTTTTGAATTTTGATTTTAAAGAGTTTTCCAATCACTGACTGTAAGCGATCCTTACCACGTTAAATAGATTTCTGGACAAGCAAATAATAACTAAAATGTTAAGAAATTTATTGCTTGGAACTGCACGGTAATGCGTAAAATCTGTTGCTTTTGTTTCGCAAATTCAGCTCCGAAGATGTTGGTTATGGTAATGCGAAGGCTTAGTAACTAAGGGAATTTGAAAGCTTTCTTCTCCAACTCTCCTCTAGAAAACAAGTAATTAGTGTCAATGTGCTCTGTTGATAACCTTGAACGATCGGTTCGATTACATGCCGATTACATCCAGAAATAACGTTTTGCTCTTTTTTTTTTATTTTTTTCTTCTTCTTATTCTTATTTTTCTAGCTCTGCAAAAAAGTCGATCATTTCAAGCGAGTTGTAACAGATATCGTTCAGTGAATGATCCACTATTGAAGGACGAGGATATATTTATTTTGTGAAAACGTTGGCAACACTAGGAAAGAATCTTCAGAGACTCTATAAAGTATATATAGATTACTTTCAAACCACAAATCGATATAGACGTGTCCGTCTGCCTGTGCGATACATGTTTGTCGGGTCGTCGTGAAAATTAAGATAGCGAACCAAATTTTAGGAAATTATTGAAAACTATTCTTGTACGCAGGTTGACATAGCAAATGCACCAGATCGATGAAAGAGCCACGCCTACGGTAAATCATAAACTAAGAACCATTTTGCTTTCTTGTCTTTCTCATATGAACAATGCTTGGGGGATGTCTTCTGCATGTGTTACACTTTGTTACACTTTGAGACAATTATATAGAAGTGGGTGGCATGGGGAAGGCTTGCGGGCTTTTCACTCCTATCTGTCAGGGCTTTATCGGCTTTGATTCATGAGCTATAATGATCAAAAATTTTACGTCTATTGTGAACGTGATCTACCAAATGGGAAAAAATGATGATGTGTTCACCCAATATTATCGAGTATCAAAACTTAATTTTTTCTTTTTTTTTTTTAACATAAACGTGGCGGTTTTTCTTAGAAAAGCGAGTACTTCCTGTAAGGTAGGGTAAGGTAAGGTAAGCTTTGGTAAGGATTCAATAGAATTTTATTTGAAGTTGATTTCTTTAGAATTCGATCTTAATCGATCAAGGCGGGAACTAGCCGTGTATTGGAAGGATATCACAGGACAATGGTGGACAAAACGATTTTTAAATTCGCGCAGAATACCATGTAAGCTACGAGACCTGCAAAGTAACGAAATATGCTTAGTCACTGGCTCGTAGCCGGGACGTAACGTCTTCAGGATGACGGAAACGTTTCATCACATTTTGTGGGAACGCGCAATTATCTAAAGAATTAGACACTAAGTGTTTAGCGAACATTTGATGAGGTCATGGGCAATATGGTTTCCTGGGCCAAGGCAAATAGTGAGATTCGTAAAGAACTGTTAGAGCTCACAAACACACACAATATACAATACAAGGCTAAAAAGATTTTGCTTTGATCGGTAAAAAGAATATGAGCATATATACCGAGTCAATGTTTTTTTTTTTAGGTTAAAGACTGCAAAAGTAAATCATGACATCTTCCAATTTTTTTTACTAGATTATCTAAAAGATAATTCTGCCCACCAATGGACTCTTAATGTCAATGTACGCATGCGTCTTAAAACAAGTTTAATGTATTTATTGCTATATGCCAACCGCTTCCATTAATTTTAAAAGTTTCAATGAACCGAAGCGATGATAGGAGGGCTTGATGCTAAATACAACTCTGATTTAAAATATATATATATATGTATGATCTCTTTGTTGTGAAATGTTAAATCTCTACTGTTATCCAAACTCGTTCAAGGGCGGGTGAATAAGCAGTAAAGGGATGACATAAAATACTTAAAATCGTAGATAAATTTTATTAAGAATTATGTGTGCTGTGTGCTAACAAGTGATCGCTTTAAGCAAATTTAAAAAGCAGAAATTCATGTTATAGTTAATGTTAATGAAAATTTTTAACTAAACTAAAGAATTGACGACGCAATCGCGTAACTTCCTCCTAATAAATTCGCAAAAATTCACAGGTAGAATGAACAGGTAGTTTAGAGTTCTCTACACACATGTCAGAACGTCTCGTCTCGTCTCGTCTCGTCTCATTTCCACTTTCGTTGAAATATTTCTTGTATTTCTTTTAAATTACTTGACATTTACCTCAGGAAAATAATTTTCTTCTTTTTTTCCTTATTTTTTTTTTTTTTTTGTCTTTTGTTTGTTTCTTTGTCTCACTTCCTTTCTTCGACTCGCATACTAACGAAGTACGCAACGCATGCATTTACTATGCAATTGCCTTTTGAAGAGTTTTGAATATCATCCGGAATGTGGGAATTTTTCAATTTGCGTCTTGAGGATTAAATCTGGGAAAATTGTATGAAAAATAAAGAAAGAAAAAAAAAAGGAACGAGGAAGAAAATTTGATTCGGTTATGACCGAACACTGTTATACCCATCACCGTGATTCTAAAGGAAAGGAAAAGAACTAAATATCAATTGCTCCACAACATTGGATGGGCGTAACTGATTTTTTCTTTTTCGGAATAAAAGTAAATATTTATATGATGCATGTGTTGTACCCTATGAGTAACTCGAAAAGAACACGGAAAGCAAAAGTATTCCAGGTTTTTCTTACATAGACATGTGGGCGTTGTAGGTGTGTTCTTTGAAAAGTTTGCGTCATTTTCAAATTATTTTGCATACATAGTTGCGCACACGGACAACCGAACAACTTGACATGCTTAAGTCATCTTCTCGGGCGGAGGAGGCGCCTGAAGCTTCCTTTTCAGCGTTGCAAACGCTTCGACAAAATGAACCTACTCACCGCCACCCACGGGTGAAGGGTGTCCAAATATAATTGTCTACTGTGAGACGAGTCTGTTTTATCCACTAAGTACGATAAACGTAAAAAAATTGCTTAATTGTCTCACTGAATAGTGGGTCGAAAGCGATATTTTCGCTGTTTTAATGTAATATACTTTAGTATCACGTACATATCGGAAGAGCTGAGTCTTCGTTTATTCAAATTTGGCTCTCGAAAGCAGACCACATTTTTAATTTTTCGTCTTCAAAAAAAGAAGAAAAAGAAAGGTAAGAAACAGACACTATTATACTATTTTGCCTTTGGGAGTAGATATGTTTTTACATATATGTCTATCGATGCAAATACACACACACACACACACACACACACACACACACACACACATGCGTGGGCATGGGCGCACGCACATACATACATTCATGCATAAATTTTTAAATTCATACATATATACATATATACATATATATATACACATATATATATATATATGCGTGCATGTAAAGGTGACACCGTCATGGGAACTTAAACATTAAAATTATATTTTTAAAATGCTGTCAACTAAATGGTGTTCCTGTAAAGCAGACAAAGTAATGTCAAGACATTTCTGTTTTGCGTGTATACGAATGTAAGCGGGTAAATAGCTCAGGTGTTCGCCTATCATCAGTATTCGAAAGAAGCGAAGATTTGCTGTTGTTATTAATTTTAACGAAGTAAGACATTAAGAAAAATTAAATAAAAAGGAAAATTCATTTTAACCATTTACTACAACAAGCACAGATGTCTTTAAATGCTACTGTATCATCATTATCATCATCATCATCATCATCATCATCGTCATCAGCATCCAATCTTGTATTGAACAAAATTAATTAATAAAAATTTTTCTTAATGTCTAAGCATGAGGAGCATGAGGAGTACGATTAGTTTGTCTGAGCGAGCTATTCTTCCAATGCTGCATCAAACACATAGGTATGCACTTGATTGACACATTTACTGTAAAGTCAAAGCTCAAATCGCACCATACCTTTCAAAATGTTGCATTCCTGGCATGCATGTGCAATATCTAGATTTTTTTCTTTACTTCTTTTTTTTTGGTAAAGCTTTTGTTGTACAATTTTAGATATATACATATATTCTTTTTTATATATACATTTCTCGTTAGATAGATAGATTGTATAGATTCTTTTTTGACTTGTTTTTATTATTCACCACTACTGGAGAATGAATGTGCATTTTGTTATTAAGCTTGCGAAACTTGCAAATAGACATTTGGAAGCGTCGGTATGATATGCTTTTTTATTGATTTTTAATCACGTATGAGATATGGTATCGATTGTTAAAGCTGATTGGCCGCTAATGATTACTTAGGATCAAAATTTAAGCTTTACTAGGCCCCATTGCCTTAGGAAATCCAATCTCAAATCTCTTCCTTTAAATGCTACCACTAACGATGTTCTGATATTGGAGACTTGGCACAAGGTACATAGCGAACGGTGTAACTAAGAGTCGTTATCTTTGTTTTGGACATTTTTTTGAAAAAGTTGTTCATATCGATGGCTGCAAACAAAGCAGTTGCCATGCCCGTTTTATGAATGCGCTAAGTGTGTATAAATTATTAATAGCTTGTTCTAAACTCTAGCTGTGAGCTCCCTGTTATAGAATAATTTTGTCATCCATCTAAAAACATCAGTGCATACGCGAAACATATACAAACACTTATTCTGTGATTTATACGGTACGTTTCGACGAAATACTAGTCAAATTAGAATAACAAAAAAAAAAAAAAAGTTATTGAAAACAACGCACTGATCATAGTCGCAAGTATTGGTATGGAAATAAGATGAAATTGTGCGAGATTCGTTAGCTTTTACTTTCTTCGTCACCAATCAAAAATATCTGCTAAGGTATACATAATTTTAATGGATCTTAGATTCTATCGTCTGTTGTCATACACAACTTGTACTGTGCATTCAATTAATTTCAGCTAAAAGAATCGGAAGACAAGACAAGACGCAAGATTTATTACTGCTTGTAAATTCTTACTGCTTACTATGAAAATAAAAAGTAATTGATTTAAAAAAAAAAAAAGAAGAAAATTTCACAAAGTTTACAAATAATGATTTATTTAATGAATATTTATGACTTATTGGTTCAAAAACAAAAAAAAACATTTTTTTTTTATTAAAAATCACGATCTTTGCGTAAAATAAATAAATAGAAAAAAAAAAAAAAAAAAAAACCAATATGATCAGTGAGTATTGCAAAGATAACATTTGAGATAACGAATGAAAAAAAGCACATTTTGAAAAACTTAAAAAAAAAAAAAAAAAAAAAAACTAATAATTTTTCGAATATCGTGCTGTTTGGCGAAAATAGATGAACATCACGCACATTATCATTTGTTTTTATTTATATTCATTAGACGATTGTTTCTTTGCTTTACGATAACAATGCTAACCGACAGGAAAGGAAAAATTAGGGCCGATTTTCTATTTTAACAATAAAAATGAATATTCAATGTTTTCTTTTCTTTTCTTTTTGTTTTTTTTTACTTTTCCCTTAAAAACGTACATTATTATTATTATTATTATTATTATTATTATTATTTATTTTTCTTTTTCTTTTTATACTTTTCGCAACTTTAACTCATACGTTCACGTCATAACGAGCGTCGATTTGTAACTGAAATTTTATTTTTAAATGAAATAAGTGTTAATGCGAAGAGAGTAGAGTTGAAAGCAAAGCCAGTTAGGTATTTAGTCGCAATGTATCTAAGAGAGCGAATAAAGAGACAACAGCGAACTTGTGTTTCACTTCAGTTATATATATATACATACATACATACATAGATACATACATATAAATATATATGTATATATATACATGCATACATAGAAACATATATATATATATATATATATATATATATATATA
>KK502403.1:3156859-3170500 GCA_000688735.1 Glossina austeni
CACACACACACATACACACACACACACACACACACACATACACACACATACACACACATACACACACACACACGCACGCACACATACACACACATATATATATACATATATATATATATATATATATATATAAACATACACATACGCATATGCGCCTGCGCGACTTTATAATGTTTCACGGCACTCTTAACTGATACTTCTTAACCTCTTGAGCTCCGAGAAGCTATCAAAATTATAGTCTATCCAAAATAATACACCAACATAGCTCAATATATTGGGTTGGTGGGCTATATTTTAGCAAAAATGTACACTATTTTATAAATTTATGAATGAAATTATTTTTCTACTTTTAGGTTATGAAAAGGCGTGTCGACAGTCATACTCATATTCGTCATATTATGCTGCATCACTTTGAGAAAGGATGGAGAGCAGCGCAGGCATTTCGCGATCTCAAAGAACTTTTCGGTGAAGGCACGATCGGCGAAAGTCAATGCATGGAATGATTCTTCCGTTTCAAATCTGGCGACTTTTGCCAGCCGTGGAAGGGAATGAAAGCTTGACACCTCAATGGCAGGCCAATAACTCCAATGTGGACCGATCTCGAAACCTCGGAAGAGTATGAAAATTGGCTCGATGGGTCGTCATCTACCAACTCAGCGACTACAATAGAGACGAACGTGTGATAAGATCGTTTAAAAACGCCTGATAATTGTGCATAAATCTGTTAAACTTCAAGCGTGCACACAACTTGTAATACGGGGTAGATATAATTTATGCGAATGTGTACGCAACACTTGGATGCACATGCGATAGATCGAGCTTTTTTTTAAACCAATCGCTTCGGATATCATTCTCTGAATCGATTTAAGCTTGCTTGCCTGCCCGTTTGCCTGATGTCTGCCCACGTATTTTTGTTTTCAAACTGCAGCTCGTCATTTTCAAGATATTTGAACGAATATCGGTTCACCGACACATGCGTTTTTATGGCTATTCCCTATATAACGGCTTACTTTCACGAGATCGGTATACGAAAAAAAGATGTCATTTTCAAATTTTTCTCGTCACGCATCGCTCAGAGATAGTACATAGGCGTCCTGAGTTGATAAAAAAAGTTTGGCCCGGATGGACGAATTTCTTGAACTTCGAACTCGCAACTTGAGTGCTTCCGCTTACCACGCACGTTTTTGCATTCATAAGACGCACACCTGCTGAGCAGCGTTCCATATCTTTCGGAAATATACGAGAAAAGCTGGATGACTCCTTTATCTCAAAAGAGCGAAAGTGTTTTTATGTTAGGATCCACAAGTTGCTAAACAAGTGGGCAAAAACTGCATAGGTACCGATATTCAATATTTCGAAGAAAGTATTCCGTTAGCATTTTCACACAGTAAACGTTTGGCGTCTGTATAAAAATTCCTTGGCAATTGAAAAAATGTCGAGCCTAAGCATTGAGGTAATTTCAACTGCGCAGATAGATTTGAGTTTGAATTGAATTGAGTACGCGAAGGAAACTAAATATTAATAAAGCTTTTGTTTGTCTGAGTTTGTTCGAGATATTCTCAGTTTTACGCCAAGATTCGCATCTGTGAACTTCTTCTCTGGATTAGGAAATAGAGGAGATGTTCGCAAGAGCAGCCGAGTAGATAGCAATCGCAACTAACAAGTCCGGTTATCGTGAGTTCAAATCGCAATACGGTAGAGTTTGCTTTGGCCTCCTCGCTGTAGTCAGTGAATGCGTGAGCGCAGACCCACTAGCTTGCGATTACGTCCCCGTATCATTTCCTTTCTTAAATTCTTCTTCGTTCCGGCCGCCTCTGTGTGGTAGGTATGTAGGAGTAGCTTTTCGTACGCTTTCCCTGAGCGATTGGTCGTTTAGAAGAAGAAGAAGAAGAAGAAGAAGAAGAAGAAGAAGAAGAAGAAAAAATATAAGTCAAAGTTAAGATATCCTATGGCTTTCGCTACGGCTATTATCTGAGGGAATAACGAGATACCACGCCTTGCCTGCTTCCCTCGTGCAATATGGATTTCCATGAGGGAGTTATCGTATAATGCGTATCTGTATTTTTGTTACTCAATAGTCAAAATGAAAACTTTAACGTATTACAGCTCAAGTTGGCCTCCGGTCGAACGAAACGGAACACACAAAATAAAAATTCGTAATAAAATCACACACACAAGATTTCATCAAAATTTGCCAAATGTCAATTTTTTGTTATACACAGTAGGCTCTTGTGTTCAAGTTTAACTGGTTTATGCTGCACTTTTATTATCTATTTATTTATTTCAATATTGTGCCGTCGAAATCGTTATTAATGATTACAGAAAAAATACAAATTGCTGTTGATTTCTTTACTTTACATGATTTATAATAATATTATCTTTTTCTTGTCTGTTTTGTTTTTGTGTAGTTTTTGACTTTGATCATCATAACGAATTGCGTTACACACTACGTTCACATAATTGTGTAACCGGCCAACGATCTTATCGATCTTGTGTCCATAACTATCTTCTCGTAAGCATCGTAGAGCATCAAATCAAAGGATAATCAAAAAGTTCGCAATATGTTACATAGATGACGTCACTTCATCTTTATTGGCAATTTCTATCTCTCGGGCGAACAGTACGCAAATTCCCAATCGATTAGTCAGAGAGTTTAGCTCCGATTTCAGTTCAAGTCTATTGCTTATGTTAAAGAATATGGAAAACTTGACTGTTTGTCGAACAATTGTGCATTCTATGAGGACATTGTTACGAAAATCCCAAATCCTGTTAAGGCTCACTAATTGATTTTCGTAAGTAATAGGGTCCTTAGTGCACATGCGCGGCGCGTCATGCAACTGCCGGCCGACGAAAAAGATTAGCAGGAAAACAGACTGGGAAAAACCCAGGTGCACATGCGCGGCACGTCATACAGCTGCCGGTCGAGGAAAGCGATTAGCAGAAAAGCAGGTTAACGGATTAAAAACGAAGCCACGAAGTTAGGTCATCGTAACATGTTTGTAAAAATGTATGTAAGTAACCTATTTGTGGAAGGCATTTTTAGTCGTAGGAGAACATTTGAGTCATACGAGAACATTTGAGTCGTACGAGTCGTACATTCGGTCGTACGAGAAGATTTGAGTCGAAAAGGAGTACTAAAGTTAAGAAGTCGAGAGTATCGCCAGATTGAATAGATTGTAGATTGCTGTAGAATAGATTGTAAATAAAGAACTTTGAAGTACATTTCTCTTGAAAATAATATCCACGCTCTAGTGATACGGACCGTATCGAGATTAGCGGAAATTTGTAACAATATGATAAACGTATTAAAGAATATTCGTCGATTCTATGTTTTTTTGGCAAGAAGGTCGTTTTCTCTATTTTTACGGAATTGTGCAGACAATTTCTAATGGCTAATGGTGTTCAGAACGCGTTGAAAGTCCAGTCGGTCCAGTAGTCATAGACGATCTATATGGTTTATTGAAGGTTACAAGCATCTTAACAGCATATCTTAATAGGATTAACATATGAAGCCATTAATTCACATATGTATATATATATATATTGTGAGGATCGAAAGTCGTACCCTCGTTTTGGCCTCACGGACTCTCCGTCTCTGGGGAGGGGGAGTGCTAAAATAAGAATAGATTAGGAATAGAATAAGAAATAGTTTAGGATTAGATTAGGAATAGAATAAGAAAATAATTTAGGAATAGATTAGGGATAGAATAAGAAAATAGTTTAGGAATAGATTAGGGATAGCATAAGAAAATAGTTTAGGAATAGATTAGGGATAGAATAGGAAAATAGTTTAGGAATAGATTAGGGATAGAATAAGAAAATAGTTTAGGAATAGATTAGGGATAGCATAAGATAGAATAAGTGTAGGTTACGAGTAGGTTAGAGAAAATTAGTTTGAGTCAGTGGAAGTTTGGCTCTCGAGTCGGCCAGTAGTGGTGGTTGGGCTCTCGAGCCGATACGTTGTAGTTAGGCTCTCGCGTCGGAGAGTGAGTGCTGGTCTCTCGAGCCGGCAAGCAGTGAGTGAGAGTAAACGATCAGCAACGACAAAGTTAAGACTTAATAATAAGAGACATTCAGTAGTAGTGAAGAGAAATTAACTAACTAACGGTGAACTATTTGATTGAACTGAAATAATTAAGTGTAGTTGCTTTAAGGTCAACCTCATTATGAAGAAAAGAACAAAATCAAGTGAATTAAATAAAGAACCAAGTGCCTGCAAAAAAATTGAATTTCCTTGTGTTTGTTTTCCTTCCCTGGGCCGCTGAGCTGCCCCAGCCAAAGGAAAGGGACGAAACGTCCTCACAATATATATATATATATATAAAAAGATGTATTTAAGGTTGAGATATCATTTATGTGAAAATGGTATCATTTTCTCTCAAACAGTCGATTTGTTTTTAAACGAATTAAACAAGGTTTGCGTCCATCCGTGAACTTCGCTATCATTTAGGATCAACAACTAATTATGTTTAGGCCCAGCAATTAAAACACTTATGAATCATTGAATTTCACGGTGTACCACTTTAGTGTGATAATCAACAATTTGAAGGAGCCACGTTACGAATTTGTGGATCATCGACTGTCTTCATCATATCGTAACATCTCTAATTTCCGTCTGTCATCAAGTCAAAAAAACCAATTGCTCTTAATAAACAAATCTCATGGAGCGAAGAGAGCTCTGTTATCGTAAATTAGCATTTCCGAGAGACGGTACAAAAAATACAATAATTAATTTTTTGTTTATTATTAGTGAGCAAATATTTTGCTTGATCCATGTGCTAGATTTGTCGTACCTTTATAAAATATCTAAATATATGCATCGGAGCCACCAGATAACACATCACTCAATAAGTTTCCTGTCTCCCACACACATATATACAGCATCACTGTTGACGAATCTTATATATTAAATATATGTCGAATATTCATGCGACGGTATATTTCGCAGACCGGAGACTTATTGAGTGTTGTATTGTATATACTTAAATATATGTCGAATATTCATGCGACGGTATATTTCGCAGACCGGAGACTTATTGACTGAGTGTTGTATTGTATATACTTTTCATGATGATTTGATTTAAGCACGATGGGTTGCCCGCCTCTTCGTTCATATCTAATTGAAAATTTTACAATGTTTTAGTGGAATGCAAAGATTGACTAAGCTGGCCCCATATATTTATTACATAATAATAAGTTCACATATTACATATGTAAAATGTATGTTTGACATACAGCTACAAAAAGGCCTTTAGTTAATAAAAAGAAATTATAGAAAATACTTAACAGAGATAGCCATGCGAACAAGTTGAAGAAAGCGAACTTATGGTAATATTTTGGGGATGGAAGCAAACTAATTATCAAGCAGATTATGAAGCATATATTAAAGTAAAATAAAAATTAAAGAGAAAATTATTACTATAAGAGGAAAAATGTTAAATTTCATTCATCAAAAATGCTATACAATCCATGGCCAGACATCGAGCACCTAAAGTTTAACATAACCGAACATAAAAGAAATTACTTGGAGAGATTGGTTACCAGGGTTTGAACCCTGACAGACACGAAGACCTTCCTTTCTTGTTGTTTTTCTAATCATCAACAATTTTTACAAAAATCAAGGAGCACTTTAGTCGCCCTTTATCAACAACGCAACGAGATTGAAGCGGGAAAGCAAACGGCGAAAACAATTATGAACAGAAACGAAAAATGAAAGTCAAAAAAGGCCCGGACCGGTGCTGACATATCGAAGTCAGTAGAGAACGATGTTAAGAAAGTTAAGAGAAAAACTAAGCAAAAAATAGACGCCACACCCACTAGGGAGGTGAAAGAAGAAATTATAATTGTTGAAGGAATGACTCTGAGCGCAATATCTTCGAATGAATTTCGTGAAAAAGCGGCCTCGCGTGGCTTTCCGAGCCCGATGGAAACGATGTGACAGATTTAGACGTCAAGATAAACTTTAATAAAATTGGAAAGTATTCAACGATATTTAGGTACTTATGGTTTTAATCTCCTTTGAAACTTTTCCAATAATTATTACAATAAATGAAAAAGTGAATAAGTGAATGGCAGTAATTTTCACATCATTTTTCTTGATTTTTACAAGATGTGGAAATACTTGTGACTTTTCCTAGACTTTTAATTCATATAATTCATATTCACACGCATTGTGTGTAGATAATTTTCTAATAAAGTTTAGTCTCAGCAACACTTCACCACCAACAGCATATCTCTCTAATTGTGTTTCGAATATTTAGAGCTATGCCGGTGATAGATAGCCTTAATTTAAAAACGCTCTAAAATAAAAAAAGTAAAAAAAAATAAAAAAAAAAATAAATGAAAAAATTGTGTTCGCCTTAAGACGAATTTTGTATCCCTCCGGCGTTTCAAGGCAATTTGCCAAAGTAGTAAAATGTGAAAAATTACTGTGGGCGGATCAATTTTGTAAAATTGTGTAAATTCTTTTTTCTTTTGATTGACTTCATCATCTCGCATAGATTGCAAGTCATTAGTTAACACATTTTACAACTTTTGTTTTCTTTTTTTTTTTTGATTTTTTTGATTTTTCTTGCAAATCAAATTTTTAATTTTTTTTCATGTTATGGGCGTGGTTGCACACTTATCAAGATCATTTTAAACGTGTATGTGTATATAGTCATACATAAAAAAGTGTGTCGCAGCACCAATTTTCTATGATAACAAGTTACAAGAAGTTTTGGACGAAAGGACAGACGCTATAAAAAAAGTATATATTTTGCAAAATTGCATATGTGCATGTTACAGGTGGAATGACAAGCCTTGCATATCTCCGCATAATGGGCAAAAAAAAAAAAAAAAAAAAAAAAAACTCAGTTGTTATTCATAGAAAAATTGGCTTTGAAAAGATAGTTAAAGTCAAAGCGTCATTACAAGCACGAGACGCTCTGCGCACATAATTTTCGATCTATTTAAAGAAAGTTGAAGAAAAAATATCTAAAAATTATTTATGAAAAAAAAAAAAATTTCAAATTTTAAAAATCTTGCTGATAAGTTAAGGTGGGAAGCGGATTACTACGCCTTTTTCATTTTGAAAGAATAAAATTAAATTTCGTGATAAAAAAGCGATGAGAAAGAAAGAAAGAAAGAAAGAAAGAAAGAAAGAGAAAGGTAGAGAGAAGTTGAAGGGAATGATTGTCTAAATTATTAATTATTTTACGTTTTTCTTAGATTTGATGAAATATTCATGAACGTGAAGATAACACATTTGTGTTATGTGCATATACATGGTCGCCAGCCAGCACAAGATAGCATGGGCGGAGTAGATAATAATAGATAATAATAATTATGCTGAAAATATCGTTTAACATGACTTTAAAGAAAGAAACACAAAAAGTTTTGTTAAAGCCCAACCTTAAATATTTTTGATGGATTTGCATTTTCTTGGAATGAATTTGTTGTCACTGATCCAGGCGAGGATTATTAACTGATCGACAATGAAAAAAAATTTCCATTTATTTCGTCGTGGAAACTTCTACATGCATACACAAGACAAATGATATAAGAAACGTGTACACGCTTTGGGATAAATATTCGGAAAGCCTTTATTCAAAGTAATTGGTAAAAGCAATAAACGCACACAATTCCATTAACTTTCAATGCAATCTATCGGTCGACTAAGGAATTTTTTAAACTACTATAGCACTATGTTCAAAAAATAAAGGGAATTTTTATTTATTTTAAAAATGCAGTCGCCTCGATCATGATGAATGCAAAGTTTTTTTTGGCGACAATTTTCTCAAAGGCACGTTTCCTGTCGTGTTCCTGCCCCCCGCTCATGGTAGTAAAAAATTCAATAATTTTCTATATAAAAAGCTTTTTTCACGTTAACGAGAGAAAAATGTATAATAAATTCGTCGTAGCCACGTGTCTGGCGCAGGTCTTATTGGTGTCCGTCTTAATACTAGAACTATATTACACTACGCTACTATTACGTGGGTCAGTTTGATGCTTCTCAACTTTTGAGCTGGAAAAACTGCTTGTAAGCCTTGAGAAATTTCAATATTGTTTGGCGCGTTTTCCTTATATGCAAAGACCTTTAAAACTGCCTGTAAACCGACATTTCTTTATCTGGTCTAATTTTTTAGATACCAAGATGTGTATCCTAATGGATCATAGCTCCTGCTTGACCCAATTACAAAGAAATTGGAAATAATTTGGAATTAAAATTTTGCTCGTGTTGTTCGTGAACGTGTCAGTAAATAATTCAGAAGTGTTCTGGAATCGAGCAAGTGGTTCTGGCAAACATTTGGGTAGCAGGTTTTTGGAAATAACTTCTATGTTGGAAAAGTGGGTGGGAGGTGAGGGCGCATGTGGGCACATTACACCATTTTCAGCTTTACGGGCTTGCACGACTGCGGAGTGTTTGTGTCAACTTTCAGTTCCGTAGCCCCACCAACTTCGCACTATCGTCTCAAGCACCAAGCACTCCCCCAAGCACTTTTTTGACCAAAAGTGCTAACATTTTTAATGGCATTATTTATTTATATTTGTTTCTAGTGTTCACGGTGCTCGTGGCAGACAACATCTTGACATAAGAAGTTATGTTATTCGATTTGTTCGCTTATAGATTAAGACGTTCGGAGTGAAGGAGTATAGCAAATTTTTTCTTTCGTAACGCCCAGAAATATGCTTAACACAGCCTATGCTTTACATATATTTATCTAATCAACGTAAGATACTTAATCGATCGAATCAAGTGCAACATTACATGTTGTCGGAGGATTCAAGATGGAGTAGAAGTTGAGACACAACGCTAGAATTAAGCATAAACGTTTTTAATTGATGGCTATAGGAAAAGTTTGAAGACGGACAAAATTCGTCTCCAATCAATTCCAAAGTAGGTGAAGACGTAACTGGCTATGCACGTAACAATCCATAGCAAATATTTGTCTATGATTTCGTTTAAATATTTATCCAGATTATGTAAGGCATCGAAGTAAATGTGACTACGGTTGCGCCAAATACTTTCCGCAGTGAAGAAAAAACTTTGACTTACAAAGAACTTTAACAATAACATTACAAACATATCGCAAAGCTATCTAAAAGTTGAATGACAAAGTGATCGACTTAGTGATCGACGAACTACAGCGATCATCACTGACAAAATACTTTCGAAGTTTGCTGTGTAGGTTTGAGATTTGAGGTTGGATCAAAGACTCGGCACAATGCGAATGAAAGTTTTTTACCTTCTAGTTGTAGGCTTTCTCCATTGTTGTTGTAGAATAGCATTTCCTTCTTACTTTTGACGAAGACACGATCAATTAGATATACATATGTAAAGCTTTATATATTATTTCTGCCTTTTCAACGACGAAGGCTGGGTCGAAACTTGCCTAAATCGACTAAATCCCCTAATGCTGAATGTAATCACTGGTAGATCACTCATATCATAATCATATGTTTCTGCCAAGTAACGGCACAAACGTTCTTCTCATCAATTTGTGCTTTGCTGCTATTGGTCGAGACTTCAAAAAAAAAAAGGTCAGTGATTTTGAATCTATTGTTTCAGTAAAACGTGGGTCTATCGTAAATCTTTTCAGGTGTTACGTACGTTCGCACGAGCTTAACATACCTCTTACCACAAGTGGTGTAGGGTTCAATCCAAATCTCAATCACAAAACCGATGACCCGCACATCTATCATTCAACTAAATTAATATAAAAAAATCCGCCTGAGTGGCCAAGTAGGCAAGAGTCTCGACTAGCAATTGAATGGTCAAGTGCGGTAGAGTTTTTAATAATATTAATAACAATAATAATAATAATAATAATAATAATAATAATAATAATAATAACAATAATAATAATATTAATAAAAATAAAGCCGAAAGCCTTAGATGCTAGTGCTTTTAATATAAAAAAAGAATTACATTAGATCGCACGCCCTGTACTTATTAGTTTCTTGCTTAATCTGCTTTAGGTTTGTGGTTCCGATAAATGCAAGCAAACACAGAGTGCACATAAATGTTTTATTTCTCGATTATAGTTGGATACATATCGAGACTATAAATTATAGTAAGCGACCAAATGCATTATAGTTTGTAGTAGATTTTTCAACCAAAAAAAACAAGGAGGACAGAAATGAACGAGTATAACAGTATCATAAATGATGATATATGAAAAAGTGTATGGAATGAATGCGTAAATCGAACGAAAAACATTGTGGTTGGCAGAAATTGCATTGCAATCAAAGCAAAGAATAACAGAAAAGTGTATAAAATTAAATATAAAGAGTGGACCAACAACACACACCATTATAGTTACTTATAGTGACTTTTCTAAACGACAGCTATAAAGAGAAAAGGTAAAGTGAATATAAAGTTACTCTCTGTTCACCTCTCTACTATATAATACGACTTTATGGCAATAAAAAATTCACCTCAGTTGATGTTTACATTGCAAACACAGTTTTAATGTTAATTACAAACGAAAATAGTTTAAATTTTCTTGTTTTTACACTCATCACCGAAGGATGAGGGGTGTACTCATTTTGTAAGAACGTTTGCTACGGCAATGTGTATATATATGCTTGATCAGCATCGAATCCTAAATCGATTTAAGCATGTCCGTCTGTCCGTCTGTTCTCCTGGCCGCAAAAGTGCAGCTATCGACTTCAAATTTGGCAGAAACATTGGAAGTTCTTGCACGCATACTAGCATTGATAATGGGCTAAATCAGTCAAAGGACACGCCCACAATACCACATAATCTAATGATATCTTTGTTTCTCAGAAGAAATAAAAAATTGTTTTTTTGCTCATGCAGATAAACTACCGCTACTTAAAAATGCATATGTTGTTGGGCGACTGTGAACCGCCCAATAACATATTACGATTATAGAATCGGTCAACCATAGCGCAACCACGCAATCATTTCTCTCTTTTCAATTAAGTGCCGCATTGTCAATATCATCATTGACATAGGTCTGCTAAGAACTATCACTAAGAAGCCTCAATTATGTTTATGTTGTTTGTGTACGATGCAAGCTTTTTTTGCACCAACATTTTTTTTCTATTAATAACGAAAGGAATTGACGATTACGCTTACAAAACCGAAAATGAAAATGAAAGACGAATTTGAAGTTTTTGGTCTCACGTGACTTTCGAATGCTTTCATTTCTTGTTTATTACGCTTAGAAAAGGGCTAAAATTTATCTGTAAAAGTGCTAACGGCAACAACATCCTAACGCTGTGTTGAACTATTTGCTTGATTTAAGAATTCCACGGTGCAGATAACAGGGTTAGTTAGGTTGCCCAATAAACTTTATCCTTAGATTATGCATAAACACCAACTTGACGATGAGAAGCAAAAGCTTCATGAAAAGATTCTATATTAGGAATGACGGTTCCGATAATCATAAGAAATCTTAAGAAATATATTCAAATTTTACAAATGTTCTTAAAATTATTTTTAGTACCGACCGAAGAAAATGTGCTCCACATTTATACTTCCATTTGCAATATCCATAAGTACTAACCTCACGTTAAATGTATTCACACCCCGCTTATTACTACTTTAAGTGCTACTCGAACAATTATGTAACTAATTAAGTGGTTTGTGTATTGAAACTCAGTCCCACAGCGAATAGAATACAAGTTTTGAATTGTTTATTATATGCATAGCAGACGATGTAGAAGAGAACATAAATCCAGAACCCTTAACAGATGGGGCACCTTTGGTAACATTTTTGCTCTTTCGAAATGTCTTACATTCAGGTACTGTAGAAAACCAATAACATAGCATGATAAATAGATTGGAGTGAATTTAATAAATATATATACTTGTGTGTGATTGATCGGTTTAAGCAGTTCGTGCTGAATGGTTTTATTTCATCTTTGATTTCTTCAGGACATCAAGATCGGTATCGGATCGGCGAAATGTGACTGCTCACAAGCCTTCGTAAGCATTCGTAATTAAAATTCCAGGCTTCTAGACTGACGTCTCTCTAATATTTCGGCGTTAGAATTGCTTGAATTAGTGGAGTAAGGCCAGGATCTCTCTACAGTGACAAATCCTCCTCGGTTCAAAGACACTAAGAAACTTTCATTCGAACTTATGAATGCAAGCTTGATTGAATCCATCTCATATTTAAATCATCGAGTCTCACTTATAAGATTTGAGCTGCTATTCTCGGTTGTCGATCGTAGTTCCTCGACAACTTTTTAAAATCAAAAATCAGTAACAATGGAAGCAGTTCCTGAAAGTATGCTTAAGTACAGATACATGGCTAACTCTAGGCTCGGCAAACATTTATCGGATGCTCTATAGAGTATACATTTTCTTTATTAGCGTCAGATTCCTAGTCAACTTCATGTCATGGGTATTTGTTCTCTGGCTCGAAAAGTCTCAGGCAAAAGGGAAAACATTCAGATATAAAAGTGAAATTTACTGCACATGTTCGAGAATATGTCGAGAATGACATACTCGAGGTACATCTTAACATAACGTATTACATTTTCAATCAGAGCGAATAGTGGAGTATGACTTCTCAGGTTTTTTGTTTATCACTCAAAACTTATATGCAACTAAAAAATGCCAGCCTTCCTTGAAACGGCAGAGCTTTTACGCTGTGTTTTCAATTTTTCATAAAAAAAAAAACTGAACCATCAAATTCGAAAACGACCTAAATTAGACTAAAGACTCAGCTACGGCCACACCCATAAAGAACATGAAGACATGGTTAGCGATTTGTGCAATCGCAAGCATTGCGAATCTGGAATAAATACAAGATTTAATGTCTTTAGGGCGTAATACACGGCGCAATATATGCGATCGATATATCGGGTGAATGGATCTGGCCTCGATCTTTCATTCAAATATCGAAATACGAATTTCGGTTTAAGCCAAACATAATTTCTGTTTTTGTTTTTTCATTGCCCTATTCCCCCCCTATTCCTCTACTCACAAGAAGGAGCGTTTAGCCCGTCAAAGATTTAAATAAAAGTTTATTACCAAAAAATTGTAACAAAAGTGCGCCTTAAGATAAAAATCCTCTAACATATCTGATCAATAAGGGACGTTTACAAAGCGAACACATACACAAACGTAGCCATAAGTATTTATGATAGAAACAAAAACAAAAAAAAAAAAAAAGTTGAAGAAAGAAACCGTCCTCTCATCAACGACTTATAAACCAGAATTCAAGGCAGTTCGGCCACGCAACACAGATCCATTTCTAACATTATGTTATGTAATTTATTGAGTCAATTCGAAAAAGCGAAAAAGAAGAGCATCTTCTGCTCTCGTCTTCCCCGAGAAGGAAAGCAAGAATGGAGTCGTTTTTCGAAAAAACTTTGAAAAATTAAATTTCTTTAGAAAGAGAACTTAGGTCGGGTTATTTATAGTTGTAGGGCTGGCTTCACTTTTCACTATTTACGGATTTATTGGTTGCCCTGTAGCGATTAATCAGCAACTTAATCTAAGTGCTGTTTTGATAATGCAGTGTTTTCGTATAATTATAAAAAAGAAACAACATTTTTATTTACATATGCGTGAGCACGAGCATTATATATATATATATATATATATATATATATATATATATATGTATGTATGAGTGTTTTTTTTTTTTTTTTTTTCATATTTTACTTGGCCATCATAAG
>KK502403.1:3170555-3190288 GCA_000688735.1 Glossina austeni
TCACTATTTACGGATTTATTGGTTGCCCTGTAGCGATTAATCAGCAACTTAATCTAAGTGCTGTTTTGATAATGCAGTGTTTTCGTATAATTATATATATATATATATATATATATATATATGTGCATAGTGCTTAAATAACTGAATATATATATATATATATATATATATATATATATATACGTATGTATGAGTGTTTTTTTCTTTTTTTTTTTCATATTTTACTTGGCCATCATAAGGTTACTGGTGGTGTTTGGAACAGATATACTTACGGCATTGCACATTTAAGCGGTCGTCATCACACACATAAACAATTTAATGCATTTTTTTTTTCTTTTCTTTTCTTTTCTTAATTTTATTTTTTAAGCCATTCTTTCAGGTTTTAAAATATGAAAAGAATGCAAGTTGTGGTAGAAGAGGAAACAGGTTTTTCTATAAAAAATATTTATGTTTATATATATATATGGTTCGGTTCGTTTATATATATATATGTATATGTAAAAATATATTGTATATATATGCAACTAAATATATATATATATATATGCAACAACAATAATCGATGTGAAAAAGAAAATAAAACAAAAACAAGTGAGAAATTTATGTATGCCTTGCGGCGAATCTTGGATACCCATCATCTCTCAGGTAAACACGTAAGAGCACGTTAAGCTCTTTGTTCATTGTAGGCGTGAAATTCAGCTAATTGGAACCATATTACGTCGAAGTGGTACACTCTCTCATCTATGTGTACACACTTGCGCAATATAAGCGAAGAAAAGTCCAAATAATAAATTTTCAATTTTCGTCACAAGTTTTGCATCAGCGCAGATGGCGCAGATGGCGATCGAAGAGAGACGAAAGTGCCTTCCAGAAGTTTACACCCATTCAAGATTTCTACATTTTCTTAAGTTTCTCACGTGCATTGTTGGGCGTTGCAAGCGGATCGAGAAAACTAGTATACCTTCCACTATCATTCCTACCATTTTTCCTTGATGCGGATAATAAGTAAGAAATTTTGTAATGACATTGAGGTAAGTCTTTATATAATGTCCATCTCGTCCTAGGTAAGTATTAGGTGAAAATGTTAAATTTTTAGAAGATCAAAATTCATCACTCAATTGTGTCGCCTAACTAACGTTATTTCAGTTATTAAGCTCATCACGTTTTCTTCCATTTCTTACATTCAAAATTTCACATTCATTCAAATCTAGATCTATATATTATATATATCGCATAATTTCGTGTGAAAATTTAAAAACATCGCACTTCCATCAAATCTGTAAAATATCGTCCACCAAGTGAAAATTCATTCACCGATAGTTGAAAGAAATATTTATCGCGATGCATGCATGACGTGAACGGAGACGATCGGAAGTGCCTTTCGATGCGGTTGTGTACGTTAGTTTGTTAAGCTACGATAATAATCGATTCCGAAGCCTTTTGCGAAATGTTTCGCTATAAACAATTTGAGATTAAAAATATTTTTCGCTTCGGTAAGTCATTTACTGTTGGCGTAGATTACGGGATAGATTTCTTTCGGACTTCGATATTTGGTAATCGTCAAAACTCCTATATATAGCGTTCAAAGTGACTCTTGAACGATTCGAAAACATTTTGCGATCGTTTTGAGACTAAGCTTTTTGCGGCAACCACATGCCCAGACGCAACGTACACCCAATAAACATATATTTCAAAGTAGCACCTGGGTAGCAATGGGGATCCATTGGCGAGCTACTAAAGTCAGGATTGATTCATTCAATCGTTTCATTATTTTCAACTCATGCACTTGCGGTGACACTGACCGACTGATAGGCACAAATATTCCTATCGCTTGCATCGGGCTCAATATTTTATTTTCCTTATCGCAATTCTACTTAAAGTTATTTTACAGCTCTGACTAATGTTCTTGCGATATTTCATTCCTTAGAGAGATCATCTTCATTGGAAACTACTCGTCAGCGTATTTAGTTCATTTTCAACTCGTTCTCATACAAAGGTCAATGGATTTCGACTTTTTATCGTAGTTTTTCAGTTCGACTTCAGGACTTACCTACGTAGCGACAGACATTGCAAAGATAACAACAAATGAATAAATGAAAATGAAGTGGACTTTGCTAGCCCAGTATACGAAATGGAATAAATTTAATTGATAAATGGAAGACGCTTCTCACGCATATTTCACTGATTGAAACGAACAGACTTATCAAAAAAGTATATCCCTTACCTCCGAGGTGATCGTTATTATAATAGACATACGGAAAAAACCTTGAAAAGTATTTAAGAAAAAAAAAAAAAAAAAAAAAAAGGAGAAAAAAAAAAAAGGAGAAAAACAAACGCAACAAAAGAAAAGAAAGAAAAAGCAAAGAGCAGCAGACGCGAAGATTTCAGAAAGACTTACCTAAATAGAGGACATGCTTTAAGCTGGAAATGATTTTTCGGAGGAACCACAAAACTTATTGCATAAAATATTTTATAATTAATATTTATCTTTACGTTCACTTGCAATCTGCAGTTTAGACAAAGTGGGTAAATACATGCGTACGTTGTGGTATTTAGAGGAAGATAATGCAACTAACGTACACAACGTAGCCTGTCTCTGCCACATAAGCAAACCATGCATAAATACATTCATCCATAGCATAAGCATCCATGTGTGTGTATATAGTATGCGTACTAATGTATACTTAGTTTATAACCGCTATATATATGTTAGCGACGACCATCGCTTTTTTTGCCCCTTTGTTTCTGTTTTAGTGTTTTTTTTTTTGTTTTTGTCTTTCATGTAAAAATTACACATAAGTGTACACACAAGATGACGGCTGGTTAAAGAATATCGCTTTGGTCTATTAAACCATCTATAGGCGCATAGAGAAAAGGAACGTATTGTCGTAATAACAGGTGGTTTCATTGCTTTTTTCTTTCAAATTCCTTTTCTTATGTTCTTCACATTGCACGAAATGTATTTCGCTGATGCCCCCTATACGACGACATCTCTTTATAGAAAATTTTAATGCAAATTTTTTAATTTAGGTAAAAGATAATAAGTAAAAGAATTACTGGAACACCGTGATGCCTTACTTATCTCATATAAACGGTATATACACTCGGCAGTATGTGAAACGAAGATCGCTTAACAAAATACGTTCAGTTAACGTTGTTACGCTAAAATTCCTTTGACTAAACCTTTGACAAGTCTTGCGAAATTGGTTCTCTGTTCTTCTGTTTGAAATGTTTTTTAAATCGTTGCACTCATCTTCTCCAGACTACTTGGAGACAATACCTTTATGCATTTATAATCTGAACGTCTAATCTTAAGCGCTTAACGAGAATAAAAAAAAAAAAGACGCATTTCTTGGGTGAGCTAATTTTGTGACGAAGAAACAAGAACAAGACATATCCAATTTTCCATAATAATGAAAGCTTTTGCACAAATGACCAGAAGAAGATCTTACAGATGACATGCCTTCGGTGACGAGCATATAAAGCGTCCTTTTCACGCGAACTAATCCTGAACGAAGACAGATCGTACGGGTGACACGTTTTGAACGAAAAACGTGTAGGGCCATGCCCTTGCGTGAGCTAATTCTCGATGAGGCGAGAATCCTTGTGTAAGGAGCATAAAGAACAACGCAGAAAGCGCTCATAGACAACATTTTCTGCGTAAACCGATCTTACTTAAGAATGATAAGGAATCGCAGGTGTACTCTTTTCAGATGATCAGATTCTATGGAAAGTCAGCGTCTATTGAAGACATTTGTCGTGAAGGGACAACCTGAGTGATAAACTGCTGCAGCATACAGACAGACTACACTCCTTGAAAAACTGCTGCAGCATACAGACAGAAAGTAAGCGTCCATTGAAGACATTTGTCGTGAAGGGACAACCTGAGTGAAAAAGTGCTGCAGCATACAGACAGAAAGTAAGCGTCCATTGAAGACATTTGTCGTAAAGGGACAACCTGAGTGAAAAAGTGCTGCAGCATACAGACAGACTACACTCCTTGAAAAAGCTCAATGTAAGGTAGAGAGAAGGGCAAAAACGATCTGCGGGATCTGCGAAAAAATGGGAAAAGGACGCACATAGTACTTCCCGACCAAATTCAGTGTGATAAAGGAGAAGAGCCAGTAGATCGCATTTCCCGGTTACATTACAACAATGGCATCACTGAGCGCATTACACGAAATTTTTTAGATGATTTTTGTTTTTCTACGACTGTTCACAATCGAACTTTGCAAACTATTTAGTTCGGTGCCCGCTAGTGATTTATTGTATGCCCTGCACTATGATAAGTGTAACGTTTCCCGAAGCGAGGATCTTATCTTCTTTCTCTCTCATATCAGAAATATATTTTTTACCTCAAATGAAATTTTTGTCTAATTCACATTTCAGACTGACACGTACGGAATGACAATTCGTATTAGGCGCCCAGCATCCGGTAGCGGAATTGAAAAAGCTATTAACGTAAGAAAATAATTATTTTGTGGTTTCATTTACGACGTAATTTGTCATCAATACTGTAATACTTGCTATATAATGAGATGTGTTCAAGTATGCAATGATTTGGGACAAGTACTATCCGTGCATTATATTATATATATATATATATATATATATATGCTGAGAAGTTAGTTTCGACTAGATTATCTTTTCCGTATTATTCTTAAAGTGACTTAACATCCAGATATGAATAACGAGAAACATGAGAACAAATGTACAAAAAAAGAAAAAAAAAAAAAAAAAAAAAAAAAAACAAAAGATAAAAAATAAAAAACTAACGTTTCTTTAATTATGACATATGACAGACAACATCAGAAGAATTTTAATGCGAAAGCAAAAGGGACACCAACGCCTACCATATGTACGTACATACTACCTATGCATGTGACAGTTTCTTTGAATATGAATAATAAATAAATGTCAGCCAGACCCATACTTGCTTTATGTAAGCGAGCGGCTAAGAAAACCACAATAACTTTAAAATAATAATAATAATAATAAAAAAAAAGTGATAAATATACAAATAAAATAAATTAACAAAGAAAAACACATAAAATTCGAGACGCGTTGTAATTGAAATCCGGAACATCAAATACGAATATTATTAAAAAAGCAAGAAGAAGACAGTTTTATGCCCAACATCGAAGGATACGTTTCTACTAATTTAGTCATGAAGTCTGTACACTTCAGAACGCGATATGCATTTAAAGTCTTCTTGACGATTAAAGTAGAAAGGAAGATATTTTATCGCCATCTTTGTCCATCTGTCCGTCACATCTTGACGTTCGCAAAATTGCACGGTATAAAAACGACAGACAGACACGCATAGAAAATTGTCTTATATACATTCTTAATGAGATTACGCACATTAAGCTTGACGATAGACGTGATCCTCGCGAACAAGGACGATAGGCGTAATCTTAGGATATCATTAGGAATAACTAACACGTTGCATAAGGTATCTCTCCCTGCTTTTTAGTACAAATATTTACTCTTGCCAGGGTTTAAAGTGCACAGCAGCAAAGGCAGTTCCGGATCAGTTAAGTGATAACTCGGTGCCTGACGAGAAAAAAAACAAAGAAAAAAATATATAAAAAACTATCTCTTCTCTGTTTATACATTAGCATGGGATGCGGGGTAACTATGAGTCGCCTAAAGACCGCAGCAACCTTGTTGCATATTTTCTTTCCATTCTTTCAGGAGACTTGTACGTAGAATGCTGTCGTTCAGTAATCCGAGCATATTGTGGGTAAATGCTTTTAACAGAGATATGCAGAGAGTTTTACATTTCCAAAGACAAATCTATGAATGGTTGAGGAGTTCAGTTAAGTTGATTGCGCAGAATATCAATTTTTGTTTCGTGTATGGTACAAGAAATTAAAAAGAAAAGAAAAGCAATTGTCAGCGAAAAAAAAAAAAAAAAAAGAATGGCAATAAAAAGCAATAAGATGCCGTTTGGCATAGATACACAAAAGAAATTCTAGCTGAGAAGATGTCAACAAGAAGAGCATCGCACACTGTACACATTGAATGCAGCATAACGACCATAACTATAGAAAATCGCATAGTCAAGTAAGAGCAACACAATAGCAAAAATAACAACACACAGCCACAACAACGGCATCATCAACAGCATTGGAATGTGTATGCCTGGCTATGCCTGGCCTATCGAGAATAGAAGGAGTTTCAAAACCGAAACCAGTTGGTGCTGCCATGAGTGCCACGAAAGTGAATGGTAGGCAACTATGTGAACAACACCATGTTGTTGATATTGTAGTTGTTTTCTTTCTTTTTTTTTTTTTCATTTCTGCCATCAATTCAATTAAGTTTAAATCGTAATAATGAAAGCAACATACAAGAGATACATCACTTCAATCTGTATCTGTATCTTGATAATCTTTAACTAAACTGAATATTTGGTAAATTGCAAGAAAATAGGTACAAAAAAACAAAAAAACAAGATAAAGTAGGGGAATTTTTGTTGTTGTTTTTTATGCCATCATTAGCACCCACATCACGTTTAAAAATTATTGCCAAAATAGCAATTTCCGTATCGTTGCTCGCTGTGTTGCTGTCGTTGTTGTTGTCGTTGCTGTTGTTGTTGTTGTTGTTGTTAGGATTTAAGCTCATTGCAGTTCTCTCTTGCAACGAATTAGAAAAACCACAAAAAAAAAAAAAGCAATCATACATACTTCAAATATGAGTCAATGCACGTTGGAATAGTTTTTCGTTTAATATTTTCCGCCGGTAGTTGGGAAAAAGAGAGAAACAAAAAACAAACGAAAGAAACAACAAATTTTATGCTATGACTGCTGTTTTAGTTTTTTCTTTAAGACAATTTGCGCAATTTTGATTTTTTTGTTTTTTTTTGTTTTTTTTTGTTTTTGTTTTTGTTTTTGTTTATCTTTCCTAATTATTTTTCAATTATTGATTTAATATTTAACGCTTTCTAATTTCATTTTATTACCGTTTAATTTGAAATAATTTTGATTTGAAGCCTATTCGCGCACAAGACATTACCCAGAGGTGGCTTAGTTAACACACGCATCCAGAAATGCTTTCTTATAATGAATAAGTAAAACAATAGCAAGAACAAAAATACAAAAACTACGAAACATTCGCTTAAATTCTAATCACTGGCACTGTCAAGGTCACGTAAATTGTATGAATATTTTCGTGAGATGATTTCTCCGCACTGAAAATATAAGATGTTCACAGGCACAAGGTTTAGGCATCGGCAGCAAACGTCACCCATATTATGAGTAATTTAGCAAACTTTTTTTTCCTCATTAGATAAGTTCAGAGGGACAGACGAACAAGCGGACATGTTCAGATCCATTCAAGATTTGAAACTGGCCAGGAATTTGTGTTTCGTTTCTGCGCATTATAAAGATATTGAAAAAATAATTAAATTTTTATACACTATGATATTGGGTAGGCGTGGTCAATCTTTTCCATTTTTGTGCACAAGTGCTACAACAAATTTTTGTACATTTATTTTCTGTAGTTTTTGAGTAATGAGCAAAACACCAATTTTTCATTCTCTTTTTGAAAGACAGAGCTTTTCGCATTTTACGTGATGCTGTGTGCGTGTACTTCGACCGATTTGGCCTAATTTCAATACCAATCTGCGTGCGAGAACTTTCAACGTTTCGGCCAAATTTGCAATCGATAGCTTCATTTTTACGACCAGGAGAACAGATATTACGCGGTCGGTCAGACGGACATACTTCAATGCAAAAGTTCAATTTTCGTAAAAACGGCAATTGGTTCAAAAAATTGCGGCATCCGATCAAAAGTTTTCACAACAATTTAGAATATCAGCGATTTTTGGCGCGAAATTCTGAGAACTACATTATTAAGTTGTATTAAGTTGATCCGAATGTATGCAGCAGCCAAAAGGACTTGAAATAGACTTGCATTTTATGACACCGATTTGTCCGCCTGTCCGTCTTTTTTTCTTTTTTGATCACACTAAACGCGGCAATTTTTAAGATATTTTGATGAAATATGATGCACTGACGTGTTTTGACCCAACGAAAATGGAAATCGGATCGGAGCACTTTTTCGGCCACTTCCGGTAGGGTATTCAAGGGTCGGCCATGACCCACTAAAATGCTTTTTTGAAACTTTATTATCATCATTATTAATGTTTTAGTCAGAGAAGTAAATTCTAAGACTAAAGCACTTAAAGCACTTTGCATTTAAGGCTATCGGCTTTATTGAAAGCACTAGCGTACTACTTGAGATTTGAACCCACGACTATTGAAGTATTTTTTTTGTTTTTTTTCTTTTGAAAACTTTACTTTTATTTAATTTGCTTTGCATTCGATTGGCATCTTACGAGCGCATATTTAATTTAACTTTAATTTCTTTTTCATCCACATACACACGCTCTCCAGCTTGAAATACAATTGGAAAGCATTGTAAGTTGTAGAAATATCAGAAGATATTTTCGAATTAATCGCATTGCCTTCTGCAAAGCCTTCTTAAACTAATTGTTATGATGTGAAGAAGAAATCATTGAGCAATCGTGAGCTACAGTACAGTCAGTTACAGTTCAGCTAACAAATACGATATCAATTAATGTGAGCTATAATAATTTGTACTTTTGCATAACCTCGATTGCATCGACCCAAGGCTAGGTATTTGAACCTTTAACACAGGCACCACAACTTGCTTTACAGGTTAAAGAATGTTTTTCCGGTGCGCTAGCAATGAAAATTTTCGAATCTAATCTAAACAATGCATGAGATTTTCATTCAATGACTACACGAGAGTGTGTGTGTGTGTGAATTCTGATAATATTTTTTATTTTAAATGCAAAAGAATTTATTCGAAATTAAATCTTTCTCCCTTGGGCGTTATTTTTGATTATTTGACGCATAGTTTATATTATCTTTCGATTTTATTTTTTCTCCGTTCCTTACTAAACTCAATTGATACCGAGAGAAAACAAGCATGTAATAAACGAGTGGGGTTAAATATTTACTTGACTTGACCTAAATAAAGTCAAAAACTTTATTTAAACTCCGCCTGATAAGATAAAGAATTTCTTCTTGCATGCAACGCGTACAAGCGAATCTTTAATGTTAATGTAAACAATGCATAGCGTGCACAGTACTCTTGCATAGTTTTCGTTTATTGAAAATCTATGAAAAGAAAATAATAATTTTTTTTTTTGTTTTTTGTTGAAACGATAAAATCTTAAAAATTGTACGATTCAAATGCGCGATCATACTTAACTGATTTTATTACATATTAAGTCAAACATTCACGAGGTAATTACCTGAAAAGAAAGAAAATTCATTTTATTAAATAATGTTTATTTTTTAGAGAAATAGAGAAACAAAAGGGAGAAACAAGAAAAAAACTATTTTCAGCTTAGACCGAATCTTCTAAGCGTAAACAATTAATTACATAACTGTAAGGAAATATCATAAACGGTTTGTGCGGTAGATAGCTTCGTTTCAAACATAGAAACATGTCCCTACTATGCGCCATAGATGCGCGGCGTAACATGCTTAACATAACGTATCGAACATAGTTGAAGGATAGCAACAGCAGGCTTAAAGTCTGACTTAATTGATATCGCGCGACAAGCTCGCCTTAGCAATGTAACGATGCACTTAGAACTTATTCTGTTTATTTTATTCCCGCTATTAATAGATGGAGACGAAAACATGTGTCAGCCACGTACTCACACCTCAGGTTGACAAAATATTGCCAATTTTAAGATTTACTTACATCTTCAATTATCCATCTTTTGATGTTCTCCTCTCTCTGTATCCCTGAAGTGTACCTGAAGTGTCATATTGTGTGTAAGGTTGTTGCCAGAGGCAGTCAAATTTATAGACGTAGAGTTTATATTTTCTATTCTATTATACAAGTACGATAATTAAGAATGAGTAAAATGGAGAAGAAATCAATCACAAGCAAGAATGCATTTAATTAAATCCCAATCACTCTACGTACCCAGCATAGGTGCATTTAGCTTATTTCACTTCTTGCTCATTCCTACGCCACAAATACATAACATTTACGAGTATTTTTATTGTTCGTTTATGCCTACAACAAATCAATTTGAAGATCCGAATAACCTCCGCATGTACTAATAGAAGATTCCCTGGCTAACTAACCCCATCGCAGTACAATGTCAAGTTCCAAGAAGGAAAGTGTAACAACAATAAAAATAAATCATAGCCAACTGTAGCAACAGCAGATGTTGGACCATCAAGCACTGCAATAAAAATTGCATTTTTTACTTTTAGAACCAACGATGACGTCATATGATAAAGACTAAGGTAATTATTAAAAGATTGACAAAGTGACGCGGAGTGATTGACCTCGCCATTAGTACGAGCCTTATAAGCCAATAGTTATGAGTTACTCTTCCCGAACTACGAAGATCTGTCTCTCTGTCTATCACTTGTGAACAATACGCGTAATCGGGTGCGTCTACCCGCCATCGCAGAAGGTGTACAAGCTTAAGACGATTCTCAGAAGGAGGCAATAGGCAATCCACTGATACAAAAAAAAAAAGCTCAAACACAAGCTCAAGCACTTCGTCATAATAATCAGTACGGAAGGCAGTGTCAAAACAGCCACGTTCAACATTGAAGTTCCAGGAAACATCCGGTAAATTAAAGTCCCCTAATAGAAGCCATGTATTTGATCGGGCCTTTGTTTGTAAGGACACCTGTCGAATGAGGTGGAAATACTTTAAATGAATACCAATACCCGACACTGGAGGGATACACGAACAAGTTATAAAACTAACCTTCCCACCTAGTTGAAGCCTACAAATGTCAATCTCGACCGACGATAACAGCAACCGAGGTGGGATGGAGTTTGCCATTCGAATTACAACTCCAAGCCCAATTTTAGGCAATCTGCCCTGCGTATATATATGATTCACAGAATCGAACAGTTAAGTTCGAGTAAATGTCTTAACCTGATACTCTGAATAGTGACAGCCTAAGTGCAAGTACGTGAGTTTGATATTAAAATCCCAGACATTCAGAACTTTGTGTGTCTGCTTGACGACCCTACACGTGTCCTTGTCCTTTCAACAGCAACTAGCATATGGCCAACGCAGTCCATTCGATCATTAGTTCCATGACCAAAATGTCTGCCGTGAAATTGTGCGCATTTAGGATGCGCCAACACCTCAACACAGACACCACGTCAAAAATTGTTCCGATGATAAGATTTCGTTACCATCTCTCCCGCTGCCCTTTAATTTGCACTTCTGGCAACAGCACTCCATGATCACACTAAGTTAATACTGAGGAATACTGAGGTACGATCGTTGACTGCTATCGCTCATCATTATCGACGTGGGAAGTTATAGTTTTTAGATATATGTGGTAACACGACTTGCGATCTTAGCTGTAAAACTGTTGCTCTTTATAGCCTCCTCTGCTTGCAGTACGGTATGCATTGCTGGGCTTGTGTAAAGATATGAAATACACGGAGAACTTACGAGGATAGACTTAGCCTTGACTGACTCGGAATATTTTTAAATTTGTCTGTCCTTTGCTCGTCTAATGTCTGTTCCTTATATGTGTGCCGGTGGTAATTATTATGATATTTTGACGAAACCACTTCCCATAGCTATGACCAAATGTGGCCAAATCGCACTCAGATTTGATACTACGACCGTTCGTAGACAATTTAAATAAAAAATATTGCGGGTTTTGTGCATTTCGAAAAAATCGGTTTATCTTAAAATATCAATCGAATGCAATCGATGCAATCTGATACAATATATGCCTCGAACATGGCTGGACACATAAGTGTCGAGCGATATTTCAGTAAACTACTCCGTCATTTTAGAATTCTAGAGCATGGGCAACGTTGAGTTTCGTTGAATTTTTTCTTCAACGTAAGTAATTCTCTGATATGATGTAACGTTCAATGGCATTAAGCCAACAGATTTTGTTGGCCAGATTAGTTTTTCTCCGTGTGGTAATTTGCTGCAATCTCTTTGAAATGTTTTACACATCAATAATTTTGTACAAGGAAAAGTTTGAAAACAGCTGACGTTAAGCCAAAAATTCAGATTTAATAATAAATTAATATCAGTTTGGAACACCCCTTAGGCATTTCTATTAGTAGCCAACATGTGACAAGTCGAATAAAAGCCATGTGGCGATGGCTATAAAAGATGTTATATGGAATGTAACCGATATTAAGTGAAATATAAGTTATTTTGTAGATAGATGTGCTTATTATGCGACATATGGTTTCAATTGGAATTGCATTTAATAAAACGCCCCCTAATGCCTTTAAATACCAAGGAACGTATGGAATGATTGTCTGGCAAGTTGTAAATGTGCTTAAAGCTAATCAGTTTTTTTTTTTTTTTTTTGTTTTTTACAAAAAACAAATGACCGACCATTCGTTGTTGCGATAATAAATTGAAAATGCGGAGATAAAAGGAAAGCAAAAAAAGAAAGAGGTGAAAAAAATGACTTTAAAATATTGCCAAAAATTTTCTTCACCTTCCCTCTAACCACTCTGCCCCCCTCTCTATCGCACGCGCTCTCTCTATTATCATTCGCCTTTTTTCCCCTCCTCCTGCACTCACAAAATAAACCAAAACATTGTTTGATTTTTTTTTTTGTTTTCTTTCAACATTTTGCGTCATACTTAAGTTAAAAAGAAGCCAATGAAACGTCGTTCATAGCAAATGCTGAAAATGATTTATAAGTTTTAAAGAAAATCGTACGATAACCTTCGCCGATTGTCCTTTACTTAAAATTTCTTTTCATGTTTTATTATTGTATTGTATATCATTTATTTACATGTGCCATGCATTGGCTGCATTTTCTTTCCTATAGGTGTTTGCACGAAACACAAACACACAATGAAAACACGAGTTTGAAATTGAGGAAATATATCGTTAGGAAGCCTTTAAATATAAACTCAGTATTTATTTATGTTATCTAATACGGCCGATGATAATGAATGGTGAACTAACTGCCAACGACGATGGGCGTTGAATAGTTTATTGGCATTATATATATATATTGGACAAAATGATATTTAAATGCAAAAGTCGAGACGCGTATTGAAAAGTGTCATTGCGACTCTGATCGTTTAATTCCAGCATTTTGCTGATCAACCATTTGCTGAGCACTACGCCTCCCCATTTAAACCAATTCTGTCAGTTAGTTATCCTTAATCTTCTCTATTCTGTCGAACTTTATAATCGAACAATAGTGAAGCTATTGGTTTTCGTCAACACAATTGACTAAATTTCGACTCCAATACATTTACAAAAAAAAAAAAAACTGTTGTCATGCTAACTAAATACATGCATGCTTTCGACCCTGTTCATGTAAGATACGTATTACAATTCTTACGTAGGCGTAGAGCTTATCTAAGTGAGAGCTTGTGGGGAAATCACCCAAGAAGAACTACTAGGCAACTAGCGTAGACACAATAGTCTTAGCAAAACATCTACCATTCGTGGGGAAATCACCGAAGAAGAACTACTAGGCGACTAGCGTAGACACAATAGTCTTAGCAAAACATCTACCATTCGTGGGGAAATCACCGAAGTAGAACTACTAGGCAAGCTACTACTAGCGTAGACACAATAGTCTTAGCACAAGATCTACCACTCGTGGGGAAATCACCGAAGAAGAACTACTAGGCAAGCTACTACTAGCGTAGACACAATAGTCTCAGCACAAGATCTACCATTCGTCATAATACCCGCTCTTATCTTTTCGCATGGTGCGAGATATGCTTGGTTTGGCGTAGGTCTGGAGAAATGCAAAAAATTTTTCCGTTCATCAGCATCGAATCGATTGTAATCAAGTGGCGGCTTTAATTCGCGCCAATTCAACATCAACGGAACTTGGTTAAATCAATTGTTTTGCTCGGAGGCAGCAGCTCGCAAAAAATGGGACTTTTTTGGTAGTTTCTGTGAGATAAGAAGCAAGCTTTCTCGTATTGGACTCACACAAGTCTTATTAAATAACTTGGTTTTAGTCAATCTTCTGTTTATCGATATCGATGCTATATGCGAAGCGTCTACAGACCCCTTCAGACTTCTTCATTAGCCAACGTTAAGGTGTTATGTTGAATGCGTGTTCTTTGTCAAATTTGGATCTGTCGCGATTAAAGCCTTAATAGGACCGACATAATATTTTGCTTTTTCATACAATCGCGAAGCAAAGTTGTTAGTAATCGCTTTTTTGGCCCGGACACGGTTCACACTTTATAATCCCATATAATTACAAGGTTTTCTCGAAAAATCTATCAAAATTCTTGATGAATTTTAGTTTAGGAGGACATGTGCTTGCGTTAGGTTTACAGTGCAAGGACGCACTACACACTTACAGATAGACATGCGGCTTGCATGCATTCGATGTCATTGGCAAATATGTAGGTTGGAAGGGTCTTGCGAACTTTCCCTGTGCAAGTCGTGATTCCAAAGATTTGCTTGAGCTTGGCGAACCAAACACTTTCACACACTAACATATCAGTTGTGTCCAGATATTATGAAATAAAAATTCAATTTCATGTCTGGACTCTCACCATTTATGAAAAACTAAAATCTTTTCCATATATGTTTGTGTTAGGGAGCAGTTGAAGCTGAAAGAAAAAAAAAAAAACGTCTGCAACTCTTTGTTAACATTTCGCACTTGGTTGGAGTTGGTGGGACGGGAAAAGAATTGGGAGCACAAAGAGTAAAATGATCCATAGATTTTAGTAAAGAAATAAGATAAAGAAACGGCTTATGCGTCTTTTTATTGAAAGAATTTTCAAGAGTTTCAAGGTTTTCATCGGGATAGTTACGATCTGTAGCAAGCAAGTATTTGTGACGTGAAGGATTTCAATTTTTAAATTTAGATTCTTACGTGAAGCTACCCACGAAAATTAATGATCATGATACCTAACTAAGTGATATTTAAACTACACGACACAGGCAACTGCGCATATATAAAATATATATATATACACACACACAACCACTTTCAAAAAAAAGGAAGAAGAAAACAGTTGAATATATATTTATAAGCCTTCATCTATAGATAGGGATTATTAAAAATTGAAGACGACGAAATATTTTTTACGTTACTTAGCAATATACACTTAGACGCTGATAAATTACTTAAAAGAATTCTTTTTTTTTTTTTTATATAACCCTTTTATGAGAAGTTTATCAATTCGAAATGAGGATATTCTTGAAGAGTCGGTTTAACTGACAACATACATACATACATACATACATACATACATACATACATACATACATACATACATACATACATACATACATACATACATACATACACATATACACATATAAATAGCTTTTATTATTTCCACCCTCTTCCGTTCATCTTACACGTTCTTGGAAAGTATTCATTCCTTTCTTTCTGTATCAGACAAAAGACATTTTATTGTCGTTGTTGTTGTCGCTTTTTTTTTT
This sequence comes from Glossina austeni, assembly GCA_000688735.1. NCBI lineage: Eukaryota > Metazoa > Arthropoda > Insecta > Diptera > Glossinidae > Glossina > Glossina austeni. Next base: position 3,186,004 of record KK502403.1, read on the forward strand.
TTTTTTTACTTTTGTCTTACATAAAAGCATTTACCATAGAAGTGATTCTAATGAATAACTTATTTACTCATACCTAGAATGTATATACACATGTATCGCTCGCGTATTAAAGATAAACGTTCGTAGCATATTAAGTTGATGCCTTTGTGATTAAGTGTACGCTTATGCGTATGTTTTGATTGTTCATTTCAGCATTCAATGTATACGAACTTTAAGTGTGCTTTGATGGCTCTTAAGTTAAAGGTATGCATATGCATAGAATTATATTTAAAGAATTCTTATTATTTGTCTCTAAACGCAAGCATGCACATATATATATATATATATATATACACACACATACATATTTTAAAATTCGTAGAATATTCGTATCAATGAAACTAAAAAAGACAAAACGCAAATTATAACAAAAACAAAATCAAACATTTACATAAACAGAAACTTTGAGAAAAAAAAAAAAAAAGAAAAAAATGCGTCGCTAGTCTGGAATACGTAATTAAAAATTCATTAATTTGATGAAGACATTAGCTGTTTGTTGATGTTTTCAGACAACAGAAACTTAACAACTTAAGTTTAGTTTACAATAAAATTTTCAATACCTACTAACGACAAGTCTTTGTAGTCAGTCAGTCTTTCTTCTCGTTTTGAAACAAATCCTTAATAATTACCAAACTCGAAGTAGAAAATAAAAATTTTAAAATATTTCGTTACCTGTAAACGTATCAAGTAAACGTATCGTAAACGTCTTGATCGGAACTTTTAAAAAATAGCCCTAAGAAATACATGTACAAACCTAAGAAGACTTGAGTTTATATATTTTTCTTATTTGTTTTCTTGATCGCAAAAATATTTGTCGATGAAAATTACGCGTATTCTAATACGCGTGTAGTGTAAACGGTTAAGTCCCATTAATTGGGCGCTACAAATTTTAGTGGGATTTTTGCCTCAGCTGTTTAACCTCAGCTTACTTCTGAGTCACTTTGTCAATTATGTCAATTTACATGAAAGAGTTTTAGCTTTAATTCAATATTTGCGACAGTGCGAGTTAAATAGAGCCGTCACTTTGCGTTAATCAAATAAACGAATGTCTCATAGAGTCTCTCAAAACGAAAGAAACATCATACTGCGATGATAAAAAGCAAGGAAAGCAATCGACTTCTTCTTCTTCTTCTTCTTCTTAGTCAGTGAAATATCATTATGAAAATAACCATAATTCGTGGCCTAACACGCCCATAATTAACGAAATGCTTTACATTTTTGAGTAACTGTCTACAGCGAACGTAACTAAGCATTAGGCAGGACATAGGTAAAGTTGTACAGTTAACATAGAGAGCCATCGAATAATAATATACTTAACCTAGATCAAGACTGTCATAAGAATATAACGAAAGAATTGCTACACAAATGAGTTAAAGCGATACGGTCACAATTTTTTGAATTTCTTCAATAGGTGTGCGGTTAAGTTTCGGTTTGTGTTGGAAATTCAAATATTCATGAAATTGATGATGAATTGATCTACAATCGGTTTCGCCATTCATCTTTGTAAACATATACATACATACATACATATCTCGTATCATTGATGGAATTCTCTGACATGTATGTATTTATTGGCATTTGATAGGTTTATAGCTTTCTGCCTTGCGAAAGCAATAGCGCGCTTATCTAAAGCGTAGTAGGCGCACGTTTATGTAACAAAGTAAGTAAAGCTTGATAAGCGTGCACACGGATACAATTTGAAGAGCAACGTACTCGTATATATATATATATATTATATTATATATATATATATATATATATATATATATATATTTTTCGTCTGAGTAGTCGAATATGTCAAAATCGCGACTACCAAGTCAGTGTTCGCGGGTTCAAATCTCCTGTGCTCCAAAGTGTTCTTTAGTGAGCGTTCAGTGGACAAAGGCATAAATAACATTCATTGATTGAGCACACACCAACTGCGGCCACTTGTGGCGGCCAACACTTTTCGCTTTCTTCTTCGAACAAAAGTTAAAAAACTAAATTCCCATGCGCTACAACATGGAGTGGGCGAGACTGATTTTCTTTATTTTCAAAGTAAAAGTTTTTGCCGTTTAGGCGTGCGGGCGTTATAGGCGTGTCCTTTGAAAAGTTTAGGCCACTTCCAAATTCTTGTACAAGTTTGTAGGCGATATCTTCATTTTTGCGAACGGAAGAATGTTTACAACAGACATCCCATAAACGGACAGACAGACATGCTTAAATGAATCAGAAGGATTTGTTGCTGATCAACAATACATGCATACCCTCCTTGTGGGCGTTGAAAACGGTTTGACAAAATGCATATCCATCGCCTCGCATCCGTCGGTGATGGGTATAAAAGAAAACCGAAATATAGTGCGACTTCTATAACAAAAATGGCTTGAAAGTTTAACTTTGATCAACTGGATCAAATATAGCGTTCTTCTATCTTCCGTATCGTCTCCTTAACTGTAATCCGTTGAATAATTGAGATTCGCATGTAAAGGGGATGCCTGCGGTCTTAGTTGGTTCCAAAAGGAAATTTCGAAAGTGACTTCATGCTGCAGTTCTTGGACCTCGAACATTCGATATGAATTATTATTAATGCTATGCGATCCAGTGCAAAGATGAGCAACGTGAATTTCCTGATCATTGCCATCTACGAACACATTCGCGATATCATAACCAATCTACGTCTCAATTAATTCTTTTTTAAGTAAATATGTAATCAATCTACGATTTACGCGTAGCATTACAGTCCCTTTCATTAATTATGTAAACTAAACAATACGATAAATCGATTTATCGTATCATAGTGTGCTCACAAAAAAGGCGAGGTTCTCCTCGCGATAATCTCTTTGTCCGACTACGAAACTTCGAAATTGTTTAGTGCAGCACAATAGACTGCATGGAGAAAGCGTTCGTAACGATCCGTTAATCTTAATCTTAATTCAATATTTTCCTAATATCTTGGACTTAAGGCAATTCTATCGGAGATTGTGGATTATCGATAGGCTTAAAGTGAAGAGATTCCTCTTTACTAAACAGTTAAGTTATTCTTAGAAGTGAAACTTGAAATTTTCTTTTTAATCGTTCGATTCAAAGTTTCTCCATTTTCAGTTTAAATTCAAATACATAAATAAATAATAATTGCAATCATTTTGCATATATGTGGAAAATAAAGCGTAGAAAAATTTACATTTTAATGGTCAGCAACCACTAAGCCAATCATAACATTAGTTACAGTTGACCTGTAGACCTTAAGCTATAAAAAGTTGTTGCTTGTTTTTCTTTTAGGTGTTTACACATAATTTCGTTTTGCAAACGAAAAGTAAAAACAAAAACAAAAACAGAAACAGAAAAAAAAAGAAGCAAAACAGCAAAAAGAACGCAACGAAAATGAAAATGAAAAGAATTGTTTGGCATTTTACACGCTCCAAATAATTGAGAAAAGGCTTTTGTTGCTAAAAACAGGTCTTAACTTGCAAAGGTCATAATAAAAAGCAAATAAACAAAGTTTTACATGAGGAAATTATATTTTGCGTGAAAAAATTCTGGAGCACTGAAGGGCTCCGCTCTATTTTAACTAATAAATTACATGCTTCTGTTGTTGAAGCGAAATGCATACACACACACACACTGTATAATAAGTGCAACGGAATATATTCTTTCATTGAACGCAATATCGAAAAAGTTTTCTTTAAAATTCCGATGAAATGATTTTTAACTATCGTCTCTTCTGCTTTAAGGCAATCAAGTCAATAATTCCGGGGACTGACATATACATGTCGTCTCTAATAAAAATTATTATTATTATTATTATTATTATTATTATTATTATTATTATTAGGATTTTCTTTAGCCTGCGAAAATTTCATATCAATTTTATCATCTGTTTGCGGGTCCTAGTGCTTTAAATAATCGTATTTTTGAAGGGTGTGATGTTATTTTTAAATATAACTAGCAAAGACACAAACCAAAATTTTTTTACAGAGCTCTGTTAAGCTCTTAACAGTAAACGAACTAAACTATAAAACGAAGTCTCGGAGGAATTTAAGTCAAAATTCAGTTAAAATACAACTTTTGGAAAATTTTTATACAAAATATAATAAACAAAACATGTATTTATGTAAATTAAGTAATATTTGTAAAGCCAGTATTTTTACACTATGTCATAAATGAAGTTGATTTAGTGAAAGTTTGCTTAGCTACTCTGCAAACCATTGCAAGTACTTATACCGTTGCAAGTACTTACACCGTTGCAAGTACTTACACCGTTGCAAGT
>KK502403.1:3191260-3203349 GCA_000688735.1 Glossina austeni
TAAGTCACAAATTTATTGGCTTAGTCCAACTTTACTCAACAATCAAAAAAAAAAAAAAAAAAAAAAAATGGAAAAAGACAAAAAACCGCGTATAAAGTCAGCATTGAGTTGAATACTGTTTCCGGGCATCGATGATGTTGAACGCAGGGGACGCGGAAAGCACGGAATCACATCAGAGCAAATCGAAAAAAAAATCTGGCAAATAATTCCCCATAATCGAAAGAACTTGTTGACATTCTAAGGAGGCTCGCCACTTGCGTTCAAGGTGTTTCACTCACAGTGAAAGCAAGTGGTGATCGGCGGCTGTTATCTATGTACGGCTTTTGAAAAGGATACTCCAAGGGAAAGAGATTTCGATCGAACGATGAGGTCATTAAGGAAACTGAAACCTTCTTTCATAGTCTTGACAAATCTTATCTATAAAAATGACATCGGAATGATAGAGAAACGATGGATTGGATGGAGAAATCATGTTGATAGGTAAAGACGACTTTGAAAAAAACAGAATTGCCTCTCTTTGTTAGTCGCAGGTCTTATTGAGCGATGCTTCTTTTGAAGCTGGTGTTTTTTGCAGCGCGGGGCTGCAGTTATAAAACTACTTGTTTATCAGATTTTCTGTGAGAAGGCGTTACTTTGTCTGCGACTTCACCATATGTGTAAAATTATTGTTTTTACGTTTTCCATAACAGTATAAGTTACTCAACTGACGTGTTGTGACTTATGACGTCTACCCTGTGATATCGTACTCTTGTCCCCTGTTGCGTAATAAAGAAACTGTATATGTTAAAAAGCTCGGCGCCTGTTCACGGATAGACGTACGTGTCATCGATAAGTCAGTGGCGGGATTAACGAGTTTCTTCCACCAAATGAAATCAACATTAAGAGGCGCCACGCAATCGTCATTTTTGAGCATAATGACGTTGAGTTCCATAGGGTGGCATGAAGGTGGAGTCTGCTACCTACCTACAGATATTATTCCTTCTGCTCTCGGAATAGCACTTCGTTTATTAACATAACTCCCAAAAGAGCTTTCATTCCTGGACAGCCTTAAAAGATCGTTTGCCTTTCTCGCACGAAAGTGATATTTTACCAAAAAGATAGTAAATAGAGTGGGGTTAACCATGATGAAAACTGTGAATAATAATAATAATAATAAAACTGTGAGAACTGTGGATTTTTAGATGCATTATCGAAACACGTGCATTTTTTCATTAAAAGAAAGCAATTAATTGCTTCTGCACTTAGCAACCCAAGTAAGAGGTAACGTATTTAACCAAAATCTTGCAACTATCGGTTTGACTTTAACGGTTCACATACCAGAGATTTTAGTACGCAGTAACCGTTCTAGTCAGAGTTAACCTATTTTGGGTAGCGAGCACTTCCCCTACTTAAGTAGTTCTGATTAAACTTATAATAGTTGAATGTTGTTTGTTTTCCGGGTTGCACTCGTAAACTGAATATTTACTACCTATAACAGTTTTGTAAGCGATCTATTACGTAACACAACAGAATTTGTAAAACATTTCTGCAGAGGAAATGATGTGGATGATGGACATATTCATTTGATCAAAAAGTTGGTAACACTCACAAGGAGGCTTCAGAGACGCCATATATACTCTCGATCAACATCAAATTGTAAACAAAGTTCCGTCTGTGTAACATCTGTGGTGACCCCTTCTCCTGGCTGGAAAAAAAGTAGCCATCGTCTTCGAACCTGGCAAAACGATTGAGCATTCATGCAAGAAGCTTGGTATTGAAAGTGGGCCGAATCGGTCAGAGAACACGCTTACACTAAAGCAAAACTGGTCGGATCTAATCCATCGTGCCCATCTTCAGGCCGAAGCATGCTAGTGCACCACATTTCGTCAAACTATTTAAAAAATGACGACACAAAAATACATGGGTATACATCAGACAGACGGACGGGCAGATAAGCTTAAATCGATTCAGAGCATTATTGTGGCTGTTACATACATTTGCACAAAGTTAATACACCCTGGACCACGAGTGGCGTAGACTAGGATTAGGAAAATAAAGCTAATTTTAATGGAAGCAAGATGGTAATAACGCTTAAGTTTCTTGCTTATTCATAGTAGAAAATTAATTTTTATTTTAGCAATAATTTTGATTTTTATTTATTACAACTTGTAGCTAAAAGAAGCAAAACCGTATATATCTTAATAGGCAATAGTTTGCTATGCCTTACGTATGCGACAATATAAGTGATGCCTACGATGCAGAAAAATGGAAAAAATCGTTATCAAAATCAGATTAAACGGCCATAAGGGATTTGAAATTTCCATAAACTGTCGTAGCTTGCGATTTCTTTGCCGCTCTGAGCGTATGTGTCGAACTACACTTATGAACATTCATTTAAATTACAGATTATCAGTGAGGCTTGAGATATATTGGCGCGGACTAAGACGGCAAATGAACCTGATTTCAGTTCATTAACGATATCGCTATCGAAACAAAATGCAATCCTTCGCAGCCGATAGTAAAATATTCGATTATCTCTTATAAATATCCAAATATATGATAAATGAACGTCTTAAAGTCTTATACTTTGAGATAAGTATCACAAAGTAATTTATTGCATGATATATTCTTTTCAAGTTTCTTACTTAAGTCTTTTGTTTGTAGCTTATTAGAAAAGTTTACGCGTGCATTCAAATAGAGAATACTAACTAGAAAAGGCAATAAACTCATGAAAAATTAATTAATTATTATAATTCTAAAAAAGATAACAACGATAACGACAAGAAAGCATGACAAATCATTTAATTTAATTTACAAAGTCGTGAGAAACGAAATAATTTAATAGTCAGCCGCCATTAGTCGAAAAAAGAAAAACCCATAAAATCATGAGCACAAAGAAAAAAAAAAAAAAGAAAAAAAAAAAGGAAAAGAAAAGAAAACATTATAAAGCTGTTTAGAGGGCATTAGGAAATGCATTTAAAGATATGTAATAATTAAAATGTCTGAAGTGTTAAGAGGAGCGATTTTTAATAGTAAAGTAGTGACACAATAACATGGCATTGCTTTGACGGTTACTCTACTGTATGTGTACGTCTTAATAAACCTTAACGGGCGGCGTCGGCAATCGGCGTCGCGGCAACAATTTAAGGTAAAGTAGTTTTATGTAATAAGAATTTTTAAACTACATAGACATTGTACTTTGTTTTATTGGCGCATTAAACAGTTTAAAACAATGGCAGCATTTGCATGCATACCTCGCGATTGAGTTAAGTTAAATAAATAATGGCAGGCAATTGAGATTTCTAAACACGTATTTGAACTTGAATGCATGAAAACACGCATATACAAACGCAAACGCAAACGCAAACGCAAACGCAATGCAAAGAACAAAGGTTGAATTAGAAACAAGTAAAATAAATAAAATGAACGGAAAAATGTGTTAAAAACACAGTTCCATAATTTACACTTTTAAACTGTAAAACGACTCAAAGGAAGCAAGCATCTTCCAGCTATATACGTCGCGCGAGCACGTAGTGAAATCAATCGCATATCATCGCTGATTTGATTTTGACTTTCATATATCGCACATACATACAAACATAATTTATATTAAAATGAAAGCACTGGAGCTCGAATGATATTAATCCGCGAAGACATAACGCAATCTGGAGCACTGGAAGAAAGAAACCTATCTTTTGAGATCCTTTTGGTGCCGAGAGTGCACCAAAAAAAAGATAGCACTTTCCGTTACCTTCAAATGTTTAACTTAAACACTCGCTTTTTACAACTTTGTTTAGTTTCAAATTTCACTTTCATAACACGGATACGGATACCAAAAGCCCGGGGAAAACGGGTTATTATAATAAATATGTGTATAAGACTTTGTGTTGGCAAACCGTATGTTGGTAACCGTATGTTATTGCATTTCGCTTGGAAGTGCGTGAAGCGTACTTCGCGCATGTAAAGTCTATCACATCGTATTATATTATATAGGCCCCTGATATGTTATATCAAACATTTATCAAAAGTGCAATATGTTCAATAGGGTAGCTCCTATGATTCAAGTCGAATTTTTTATGCACCCATCACTACAGACACATTATGTTCGTTAAGTATTCTTAAAGGAAAGTAAAAATGTTTTATGAATCGCGAATCGGACGATTCATTATTATGAGTAGAATAAGCTCAACGCCGTGAATTATGTGAATGGTTCAACCGTCGATTTCTGTCGATTTATTGAAAGTTGCGTCTGGCATAAAAAATTGTTGCTCTCTTAATTGCTTTAAAATGGGAAATCGAATCCTTTGCACACTTCGAAAACATTTTGCAACGGAAAGACTTCTATACCTTGCGGTTCCTTAGGATATGTTCATCCGATCTGAAGCGAAAACGAAGTTAATTTCAAAAACAAAACATTTTAAAACTCTTGATTGATTTCTGTTAGAGTCGATCGGGAATTTTGGCCTAACGGCAGACGATAAGCATCCCTAGAGAAATTTCCTAAAATGATGAAATTTCGTTCATCGATGTGATTCATTTTAATATTACTTTAAACTATAATTAAAATTTTACTATTATTTTAATTTTAAGTGTGTTTGTGTTAACAAAGGAGACTTTTTATGTATTGATGGTGTTAATAAAAGGAAAAGTTTGGAATTTTTTCTTATGACCATAAAACACAATCATTTACACAATACTCATTTAATGACCTCATCTCTCTCTCTCTCTCTCTCTTTTGCGCGCGCTTTCAAGCCCCGCTAAATATATATATGCAGCGCAGAAAGCGCAGTCGCTCAGGGATATTCGTTTCAAATAGTAATGTCTTGCTGCCCTTTGAGAAAATATATATAATTACAAATTGCTATTAATCAGCACATGACTGCCAGCATATTGATGTGCAAGCATCTATACACTTTTTTTTTTTTTTATTTTTTTATTTATTTATTTTTTTTTTATAGCAATTACAACAACGACAATAGTGCGGCATTGCTATTTGCATTCGTATATGAATCATTAAATCAGTGAAAACTCGTTTGAATGCGCAAATTATTGCACAAAATATTTATGATAAACAAATAATCAACACCTGGACGATTTATTATAAATATCGATGAAAAAAAGGAAACTTCCTTTCCCAAGGCAATTATGTCAATATGAAAGGCAAGTTTGTACAGACAGACCTGATCCGAAATCAATTGTTATCGCCTATGTATGCAGCCTATGTCTATGCCTATGACGCCGCAATTGTCTTGTGCAGAGAAATGATATGCAAGGTGTTCACACTCAGGACCGCATACCCGATTACGCTAACATAATTATTTCATTTGTGTTATTCAAAAGCATCTGAGACGACTTAGTAGTTACCCGTCCGTCTACCCTTCTGTCTGATATAATGATATAGAAATTAGATGTGGAATCATTTGTGAGAAGGCTTATCATTGTGGGAATGAAAACGATATGATTCGCTACCGGCAGTGATTTGATTGAAATTATCCATGAAAATGTGTTTCTTAGGTTTATACCTAACATCGAAAGATGAGTTAAACGTTTGCAATACTCAGAAGGAAGCTTCAAGAAACCATACGCAGTGTATATCTATTTTGATCAATATCAAATTCAAGCCTGTCCATCTGTCCATCCGTGTAATTTCTATTGTAAACATTCTACTGGCCGCAAGAAGAGAAATATCGGCCTCAATTTGGCAGAAATTCTTTTCGAACGTTCTTTTACGCAGGTCGATATTGAAAATTGGCCGAAACGGTTGAAACATACGCCAGTAGTAACATATAAACTGCGAATACTTCTGCTTTCCGGACGGGAATAAATTACTGTTTTACTTGTCACTCACAAACTATAACCGATAAATCTGTTAAAATTCGATCATATATTCTATGGGCGATGTTATAAAAAAAACTATATAAAAGTCCACCAAATTTTAATTCTTTTATCGAAACCGGCCAGAAGTAAGTTTGAAAAATCCCAAAAGTGACTGCATTCTTGATCAGTGTCAAATGCAGAGCGCACATAAGCATCTCTCTTGGTATCTCCGTCTACCTTAGCGTCTGCCCAACTGTTCCGTCTGCCAACATTCCGCAGTCCGGAAAAGGGAAAAATTGAAAAATGATTTAAACCGGTGAAGGGACACGCCCGCAATGTAGCAAAGGCTGCGAGCACCTTTGCTAACCTTTGTGTTTGTTTACTCATTACGCATGAGCTGCATATAAATTTTCACTTTTATTTTTCAAAAATAGGAAACATCCACCACGCCCCATCAACATTGTAATGGGAGTATGGAAATTTAGGGTTTTCTTTTTTGTTGTCGTGTTCTTTAGAATAACGGTATAACGGGTATAAAAGATTCGTCTTAATTGTTTCGCAGCAGTCAAGCATGAATCTTCATCTTCTCCATCTTAAAGTTCTTTACACTTCTTATAATTCCTTATGTATGGTAACTGCAATCAACATATATCGCTCAAAGTCTTTATACACTGGCTTTACATATAATAAATGATATAATAAATGATAATATTAGAGATCGTATTTTGGGGCGCACTCATAGTGAAAGTTGATGTTCTCGTTAGAATTCTAAGGAAGTGTTTATCCGTATGAATCGCGGCCACCAAGTGAGTGTTCACTTTAGCGGGGTGGAATTTACTTCGCTTGAAGCTATAATGAGACCTCGGTAAAGTCACAACACTTACCGACTGGGCGTACACGCACTAGGTTACGGCCACCACTTCCCTATTGCTTTATTTCTTTCTCTTCTCCCGGCCATGTTACAGTAAATAGTTAATGTCCCCTGAGTGATTAGTTATAAAAAAAAAAAAAAAAAAAAAAAAGAAGAAGAAGAGAAATCAAGTTCGCTTACTTAAACGAAGTGTAATCACATACTCAACGAGCAAAAGAATGCCCACACACTATGGACTCATTTCAGAGTTTCATGTACAAAAAGGTGCAAGTGCGTTACAAGCCATATTTAGGGCATAGGGAAGGGCAGGGCCATTTCATTCTTCGCTCTTGTTGGCAGCTCTGCTGAAGGAATTTTTCCTTCACATTAAATATTTTAAGATATTTATGGAACTTTAAGAAAAACTTAACGATTAAATATCTTACGCATTGATCAGCAAAGTCCCAATGAAGATTTGATTCTCCAGTGATCTCACAGCGCATTCATTTCAAGATGGCTAACTATCGGTGGAAAAGTGTACAGCTGTCTTAGCATATCATAGATGAACATTGAAAATGTTGTTCAGATTGAAAACCAAACTCATAGTTTCTACCTAAAGGGGTTGGGTGGAATAATGCTCGCAGTTCCTCTAACCCAGAGAAAACAAACTAACTATAAGAAGCGGGCTAAGATAGGAAACCGAGACCGAACAATACTTGAACATACGTTTCTATATGTTTCGAGCAGAAGCTATTAGCTATTTGTTGCGCGATATGTATAAAGTGTGCATAAAAATAGGGCTGAGTTGAACGATCTTTCTTTGTTTGATCGCACTTCGACTACGAATGAAAAGAAATAGACTTTGAGTTATTTATTTGCTAGATTTAAAGAGAGAAGCGCCAATAGAAATAAAATAAACTATGTTTTCTTGCTTGCATAAGCAATATTAAGTTAAAAAGTTCAGAAAACTTTAAGCAGAAATACGGCTGGGATAAGAAAGCATTTCTGAAAGAAAAAAGGTTTCAATATATTTTTTTTGGAATCAATGGACTTGGAAAGTAAAATGTTAAAATTTGTATTTGAAAATTTCATCCAGCGATACTAACTAAAATAAAAAAAAAAAAAAAAAATTAATTTGCGGTTAATCGTTGAGGAAAGCAAATATTGCACAATTGCGCAACAACAAAATAACCGCAACTTTATTTATATTTGAAGGCAGAACAAGAGAAAACTGTTCTAATACGTCGTACATAGTACGCATATAGTCATGCGCATATTTATTTGCGGTCTCCTATGCCAGAGTATATGATGCGTACATTAATCCAAACTTCGCAAGGCACAAAACTAGAATTTCACTTTTTTTTTTTTTCTAGATATAAAATAAGAAATAAATGAAGAAATGATTGAATAAATTGCGCTTAATTGAAACGAACGAGTTTTTACTTTTGCTAAATAGATTTCATAAATTCTTACACATTACAAATTCAAATAATTTATCTATGCGTAGATTTATTAAACACTTTTTATAAATGTTTATCTTTTTCCCATTTTCATTTAAACAGAAAATAAAAAAAAACAAAAAAAAGATATAAAAAAAATAAAATACATTTTGCACAATAAGTAAAACCAAATATGGTTAGAAATTCTTTCACGTTCTTTTCCATTGTTTCACTTAACACAATAGTAACAGAGACATTGTTTTTTTTCTCTCCTTTTCTTAATTCGTTCAAATGACATTATACGAGAATTAGTCATATGTATATAGTTGCGTATAAGTAAACAGAAGGCAGTCATAGATTTTATTTTGCAATAACGCGCAGTAAAGTCTGCTTAGATGCAACTTTGCAACGCTTTACTTTATTTCTTACTTAAATGAAACTTTTTTTTCTCTAGTTTCGTGTTAATGCTTTAACATTCGCCTACTTTTCGGTAATTGAGTAGACCTTTAAATACATACCGCATACACAAATACATACACGATTTAACTGTTTACCTAACATAACCGCTTTACTGATTTATATAAGAACGAAGAAAAAACATTGCATCTGCTACTTACTTTCATTAGACATTTATGCGATAAGTTCTTCTACCAAATCGACTTCAAGGAAGCCTAAGTGCTAAGTGGGATTTTATATATAGCTATGAATGACAACTAAGGGTTTTTCATATGCTGCATGTGTTGAATGCATCGGTTACTCCATAAAATCATTCATCATTCTCATCATCATCGATTAGCGTGAAAAACAAGTCCGTCTGTCCATCTGTCCGTTCGCTAAGACAATCGTAAATTTGCTCTTAAATTTGTTCTTCGAACCTTTAATTGGGATAAGTGCAAATCTCAATTACATACTTACCGCTGGATTAACGATAAATTTTTTAAAATTAGGAAAGCTATAAAAATAGAGGAACTCCAGAGGAATTTGCCTCTTCTACGTCCACCATGAGATGGACTCTTGGAATATAAGCTAAGATAACTATGTTATTCGACTGTGCGACTGTGTAACGTAGATTATTTATTCTTCATCTAGCATTTATTACGCATGCGTTTGCTTGTTATAATGTCGCTCGTTAGATGAAAATCTTGCTGCCATATTTTTAAGTAAGTTTTGAAAGACGTCTGTCATGTTTCTCTTCAACTATTCTATGTCTCTTACTATTTGAGTAATTTGCAATAAGTATGCGTGTGTGTTACATTTTTACTCATCAAATCTGTTTATGTAGCAATTTTGCTATTACATTATTACGTGTGATCTAAATCTATGGAACATTAAGGATGAAGTTTATTCGCCCGCATTGCTTTCTACACATGCCTACATTATATTTATGCTAAACGCACCTTACGCTTACCTGTCGTCTAAATTATTGCAGCGGTTCAATATATTTGCTATAAAACATACGTCTTCGTTGGATTCTCATTTAATTATTCAGAAGTAATAAAAACAAATAAGCAGTGGGTGTTAAAAGTTGCGCTTGTCTGCTATGTTACGATATTTTTACAGAAGCAACATATTTTTCTTAAGAAGCAAATATTGCTTGAGTAAGGCGTCAGTGGGAAAAGGTACACTCCAAGGGCAAATAGTTTTAAAAGCTGCTTTTAATCAGTTTATCGGCAAAACATAAATTGCTTTTAAATTAAGCTTAGATTTCCCCTCGAATTTATTATAAAATTTAGCTTCTTAAGGTACGTTACCATTATATTCCCTAAGATTATTGGGATTTCTGTGTTAATTCACTTTTTATCCTTCTTTGAGTTTTGCAAACTTTTACGAAATACGCTTACGAGCAGCTAACACAAGCATACTTTCGATATCCTACACCACTTGTAGGAGATAAGGAGATATATTCAGTTTGTGCATATGTACACCTGAACGTAGGGAGGAGCTTGAGATAAGTTCATCTTTTATTCTGCCAATCGAGTCAGAATCATTTTCTGAATCGATGTAAGCTTGTCCTTTCGTCTATGTGCCTGCTTGTCTGCGTCTAGCCTGTCATCTCTCCGTGTAGCCTGTCATCTCTTCGTTCGGTTACCTAACTCTCTGTCCGTCTATCTGTCCGTTTGATGCTAGTTTGTTTTCAAGCTAAAAATAGCAACTAAGTAAGACCAGGTAACGAAATTTAATATACTGGATGTTTTTTGGCCCCAAGGCAAACCTCTTTTTTTATATAGCGAAAAGATCTAATTGTCGATATTTTGTAATCAAAATTTGTCCACAATAATAATTTGTCATAAACATTAGCTGTAAAAAATTTAGACAAAGGTCGTTCTCTTGGACTCCGGATAATATAATTTCCGGAAGTGCGAGGTAGGCGAGGAAAGTAGACGAAAAGTAATCAGATCTTTGGCAAGACAATGAGACCACTCCCTCTCCGATGCAAAAAAACCCATGAATTACTTACAGGGTAGAATTTTTGATATTTTATCATGAGTTTTATTAGGCGAAATGGTGTAAAATATTTTGTGCTCGTCTTTGTCCGAATGCAATGCAAAGTTTTTACTTGTTTCAAAAAAAAAAATATAAATTTTAATTAGGCAAAAAAATCTATTTATTCGAAAAGCTCTCATGTATGCAAACATAGAAAATGCTTTTTGCACCTTCTAAATAAAAAGTTTTGTTGTCATAACTTCCGCGGGAACCGAATTCAAATAACACCAAATCTACCCCACGTTAGTTGCTCTCATAATCAATAAGGAATAATTCTCTTGTTATTGTCTGACCTGTAAATTTTGTATACATTCGCTCGCTGAGATCTCGAAATTATTGTCTCTGTGTCTATGCGTCTATGCGTTGACCTTATTTAACTAGTGTATCTGGTATCAAGTATTACAAGTGATGGTCCTCTGGTGATGAACTGCAAAATTCAATTCATAAAAATAACATTTGATCTTGGACCTTGACAGTTAGTCCCTCTCGGAACTATTTTCATTCAATCTTATTAAAGTCCAAGATTAGACAGATAGGGTAAAAACTTTCCAAACTGTTTACTGCCCACTTGTAAATTTCAAAAACTGAGCAAAAGCAATTAATGAATGTACCGCTATCTTTGATTATCAGCGATAAAAATAACTGAGCGATTTGATTGTATTTTCCTAAACTTTTCGTCCGGAAAGAGGGAAAGACAAATAGATCAAATCAGCTATTTTCGACACAATGTTTTGCCCCTCACGTGTAAAAGGAAGTGAAAGAGTTAAGCCTCGCGATATCGTATAAGATTTCGCTGGACATAACAAAGATAATAAATGATAGAAAATAGAAGAAGAAGAAGAAGATTAATATAATTTGGGCCAATTTTTCTCAAATAAAAGAATGATAAGAATACATGCAAGCACCTATTAGATCAGTCTATATGTCCTCTTGCATCCAAGCCGCAATAAAAAATTTACCATAACTTTGCCTACGTATCATGAGGCATATGAGAATGAGGAACCAAAACATCAAAATAATTGAGTTCTCATTTTCTCTCAACCTACACTTTAGACTTCCCCTTCCTTTATTATTATTCTCAAAGCGGATGGAGTAAAATATAGAAAACACTCTTTACTCCTATCCTTCCTTCTAAATGCATGGGATGTCGAAATTTCTCCGAATTTTTTTGAAAATTTGAGAACTTCGTGGTCAATGCATCATTTTTCTGACGAGTTCCCAAAAAAAAAAAATAAAAATCATAGTATTTTAGTTTTCTGGATACCACGCCCTATTTTGGAATACAAAGCTTTTATGCTTTGCTTTATGCATTCATTTAGAGTTCATAGATCGTTAAAAGCGGCACTGAAGCATGAATAACTGAATGCAAACACGTGTGTATTACTTAGTACACATGTTGTCATGACAATAAATTGCATTTTAAGTTTTTTTTTTTTTTTTTTTGTTTTTTTTTTATTTTTTTTTTTTTTTTTTTTTTTTTTTTTTTTTTTTAACTTTTTACTTATTCGATATTATCGAAA
>KK502403.1:3203407-3237685 GCA_000688735.1 Glossina austeni
TTTTATGCTTTGCTTTATGCATTCATTTAGAGTTCATAGATCGTTAAAAGCGGCACTGAAGCATGAATAACTGAATGCAAACACGTGTGTATTACTTAGTACACATGTTGTCATGACAATAAATTGCATTTTAAGTTTTTTTTTTTTTTTTTTTGTTTTTTTTTTTTTTTTTTTTTTTTTTTTTTTTATTTTTTTTTTTTTTGTTATTGAATTTTCAATATTTTCTTTCTCGTGTGGTTTAGGTGGTTGTTTGACAGTCTATTTTCTCTCTCTGCTGTAATTGATAGTTTTTTTTTACTTTTTTTGTAATCTGGCCAAAAAACGAATACACATGCATTGTAGATTTTGGTAAATATGGGTAATTACTGTGTCTGTCAAAGCATAATTCCTGTTGCAATACTTCTGCAATCATTACTGGCATGCTAAACTGAACGTTTCGTTTGCAATATTCATTTAAACTGTATAAATCAAGCAATGTCCGTCCGTCCATTTGCGTAATATTTATTATCAAAGTCCTGATTCACTGGCAAAAAATAGAGCAGCTACTACAGCGTCTTCTAATACTCTCGTTGAATACTACAGGAAAGATTGAAGGCAATCTTCTCTTCCCCTTGTAGGAAATAACAAGTGAACGCTTTATTGCTAATTATTTAGGCCGTATAGTAAATGTCGATTTAAATTGTGAATATTTACCATTACTGGATACAGATTTGATATAAACACGATTTCGCGTATTTGTTAACACTAAGGTCAACAGAATAAGTATTTATTTATAACCGACAAAATTTGCGGTGCGAGGTATACTAAGTTTGTGCGGACGTAGGTAACACCCACATCAGACTCTGCTTTTGTTATATCGATCGATTCAAAATCATTTTCTGAATTGATTTAAACTGGCGTGTACGTCTGTCCGTCTGTCCGCCTCATATCTGTCTGCATTTTTTTTTTTTTATGCTACAAATACAAATCGCAATTGTTAAGATATTTTGACGCAATTTTTTCTCTCAACCCAAGGTTCACAAATAAATTGGATCGGACTCCCCATGTAAAGTGGTTTTTTGAAAAAAAAAAAGGTCCTCCTCGGCAAACGTAATTTTTCATATTTATGACAGCAATTTCACACAAAAATCAACTGAACGAAATTTGATTTATGTGGGCCTATTTTTTCAACCTCACCTCGTATAAGGGTTCTGATAAAATATTGCGCGGCCTTTTTCCATGAAAGAGTAATTTAAGTCTATTTTTTTATCTGTAGCACATAGAAGAGTATTCGTGAAAAGCAAGTCTTCCTATGTCAACAAGGTCTGAGTTTCAAAATATTTTGACAAAATTAAGTGAATAATAATAACACATTTGACAAATTGAGGCCTCAGACCTCAGCTTTAGGTCCTCCTCGACAAAAGTGCTCTCATTGGAAACAAGGTGTAATTGTTGGTATTTTATCACAAAAATGAATGAAAAGTTGTGACGAAGTTGAAACGAAGTGCTGTAGAGTATCTAACGCCCGACCTTGCCCGACTATAATGTGCTAACTTTACTTTTATATACGCATCTTAGAAGCATTACGTTACGTTTGTTAACGCAATCAAACCCGCTTTAAGTAAAAGTCAGCTCTTTATGAGAGCAAGTATCTGTATGCCGGTGAAAATCCTTACCGGTAGTATGGCGGTTCAGGTGACAACTTCCCCATGATGCTTATATGAATTTATTTAATTTCCTAAACTTGTTCTAAGAGCGATCCTCCTAACGCTCGAACGTTTGCCAAGAGCGTATAGGTAAGCGATCGCATTTGACTCTTGACTGCTTCTCCCGAGGTAAGTGTGAGAAAGACTCTGTTTAGGTAACGAATATAAAGCATTCGGGCATTATAGACGGGCATGGCTAGAGTTTTGAAGTGTAAAAGTTCGATCAATTCATTTCTCATGCCTCTGAATTCTGTAGATTCTGAAAACCCTCTCTCTATAAAACGCCATGATTTCGATATAAAAAAAAAAAACAAAAAAAAAATCCTTGGTCTGTAAACAAATCGTTGTTTTGCACAGTTTTTGTTTTTGTATCCAAAATAAATGGTTGCCAGGCAACTAATAACCACCAAAGGTAGTTAACAAATTTGCATAAGTAATTAACTGAAAAATACGTGCAATTGTTGTGATCACAATTTTTTATTGAATTGCGAAAAATCAATTCCAAGCAACATTTAATTGACATGAACGTAGACTCCCAAAATTGTAGGCATGCAATGAAACTAACAAACCCTGGTATAGTACTCTTGATATGATGCTAACCAAGCAATAGGACGAAACATCTTCCTATTAAATTGAAACTTTTTTTATTAACCATCGAAGGATAAGTTGCGGCATCCAGAAGGAAGCTTCAGACATTCCATCAAGTATCCATTATCTTGTCCATTTTTGAATTCTGAATCAATTCAAGCGTCCCTCCGTCCCTCCACTTCCTTCGTCCGCGTGATTGTTCATCTATCCGTGTGGTCGTGCGAAATTGAAGTCTCAGCTTCAAATTTGGGAAATGCTGGCAAACAGTTTCGTTGAAAAGGATTGAGTCCATCGAGAAGCATAGCTGCAGCACAGCACAATAAGTTGAGAATATCTCTGCTTTCTGACTTTTCGGCCCGTCACTCATGTACTCCAACTAACACGACGATAACATTTTCCACCTGTACCCTATGCACGATCCCACCTATCGTACTTGTGCAAAAATGGAGCAAATCGGCCACGGACTTACTTCTTACTTTTCATGTTTCTCTGCTGTTTTGTTAGGTCGTAAATGAACTCAATCTAAGTAAATAAAATTGTATGTACATACACATCATATGTGTGTCATTATCGATTGCCAAACTTTTGCATGTTTTGCATGCGACAGTTCTTCGGAATACTCTCAGCTTGGATCCGCATCCATTAGGAGTAGAACTCTGTACTTGCTTGCTTGCTTGCTTGCTTTTATTTTTCTTTATCTTTATCTCTTCTAACCTTCAAATCCTAATATTTAGCACTGGATGTATTTTTACGAGTCAATCGGTGCTTAAGTCGGCCGTTCAGATCAAAATGTAAATCATATGTAATACGTCGGCTAAATTAAGAACGTAGAAGTCGAGACAGTCCATTTTTTAGTAAAACCTACCGATTCAGCGCAGTTTTCTTAATCTATTTAAAATTATCTGTCCATGCGTGCTTTTCTGCTCAATCTATAAATTGCAGTTTTTGGGATATTTTCGCAACAATACGAACACGCTATCGCTTAGTATTAATATTTCGGCATAACTAAGTAAATGTCAAAAATTTTGATGGGTCAATGCTTCTTTCCAATCCCTTCCTATATAAGATTTTGATGAAAAGTAAGCCTTTGTATGGCAAAATGTCTGTCTGATGGTTAATCATTTTTGATAAAAATTAATTCATGATAGCAGGCGTAAATTTGGACCAAGAGAGATTGCTATTTGGTCCCTACATCTCATTCGAGATCTAATGTAAAATGCATCCCTTTATATGGTTAGATAGGCTTTGTGGCGAAAATAAGTAAAAAATTTACGCGCAACGCGAATATGCTTTTACTTGTTCTTACTAAAAGCTTTCAAATTTTTGCAAATATTTTTATGCTTACTTTCGCTATTATTCGGTTTGTAGCAATCACTTACCTACACATCATAGGAATCTCATCGTAAAGTAAGGGGGTCTGAAGTAGAGTAAGATTTAGCTTAAGGAACACTGAAATCGATGCAAAAATGTTTGCGATCGGTCAACCGGTGAGCGGTTAGTTAACGGAAGAAGAAGTTAAGGAATCAAGTGGTTTTGTGGTTGAGGATTATCGCAGATTTGCCTCCCAATAAATGCAACTTTCTTATCTGTTTTGTTTTTGTAAAATTCTCCACTTATTTGCTGCTCATTTGATTTTGGTTTTTTTTCTTTTTCTTTTTATCAGCTACCGGATTAATTATAATATATTAAGAGCAGACAGAGCATGTGCATTTTTCTTTGAGATTTTTTTCCTCGAAATTAAGTTACGAAATTAAGTCAAGCTTGGCAGAGTGGATGGAGGAATACATGAGACAAAATACATTTAAATTATATTTCAAATAAATCACGTCTCCGTTATAAAGTCAACGTTTCGTAAATTTCGCAAAGGACAGTAAACTATAGATGATAACATTATTATAAGAATTTATGGCGAAACATGACGCAATAGCGTGATATTAAACACGTCTGAGTTGTAAAATCATTTTTCCTAACGACAAATGAGTTAAACTTTTATTTATTTATTTTTGAATTGAAGCGTCGATCTACGAAAGAGCGAAATAAAAATAAATCGGACTTTTTCCTCTGCTAATGAAATAAAATTCTTGCGATTAAAGCATAATAGAAAGAATGAAGAAAAAAATGACTTATGTAGAGCTTAGAGCCGTTCATTTGAGGTCCAATATTTTTTCTTGCTCGCATATTTGTTTTGTGGCGGAATGTTTACAAGACTCGGGAGGGAGCTTAAGAGACGACCCTACCACGACATTCTTCATCACCAGCCAAATTTTAAGCGAATTAAACGCGTCCCTCGGTCCGTCTACGTAATGCCTACGGCAGAGGGTGCCTCTACACCCTTAAATGAAGATATAGACTTCGAATTTGATAAACATATTTAAAGTTGGTCCAAATGGTCCAAATTGATAAAAAGGATACGCCGGCAAAGAAACGAGTTTTTGTTTTTTTGTTTTAATATAATAAGGGTCAGGAATGTAGAAGAATCGGCAAAAGGCGAATGTAACCTTCCTATTGGTTATATCTCGGTTTTGAATTTGAATATTTCGTTACAAATATTGCTATAGACATAACATGCTCTATAAGCACGGATGTATATCAAATATGTACGTCAGCACTTACTCACGGAGTTATAGGCTGCAAACATGTATGTAAACATTATTCGCCCAAACTTGCATATCAGCGAATTTTTTACGGTCACATGCAGCGACTTATAAGCTATCGGCATAACATATGCAAACATAACATGCTTTGTAAGCATCATTTCACATAACTGCAATTTAATATATATCTGCTGTTCTTATACTCATATACCGGCATATGTACATCATTGACATACTCTAAGATATTCAAAGCGTAACACACTCGCACACTCAAAATATTGTACAATATGTTTACATGCATGGGGAAAGGATAACAAACTGTGCAAACCATATATGAAAAATATACCATAAAAGTTATTCAAGAAGACCAAGAAACTCTGAGCGAAAGATTCCCAGTCTAACGATTGAAATGAAATGGAAAACTAGAAGAAGAGACTTTAAGACTCTTAACAGACAGCAAAGTTTGCAAGTCGTAATTATGCCTTCAATCTAAAAAAGGTGAGCCGACATAATTGAATCGGTTGCCGTATTTATCGTATATGCTACTATAACATACACATACAACAGATCTATGAATACGTATTTCTAGATAGACTTAATATATTTCCGGTGGTGAGCGTGAAAAAAATGTTGATTATGCTTAATGTAAAGCATCGTTCTATCTTTCTTTGTCTTTCTCTCTCTGCATAATAATAATAATAATAATAATAATAATATAGAAGTGGCAGAGAAAATGTCGTTACCGGGTTTTCAATAAAACGTTCCCTACCTACTACAACACTAACTTTTCCTTTGTTGTTTAAAGTATGTTTTAAAGAAATTAAAAAAGTTATTTTTAAATTAATTTATTGTTTACTTATTAGAGTCATTAGTAAATTCTATTATGATGACGAGTGGTGGATTTAACGGAGGGACGGAATAGTGCGTTCATGTTTATGTTTGTTCAAGTTTTGTTATTTCACAATAGAACCGCCGGAAGTAAATGAAATATTTTTCTATTCTTTTCGTCGTTATCTTAATGCATCAACTTCTTCTTTTGAGCAAGTAAGAAATGTAATTTTATTTGAAGACGACTCGTGAACATTTATGCACTTCAAGTCAGTGTGCATAGCAATTTCTATGTATGTGTATTGTTATTTACGATAATCTCAGTCAGTTACAGATAGTGTTGAGAGACAGTTTTCATGGCCCCAATGAATAGATTTATCAAATTTTATATCATTCTATATAGGGTTGTTATTGTATAAGATGAGGAGAGGAGGAGAGGAGAGGAGGAGGAGAATAGGGTAAGGGAGGGTAATTATTGCGACAAATGTATCGAAATTTGTATTTTTTTGTGGATTGTTTTGCTAAGTTTGCGAATGAATGAAATTTGTTTTCGATCTGCGATCGTAAGGTGAAGCACTTAAGTGTATAAGTTTTTATTCCAGTTCAAGAATGAAAACCGAACTGATAACCGGATATAAGGGAATCGATTGAAAATTTTACGCAAATTGCGGATATGTTTAACTCAAGAGGCAAGGCGTGGGAAGAAGGAGGGCAGAAGTGTGGATAGATTTACACTTTGGAATGTTAATGCAAAAGAGATAAGGAAACGAGCATACCCTTATGCTTCGGCGATAATCACAATAATATCGCATTTATATGTCGATATTTTTCTATACAATATTTACAAAATAATAATTAAATTATTATTAATTTCACAACGTGTTAAATTAGCAAACTGGCAATGTAATGTTAAATAATTAACATGAAAGTTGATTGTACATATACACACACACACGCACATATATATATATATATATATATATATATATAGTATACATACATATATAGTATTAGCCGCGTAGCCCAGATACCTTACAATATATTTTTCCTTTTCAATATTATTATTTTCTTCTCTTTTCTTTTCTTTTCTTTTCTTTTCTTTTCTTTTCTTTCTTTTTCCTTATTTCCCTTTTCTTCTCCATATTTATATCGTGTGTTTACATTTTGCATTAGATGATTTATATATATATGCAATCACATGAATGCGAAATCTTTACACATCTATTAATTTTCATATTCGATTGATACAATGGTTGCACAGCAAGAGATCCGGAGAGGACGCCTATATTCTTCAGTATTCACGAATAGCGCTACCCACTTACACGTGCCTGTGTATCTATTATCCGTTTATCTGTTGAAGTCACAACAAATCAGAAGCTTAGTCTGCAAAATTTTTCTTACGACTCATCCCGGGATAAGTGCGAATGTCCGAACGTCCCTCTGGCCACACGGTTCAAATAAAGCGATACCCTTACCCTCTACTTTTTGAAAGCGGCCGTTCAGCAGCGATGTTCTATTGCGCGTTTTCAAGTTGAACTTTGAAAGTAATTTTCCAATAATATCAAAAACATTTAAACAATTAAACACCCTACACCACTTCTTATAACACGACTTTTCCATGTAATGCGTTATATGGGAAGCGGTCGAAAAACGCGGCCTTGGGCCAAAATACGTCAGTGCATATCTCACTAAAATTTCTCGAAAATTACAATTACAAAACGGAGAGAAGGACAGACAAGTAGATAAGCAGAAAGTGATTCTTGGTCGAGTGGTATAATAAAAGATGAATCTAGTTTTGCAAGTCATATAAAAATTCTAGGTAAGCTGCACTTCGGTGCCAGTGCAGCACACAACACTGTTCAGACTATGCATCATTTGAAAATAGTGCCAGCAACAGCAAACACGCATCAGTTAAGACAACTTATCGCTAAGGCGTATATGTTCAAATTGATTGATTCTACCTTGTATTAGCTCGTGTCACGAGTACTTTATTTGAAATGATGAGCGCATTATGAAAATAACAAAATGAATCAAAGTGAAAAGGGCAGGGATGAGGTTGACAACGGCCATAAATCAATAAAGAATCGATTTAATTGCTATTTGAACTTAAGTTTAAACAAAAAAAGCAAGAAAGCAAGAATTTTAAAATCAAACTTGTTTTCGTGAACGTGTCACGGTATTGAGGTCACAATAAGACTTTCAGTCGACGAATAGACAAACATAAGATTCAAGTATTCTTTATTTTGTCAATTACAAAGAAACGGAAATAAAAAAAATAAACTCGACTTGTTTCAATTCGTTATCAATTCGCATATATAACAAACGCACATACGTGACGTTCTAATACCAAAGACAATAATTTACCTGCACACTAAGATAATTCCCTTATGTGATTATCTGTCGCCTACAGATAATAATAGGCACGGTAAGCAATCGGCTACTATTGAAAAAAGCGTAAATGGAAATAAAGCTACGGATAGACGTAGAGGAACGCCATCCATCAGCCAAGCTAAACATTCGAATATAAAACGTTCAAAGCTACCTATCGGCAGAAGCTTTATCTTGGTTATCATACCTTTTGATGACATTTCTTATATAAACTTGATTGCGAGTAAGCGAGAGCTTACACAAGCACAAGCACAAGCACGCGAGAGCACAATTAAACCCAAACTTATCTTCGGGTTAATCTCTTATCCACGCCCAGGCGACTTTTCATCGGAAACGGGGCACGGGAGCGACTAATAAGAGCGACACGTGCCCAAGTCCACACACCTCTTGATGTCCTATAATTAGTTGGGTCTTAAATGTCTCTTTACGACAAACCCAGAATAATCGGAAACGATCCTTTGAATATGTTGACGAGCAGTCAAGGCACACTAACACACTAATGCGGTTAATAGTAAAGGAATTTAGACTTTGATTTTCCCAATTCCTTTCTGGACGCCGTGGAAAACATCGATCTTAAGATTAGCTGTCGGCTCCTTTATAGTATGCTTATACGAAACGTAACTCCGTTCGTCCAATGCCTTATAGAGTCGTATTCTTCCTATACATCCTTCTAGCCATTTCTAGATTCTTTCCTAATTTTAAAAATGGCCTTCACAATAATCATAGAAAATCTTCTTTCCTACAGAGAAATATTATTTCTATCGGTATATGCATCGCTCAAGTTTGGGGTGATAATCATTTTGTCAAAACGTTTGTAACACCCACAACCCTATAGGATATATATATATATATATATTCCCGATCAATATCAAATTCCTAACTCATATATGCGTGTCGGTTCATTGCATATAGTAAAGCATTGACTCGATCTCAAATTTAATAAAAACATCGTAAATTCTTGCACTTAAGCCTCGTCGTGAAAATGAACGAAATCGTAAACTAAAAACACCTCTGTTTTCGAAAGTAAGAAACTTATGATTATTATGATAAACTACAAACCATACAAAAGAAAAACATTTCCACTTACATTCATACAGTATCTGTACAGATGTAGGAAAACTTGCCACGCTTACCCACGCTTATCATAACAGCATTTTTTTTAAAGGTTTTTTAAGACAAAGCTGTGTGTGGTGGATGGGAAAAGGACTCGACCACCACAACTGAATGCAATTTTCTTAAGCCCTTAACTATTATTTTGCTATTTCACGCCCACTTCTTCCAAGGTCTGCAGATTTATAACTAACTTGCGGGAAACATATGGAAAATCGTGGAACTGACCAAAATGAGAAAACAAATACACAGAAAAGATAATTTCTTCAAACTGATAAACATGATAATGGATTCAAGGAATTTATTTTTTTCTTGCAGGAAGGAAATCTTAAAAAAAGGAGAAAATGCCCACGATTTTAAACCTCAAGAAAAAGGTGGTCTCAGCCCGGATAAGTCAATTTAAAGTTTCCGAAAAATAACAACAAATCTGGGAGATGTGCAAGGGATTCTATTAATTGATTTGGAAAGGAGGATAATAAATATCTTATAAAATTATATAATAATTATATAAAATGTAAATTTGTTAAAAAATTTGTTTTAAGCAAGGAACATATATTATATGTATGTATATATGTATATACAAAGCTTTTTTTTTCTCGAAAGAATGTACAGACGCACTGCATACGATTTCGTGAAGCATTCATTGTAATCACTAGGTTTGATCCTTTTTCTAAACATGAAAAGTTTCAGCATTTGAAGCATATTTCGTCAGATCAACAAATTATAGGAAACGTGAAATCACTTCAGAATGGATGAGTTCAAAAATCGATGGGAAAGACAGACCTATTAAACTTACTCGAGCGTATATTGAAAAATAAATGCATTTTGACTTATTCACCTGACAGCCTAATCATGTGCCGGTATGTGCAGACGGGTCACGCAAGCCCTTGTTTAAGGAAAGTCGATAGGTGAGATCAACTTTTCCAACATAATTATGCTCACATAAATAAATAAAATTTTTGCTCTGATTTTCCAAGTTTTTCCTTATTTTCTTCATTATAATCATTTCTTTCTTTTTTTGTTTTTGTTTGTTTTTTTTTGTTTTGGGTTTGTTTGTAAGATGCTTGACATCGGGCTGCGCATGGGCACTTATCATAAATTTGTAAACACGTATCGTATGCCGATGTGCAGTAAATATGTGCAACGTCAAGTATTTTATTTATGCACATTTTCATAAAAATTATAAAATGAACTGCGTATAAAAAAAAAACAAAAAAAAAAAAGATTCGGAGAAAGACAAAAAGAAAGAAAAGTTACGTATGAGAGTTGAAGTGAAAAACAAAATCTCGTATTTTTTTAAATAAATAAATATATGTGTATACACATGTATGTATGTATGTATGTATATATGTATGTATATATGTATGTATGAAGCAAGTGAATGTATGTTATTTAACTACCGCTTCTCTTGAAATGTGTGTCAAAAGTAATTTCATTTTTGTCATAATATAGGAAAAGGTTGTTAATCTGATTAAAGAGATAAATAAAGAGACAAAAAACAAAACATGTTTTACTTTGTGAACTAGTTTTCATACTTAATTTAAGACGATTTCGAAATGTTCTAATATGTTAAGTGAAACTATTCAATTCTTACTGTTGTGCTTTTTAACCTTTTTTTTTTTTTGTTTGTTTTTCGTTGTGTAACAACAATTATAGCGTACTTTGCGCAATGAAATGAAAAAGAATTCTTTTTTTTTAGAAAATTCCAAATTCATTCTACTCACTGGACTTTATGTTCCATGATATATATATATATATGTTTTTGATATTTAAAAATCTAAACTTGAATTTTACATATTAAAAATAAAAATTTCCGATAAAACCTTACAATCCACACTCAAACACTCAAACACTCAAACGTATGCGCATTATTATTATGCATATTTTAATGTTTCCCATTTGCTTTAGATATTTTTTTGCTGATTTGTTATTTTCCCACGTATTGTAAAATACATTTTTTTATTGCATATGCGAAAATTCGAGCTCAACGTTGGATTTTTACTGTTAATCAAAAAAGATAAATAGAAATCGACTTGAAGTGAATCGTATCAAATATACATTACGTCGAGTAAAGTATTTTATTCATATATATAATCGATTTAAATATCATTTATAAAATTTATATTAATAAATATTTATGCTGAATAGCAGGGGTATGTGTATGTATGGTGAAAATCGTAAAACAGTTCGAAGGTATGATACACATTTGGATTTTTCTCTCATGCGATTGATTATACAATAATATGTGTTTACAATTTCGATTAATTAGCAGATATCCGATAAAGCGGAGAATATTCAAAAAATCGCTCAAAACTTGTCTCAAACTTTTTCGCTCTTCTAATGAATCTTCTAATTGTAAAATATATCAGTTAAGCTGGCTAGATGAGATTACTTTTCAGCCATATGCCCATTGATTACCGCCCTTTATCAATCGATTACTGAAAATAAAGTAAGAAAGAAAATAGCTTCCCTTTCGAACAGAAGCGATTTCAAGTTTTTGCCGTTCTCTTTGATGCCTTGGTAGATAAATCAGACGCCTTACTCAGGCCAAACTGCTCACTGTTAAATCGTTTTCCCTTTTTATCTCATATTTGTTCCCGCTTCTGTATATTCCAATCAACGTTACGTAATCAAAATGAGCTGTGCATGTCATCACCGATCAAGAATTCTTATATATGTATATAGTTGATAAAGTCTCTCCTACTTACTATTTGAGTGTTACGAACTTTACACACAAATTACTAGACCTCCATGAAATGGAATGATGCCGCCTATGAATGTAGAAACTATTGTGTTCTACTTACTTACAACTCCGTGGAGATGGGAGATAGTTATGTGAAATTTAAAGAAGATAAATAAATAAAATAATCATTTTGCCGCTAATTAATTTTTATTGATTTGGAATATTCGAAAAATCTCCTTTATAAGTTTTTATAAGACCTTCTCCGAGGCGTTTTATTAGTTACGTACCGTAGACTTATTTTCATTACTGAATTTTGTTTGTTAATTAAGTTTTGTTATTAGCAAACCTGTTTAATTGATTACAAGCTATCTTGCCTGCCATACAATGTAAACATTTGTAGGTTTGTTTTAAATAGACGAACTTGTTCTTCAACCATTCTCCTACCCTACTAAGTGCTTAATACGTTATATTTGATTATAACATCGTTATGGTGTTACTGGAGGTGTGCCAAGTATATCTACATATTTATTGAATAACAATTTCTACTGTTTAGTATTTTTGTGCATTTTTTTTTATATCATCGTTTTGTCTCCGCTTATTTTCTGAGCTCAATTTACATACAAAAAAAAAAGTTTAACTCGTAATGAACAATAATACATAAAAGTAAGCTTGTGTGCGTGGAACATCAAATGTGTGTGGAATGCATTGCATGAACTAACCAAATATCTATAAGCTGTGGAATGTACACGACCCCTATTCATGATATCTTCTCCGTTAGCTTCACGAGTTTGAAATCTTATTACTTCTGTTAACACTGATTAGGAGTCATTTGTGGTTTACACCTTTAGATTCCTAATCCTTCTCCGACAGAGTGCGTTGAAATGCATTTAATTTTCTGCTTTCCAGGAAATGTCATAACTGGTACGAAATCTTTTTCTTTTCTTTTTTCTTATATTTAAATAAAAACTCAAAATGCGTCCTCCATACATACGTGCAGATGTAGTGTAGTGATGAAGAACGATTATAGGCAATGAAGAAGGGGAAAGGGGGAATATTTTGGAATTGAAAGCGGGAACGTCTTGAACTTGAGACTTTTTTATTCGGTTTTTTGCTTATTACCCATAACCCGCAACAGATAAATCTACGAAAAGTTGAACGTATGTCCTGTAGGCTATGCCCGCACAAATATGGCAAACACTAGTGTAGGCTATAAAAGTTTAATTTGTTTTTCAACACCTTTATAACGGCCAGAAGTAAGCTTCAAAATTCCCATAAAGCACATAAAATTTTAGCCGGTTTTACATTCGAAATACATTTAAGGATGTCCGTCTATTGGTCTGTCCACTCTGCCAAAATGCCGAGCTATGTAGTATCGGTGGTAAACATTTTCCTACTCGCGAAAATTAAGATATCGCCCCCCGAATATGGAAAAGAACGCGAAAATTACCTAAGTCGGTCAAAGGAGCCGCCTACAGCACCCGCTCGCCTATATAACAGAAGCTGTGAAAACCTTTGCTTTCCATGTTTTTTGCTTGTTACTCATAAAGTACAACACAAAGGTCATATAAATTTCAGCTTTTATTCTGGAAATGGAAGAAATCAGCCGCGCCCACTCAATATTATGGACTATGAAAATTTAGTTCTTTTATTTTTTTTTTTTTTTTAGTCTATTGTAGGACAACAATGGTGGGTGTAAAAGATTTGGTCATGACGGAATATAATTTTCTTATCTTATCCTGTCAAGGAATTGAAATGTTTAAAGTGATGTCTATGCGTGTAGTGATTGTTCAATGGCTTTCTTTTCATTCCGTAAACGCTATCTACGCATTCATCTATGTACGGCTTACAATTTTCTTCTCATCGACATATGTGCATGTGCATGTGCATGTGGGTAAACACTATTCCCTTAATTACTTTCGTGTAAACTTTCACAAAACCTATGATCAACTTATCATTGATTTATGACTTGCTTTTTTATTCTTATCCCACACAAACAAAAAGAAAAAAAGAAAAAGAATTCTTATTAAGTACCCTTGCAACACACCTTATAACCAAAAATGAGTTTGAAAATCATGATGGATTATAGGCAACGGATGTTATCGCATTTGTTGTTATATTTGTCACAAATGCTTCTTCTTGGTTTTGTTTTTCATTATTTGACTTTAAAAATATATTGAATGAGATGAAGTTTGTGTCCCGACGTTGTTTAATTTATGTTATTTAGCTTAAGATGAGAAATAAGAAAAAGATTCTATTCGGCCTAATAAACTCGTGGGATGGCATACAGTAATGAAATGACTATTGCAGAGTCCATCTGATTTTTGCGAAATGTGTCCAAATTTCATGACATTCCGGCCACTAGTTTACAAGTTACAACTGTTTCACTGACGCTCTTTCTTTCTTTTTTATTTCGAAAACTGTTTAAGTGGGGCAACCAAAAAAAGAAAAAAAGGTCTAACTGGTGAACTAATTTTTCCTATTATCTAATAACGGCGAAAACTATATCTTATCCTATGCACTTATGCAGTCATACGTTACTTTCCGTGCTTGACATTGTGAAATGCATATCGATTTCGGAGCAACTAAGAAAGTTCGCTTCACTTTATGGCATAGTTCCAGCACCTACCCACCTATAGAAACTGTAAATCTACATACAAAAAATGTACCTTTTCAGCCCATACTTTTATGTTGACTATATAGTGGTCTTGTTTTTCGATTTGCCCTATAAGATCCACATATGTAGTACCCACACACAAACCGCATTGATGCTTTAGTAGCCATACTTCTTATCATTGAAACACTCTGAACCGATTTAGCCGTGACGTTCTATCTGTTCGGCCGTTCATCTGCTTTACGCGTCCTTTTAGAACAATCACGATCGCAGAAATTGAGATGAAACCTGAAACATGACACATACAATCTCAGTTGATAACCAAAGATTGAGTTTGAAAATAATCCGTGATCCGTCTATAACGGCGCTCGCCATAAGCAAAGAACTATAACTTACAAAGCTTCAGAAGTCTAAACACAAGCAACAGATATCATCCGTCATTTTTTGCCGAAAACAAACAACTATAGCTTCCAGCCTATCGAAGTTATAAATCTGAAATCCATCCTAATCGATCAGCTGACCTCGTGATACAAAATTTATTCGATCGTACCACCATTTGCCTTAAGCCGAGCGTAACTATTCTGCATTATTATACTATTCTGTAATTATGCTCGTTTTAGTTGGCCCATCCGCACCATTCTGACAATCTATTCAAGTGTGGCTGTCGTAAATATTTTTGCAAGACTTTGTATAGTTTATAGGATTTTGAGCGAATCACGCCCATTCACAAATTCCATACGTTGCCATTTAATAAGCTTTCGAATACTACACTGAAGATAGACGGACGGATGGACATAGACAAATCGCCTCAGAATTTTATGTCGATTAAGAATATATAACCACATATACACATATACACTCTTATGTAAATCGACATTACAATTGAGGAGAACATTTTTGAATCGAGAGAGGAAGATAAACTGTACGTTTAGTTTGGATCACGTTTTTTGCTATTCTCCACTAGCTCCGTGACATACATTATATATAATCATTGAGTTGAAATTTGGTTCTACTAAGTTAATGATGATCCATTGCAAACAATATTTGAAACCATTAAAATGCGACAGCGTTACTGAAAGGTAGAGAACAGCCGCTTATGCGGAACCGATTTCACGTACGCCCTTTTATTCTTGTATATTTTCTTTTATGAGATGAACAGAGATGGGCGAACAAGCCGACTCGACTGAATCGATTTCGTTGCTCACGCTAGTTAAGAAAACTATATCGTAACTTTTATGTGTAGTCTGTTCTATCTTCCATATTACAGCGTCTGTGCTGGGTCTAAACAAATTTTAAATTTTTGACTAAATGTACCCGAACCAATGACAAGATTTAGTTACTTTCCAAACTTGATCCATAAAATGGGTAGGATTGATAAGAACACATTTAAGGTCAAACTTGTTCAACTCAATTCAGTTTACAGTTTACATTGAAACTCCGATCTGTACTTCTGCATGTTACGGCCGTTTCATAAATCTAATGAAATCTCTGCTATGTTTATTAAAGCAATTATTATCGGTGTTTTGTTAAGGGTGGTGATAAGAAAAACTTATAGACCAAGTTTGTGCTTCTAGGCAAGGTTTTGAGGTCATAATCGTAGTTTTCACAAGTGGACAGATCTACGGAAGTATGTGCGCTTTAATTGATTTAATTATTCGCGCTGATCAAAAATATGTACTGTACAGGATTTTCGAAACGCATTTCTATGTAAACAATGCAAATTTTTAATGAATCTGATATACCCTCTGCGGTTAGTATAGTAAGAAGGTAAAACTAGTCAAGATTAATAAAATTGCATATGTAGTTGAATTTATTTATTTCAATCGAGAGAATAAATTAGCTTACCTTTCCAGCTGCTTTCTTATAACGTCTGGTGGCCTCGTTTATCAAATCCTTTACCAATAAATTGCCGTTACCGCAAGGCACCACAATTCGTGTTTCACCAAAACAAACGGTTACTTTCATATTGATAACTGAACATAGAAAAATAACAATTTATACAAAAATCTTTTTTATTCGTTAATTTCCCAAAATCATATACAAAAGCACTTTATAACGTAGCACTTGTTTAATCAAATTATGGTTTTTTTTCCTTCTCTCAAAAACAAATATGCCGTACATAAGAACAAAAAATACTAGTTTTACTGAAAATTTAACTTAACACACGCACACAACGCATTGTATTAAAAAGAAAGAAAAAAACAAAAACAAAACATTGAATGACATTAACATTGGTGGCGTCAGAAACACGTTAAAAAATTAAATAAAATCAACACAAGCACACTGCATGCTCACATAGTAATACCACGCACTAAATTTTCTGTTTTCAAAATACGAGGTTATTACTATTATTATCGTCGTTACTGTTATTGTAGTTGTTGTCGCTGTTAATATTGTAGTTACTGCTCGCTTCGTCGTCGTTGTTGTTATTATTATTAGTGGCGGTAACAGAAATACTAGTAGCGTTAATATTAAAAAATATTAACAGCAGCTGCATTTTGTTAGAAGACTATTATGCATATGTAATACATATAAAGCGTTGTTATAATTCGATTAGAACAAAATGAGTGCAGTGAGAGAAAAAGTATTCAGCTAAATGCAAGAGAGACAGAAAACACATTTTAGTATAAGATTAAAGGACACTTGTATGATCAATGCACATGTATAACGAGTATAAATAAATTTTTCCCATAAAAAGCACTTGTTAAAAAGAGATGACCATATAACTTATTATTACATTCGTATTTATAATGTTTGTACATTTTTTAATAGCCATAACATATTTCATTGTTAAAAGTTTGTGTTATTGCTCTTGGAATTTTTGCGCAAAATCCTATGAATCACTTAGCGTTTGACGATTTCCTTACTTTAGCTTAAAGTTTTAAATAATTTTTATATAGCTTTTGCAAGCTATGTAGAATAATTTCAATCAATTTATGTTCATATCACCTTTTCTTTTTTTGAATATTTTTCTCTACACTTTTCTTTTTATTTTACCTTTTAACTAAATGCTCAGTAGTTTGATTTAAGACCTGTTTTCGTTGCGCATAAGCTTATAACTTTTTATGTGGTGTAAGGAGAGTCGTTTAAAGTTGCTGCTGTTGTAAATTCTTCAAGATCGTTGCTAAAATACTAGTTATCGTTCTCTTTTTATTTATAATAATTTGTTTAAACGATTTTTGCTCTTTGTTTTCTCTTTTTGTTAATGAATTTTTTTATTTCCCATTTTTATTTATATGTTTATTTCACAAAGCTTTATATTCTTTTACACGCGACGCTCCAACTCAAAAACAAGCGGAGC
Organism: Glossina austeni; assembly: GCA_000688735.1. Classification (NCBI taxonomy): domain Eukaryota; kingdom Metazoa; phylum Arthropoda; class Insecta; order Diptera; family Glossinidae; genus Glossina; species Glossina austeni. The sequence goes on from KK502403.1 coordinate 3,221,196, forward strand.
TCAATCTCCTCCAATACGTTTATGTCAACAATCGCAACTCGTTTGCCATACGTAACGTATTTTTCCAACTATATTGCATTGTACTAATGCTTAATTATTCTATGGATTTGCATTTCTTTTAGGGTTGCGTTGTTTAGGGTTGCCATACTATTTTGATATGTACATTTTTTATTGATCTTCGACTTATTAAAACTAATTGAATTTATTGAATTAGCTGAAGGCTTAAGACTGCGATTTGAAAGTTTAAATTTTTTAAAGGCTTTACCACTTCAAATTTTATGAAGATATAAAACAACACAAAGGCAATTTCAAATCGCATATGAGGGAGTAATACTACAGCTTATAATATATAATCTTCTTTAAATGCTTCCACTAATTGCTCTATACTCTTAAAGGTACCGAGTCCAATACCAAGGAAAGCGATTATCAATATTGTCACATTTTTTACGTAAATGTACCATTTAAGCTCCTCGGGAGTTTGAGCTTTTACTGCAAAATCTATAAAAACCGGTATAACAAAAGCCAATGTAGTCGAACAAAAAGCACCAATCAGCGAAATGAAAAGCTCCAAATTGGGTACCAGCATGGCGACGCAAACTATTTGAAATTTAAAAATACATGGAATGAGCAACATTTCAAATATTTTGTATAAAATCGATCTTATCTAACAGGTTAGGACTACACAGATAAAACGCAATGACACTTCCAATATTGAAGTATGACGTTGAACAAAATCCCAACGTTGTAACATCGGTAGCCATATAATTTGGAACATTATAAAAAATTGTATTGGATATCCAAGATAGACACCCGCCGCGGTTATTAGCTTGACAGCCTGATTGAAACTAATAGGAATATGTTATATTAAACGTAATACAATTTTTTTCTATTTAACATACTTACGGGACTGTTCCATCTAAATTTAGTGTAATGCTACCTTTCACTTCCTCACCCCACTTTATATAGCTGGTGACACCGGTAAATATGAACACAAACGTTATGAGAGCTGTAACGACATTCAGAATACCCAGAGGCCGGTTGAAATCATTTGGATCTTTCATAGCATTGCGTAGCGGCAAAACCAAAGCTATTCCTTCATATGAAAATAATGAGGTACCAAAGCTTAAAGCCATATGGGGAATATTAGTGATTAAGTCTCGGTCTTCCGCTGATGGCATTCCTTCCATGAAAGCCACTGCCAGAGTGGCTATTAGGCCAAAAACAAGGCAAATATTGCCAATATTTGATACTGGGGAAATATGATTCAAATCATTGAATAAAGACGGTACCATAACAAAAGGCATACAGAATAACATGGTTAAAGGTTGGCCGTAATCTATATCGTACGTTTTTAAAACCTAATGAAAGTTAATTATAGATGGGTCCACTCAGAATTGCATCAGTTTCTTACCTGATATAAATTCTGTGTAATAAATAAAATATATATCGAACAAAATCCGAATTGAGTTACGAACAAAAAACTTTCAGTTATTGTTCTCATAAGTTTAGCTATGCGCTTGAAATAGCCGGGTGCGTATTGAAAACACTTTTCTGTTGTGTCAGGGTATTCAAAAATCTGGGCGCCCTCTGTTTTTCTCACTGCATCTAATGAACAATAAATCAACAATCGCTCACAATGAACGCACATAATCGCTACTATGGGCATTTGTATTGAAGTGTACACCAAGCCACCATTCATAAAACAATCACCCATTGCATATAGTCCCGCTCCGACACAGCCTTTAAACAAATGGGTTGCTGTCACAAAATTACTAAAAATTTAAATTTTAATCAAGACTTTTTTAATCCTTAAAATTCATATTTCCAAAGTATATTTTAGTATATTTGTACCATATACAGATTTATAAAACATACCGCTGTAAGAACCTTAGGCACTCCATTATTTTTATGGCTTTTACTATGTCTTATGATATGTGAAAAATTTTTCTTCTTTTGCGAATAACAAATTGTATTTGTTGATCCTTCTATTTCAGACATTGACAGATAACAGAAAAATAATTAGTTCAACAATTTCAATTGAACACCTATTTTAGTGTTCGTAACCATAAAAAAAATCACCAGAAATAAAACTAAAAGGTTAAGAAAGTTATCAGTGTCGGCATATTAAATAAATGTGTTTATAAAGTCAGTAAATTATATTGCTATTATTTATATATGATTATTAGTGGTAACGAAGAAGAAAATGATTACTGAAATAATCTGGAATATGGAGTACATTGATTTCCTTATTTTTGCTCCTTAAACAGTATGGTTAGCCCGGCTAAATACGGCACAATTTTCGGGTGTTTAAAATTTTCATCCTAAAAAGCCTGAGCTAATCATGTATCTTTTAATTAACATTCGTACTCGTCAAAGGCTAAAGTTGATACGTGCTTTGCATTACGTAAGACTTTCGCCACCACTTCCGTTGTCATCATTCATGCCGAATGAAGAAACTGAAAAAAGAATTAACATGTTTACATTTTTCTGTGAATGTCAAAGCTCAAAAAGTAACAGCTGCTTCTTCTCTCCGATAAAAGAAACAACATACCCAAAAAAAAGGTGTAAGTGCATAGAAATTTTAAAACTAATTATTTTATTATATAAATTATTTTTTAGATTTTCTATCTATTTATGTTTGCAAATGACATATTGATGCTAAGAAGACGAACGATATGCTTTATTTTCTTCGTTATCTCACAACTCTTCTTAAATATATAAACTTTTATCACCAGAAAATAATTGCATATGAAAAATGTTTCTATCTTACTTATTGTTCGGGTGATTTTGAATTACGTATGCTATCGTTGCCTATTATTTGTTATTAACCCTTGGTTTTTTTTTTTTTAATGTACGCACAACGATTGCGAAATACGTTCACTCACGTCTATTAAATAAGACGGGCGCGAAATGAGCACTTAACACGTTTTTGTGGTAGTATTGGTTTTGTAGCTAGTTTGGTTGTTTAGAGTTGCATTTGTAAGAGAAAACCGCTGCAAATGAAAAAAGAAATTGCAAATACAACTGTTTACTTATAGCTGACAACAAACAAAAAAGTTTTAAATTTGTGAAAACTAAATAATATATATATATATTATATATATATATACGAATGCGATAAAGCACTTTTAATGGAGCAATGCGTTCATATATAACTTTAAATCCTATCCCTGATCACAATGACGATTCAGTCCCATTGGAGGCTGACACAATGAGGCGTCATTTTAAAGACAATGGGTAGCCGCGTTACCATATTATTTTAGAGGTAAATATAAATAAGAACAAAAAATGGTTTTAGATCCGAAAGAAATCACCGTTAAGAAATCACTGTAATAAACAACAAATTTACAAAAATTAGCAATTTTTGTACTCTTCAAAATCTGCTTAAATTTGATGATACCATCGAGAGCCTTTTTCTGTATTCATTTATCCATAGTTTGGAAATTACCATTTACGATTCTCGAATAGAACTCACTTTTAAAATAAAAAAAATGTAAGTTAGTATAAGATAAACAAATGAACTTAAAATTGAAAAGAAGCGAGAATCATTTCTTCTTGTGCTGTTTTTTCTTTTTGTTTTATTTTTTTATAAAAAGTCTCCAAATTTGGAGACTCATCCCGAAATTAGGAATAACACCACATTGTGTTTTCTCCTTAAAACCTGACATTCATCAGTTTTGAAACATAAGGAAGAGAAACTTCCGTGCCTGATTCTAATTGGCGGTTTTATGTATATTTCGACAGATATGTCTTTACATTCGAAGCGGGATTTTTTAATTCACCTTTTCCGTGAGGAGAGTTTCGCAGTTAATCTGACAACACTAATCTTTTTGATGAATAAGATTCATTGCTTATCTGGCAACACTAACCTTTTTCATGAACAAGATTGAATTTTTGTTGAAAAACAATGCAGTTAACCCAACAGCGAAAAATGTCTGTAAAATCGGGAAAGGTAAAGAGTACCACAAAGTCTTCAACATTTCCAGAACAAGAGGGTTTTTTAAAATTAGTTGTAGATCCCGCTGAGGAGGCGAAGATTCAGCATCCGCAGGAGACCTCAAAGTTGGTTGCAGACAATGGATTGGATTTGGATGTTAATGATGGGTTAGCTCGGGAAAACACTGACCACGAAACAGCTTCAGATAATTTGCCATCTTCTAAAAATAGAAAGAAACGTAAAAAGGGCATCATCTATGTTTCCAATCTTCCCAAACACATGAATGTAACGCGTATAAAAGAGATTTTGGGTGCATATGGCAAAATTGGTCGTGTATATTTACAACCGGAGAAATTACCAAAAAGTAAGTAACAACACATTTACCTTTCAAACCGTGTTCTGCTTGCAATGGTAAGTGAGAAAATTTTAAAATTTTTATATTTATTTAGGTTCTGATAAAAAGACGAAAAAACGGAAACCATTTGCTCGCCACTTTACTGAGGGCTGGATAGAATTTGAATCTAAACGAGTAGCCAAGCAAATTGTTCCTCTCCTTAATAATAAGCAAATATCTACACGCAAGAGATCGCAATTCTATGACTGCTTATGGAGTTTGAAGTATTTGCCGCGATTTAAATGGTATCATCTAACTGAACGAATGAATTACGAACAAGCTGTTTACAAACAAAGGCTTATGAATGAAGTATCCCAAGCTCGGAAGGAAACAACATTTTTCCAAAACAATTTGGATAAGAGCGAGTTAATAAAACGGCGGGAAAAGAAATTGAAAAAAATGGCAAAGACGAAAGCACAATAACGTTGATTGACCGCAGCATCTGAAGGGAGAAAATTAATTTGATGGCAATTCGGATTAATAAAGCACGTACGCTTAAATTTATAACAATTTTTAATAAAGTTGAAAACTTAAAAGATCTAAAGAGATCATAGATAAATTTATTTGAAATACTTATTTTTTCTATTATCTTTTTTTTTTCTTTTTTCCTCTTAAAAAATGTTACACAAATCTTTAACGTAGGATCACAACACTAGAAGATATAAAATATGTATATATATATATAAAAAATTGATAAAATTAAAATTACATACATTATTACTTAAAGTGCTATTAAGAAAAGTTGAATATATAAAAAATAGTTGTACGCCAAACGATAAATTAATGAAAATTAACAAGCAATGAAAATTATACATAAAATGCTCTTACTATCTCAACTATACTTTCGTAGGTTCCGGTTACTATGCCCAAAACGGCCACTAGCAAAATCGCCATATTCTTGAAGTAAATCCACAATGTAAGCGATTTGGGAATTTGAGCTTTTACTACGAAATCTATAAAAACAGGTATAACAAATGCCAAAGCAGTTGAACAGAACGCACCAATTAATGAAATGAACAGATGCAGGTTCGGCACCAACAAAGCGACGCCAACTAATTACGTGATTAAAATTGGTAGAGCATTAATATTTGAAATTTTCTTAAAAAGCTTAAGACTTACAAGTCATTAGTATTAAAATAAAGCGTAAAGCTACTTGCGTTTGTATGGGATGACTTTGAGCGTAACTTAAATGTTGCTTTAACGGCGGCCATAAAATCTTAATCATTACGAAAAATTGTATGGGATAACCAAAAAAGACTCCAAGGGCAGCCACAATTTTAATAGCTTGAGAGAAACTAATTTTTTTTTTTTTTTTTACTTTTGTTTAAAAAAATTATTTTTTTCATTTAGTTTTTTAATATACCCACATTTCTTCGACGTTCAAATTTAGAGTAATACTGCCTTGCACTTCTTCACCCCATTTCACGTAGCTGGTGAAACCCGTAAACATGAAAATAATAGTTATGATGGCCATTGTGATATTTAATACACCAAAACGACTGCTAAATTTTTCCGGTTCTTTCATCGAGTTGCGCAAAGGCAAAATTAAAGCTATACCTTCATACGAAAATAATGCTGTACCGAAAAACAATGACATCTGAGTGCCCGATGTGAATAGATGTCTTTCGCTAAGCGAATGCATCGGCCCACTTGTAAAGGCTATTGTCAAAGTCGCTATTAAGCCAAATATTAGGGCGACATTGGCAAACGCGGAGACAGGCGATATATATTTCAAATTGGTCATCAATGACGGTATCATAGCCGGAAGTAAAGCAATTAACATGGTCAAAGTAGGACTAATATCTAGACCATGAATTTCTAAAACCTATTGAAAAAATCAATATTTAATTCGGATTTCGTAATTTCGTCTTTCATAATTCGGAATAACTTACTTGATGTAAATTTTCAGTAATAAACACAAAATATATTGAACAAAAACCGAATTGAGTTACACACAGGAACATTTCCACTATAAGTCTCATTAGTTTTGATAAACGTCTTAGCGGGGCCGGACCGTTTTCGAAACATTTCTCCACCGTTTCGGGATAATCGTAAAATGTAGCGCCCGGTGTTCTCTCTACCGCTAATATCGAACCGTCAATCAACATTTGCTCACAATGGACGCAAATCACTGCCAAAACCGGTAACAATAGTGTCGCGCCCGCCAACCCACCATTTTTAAAACAATCGCCCATCGCAAAAAGTCCAGCTCCTACGCTGCCTTTAAATAAATGAGTCGCCGCTTCTAAATTGCTAAAAATTACAAAAACAAAATTTTCAATATATTAAAAACATTACAAAATTTATGCGAGTAAAGATGTATGAATGCGTGAAAGCCTTTCTCAACTTTTATGAAATATATCGAATCTAGATTAAGTTAAAATTCGGAGTCGATTCAGTCAGATTCAAAACTCGCGTGTTAGCAAAATGTGGACAATATTTTGAATTGAAAGTTAACATCTACAGTCTTGGCTGAATTCCTTCGAGGTAGATTGGAAAGTGGGCATGAAGGGCGTGAATAGTAGTTAGTTAGTCCAGAGAATCTAAAAAACTGAAAAATGCTTTTTATTACACATTTTTGTGTATACGCATCAATAGCCGAAGATCGCAGCATTAAATATCGATCCTATATATAACTATCGTCTGTGTACATTAAGAGGCCTTGCCTTAAAGGTCCGGGATTCACTGTCAAATGCTTTCAAATAAATTTCGAACATTTTTTTATACGAACCTTGTTTTGTGGCTTTTTTTTGCAACGGCTTCTATGTCTTCTGTTTTGCCATTTCCATTTTCGATTTTATTACCAGGCTTTTCTATATCTTTGGCATTTTCCAAAGGTATCCCCATTGTTGATATTCTCGTGAGACTTGCTGCGTTTGTTGTTCTTTTTTTTCCGTTTCTGAATTCACTTGGAATTATCACAGATTAATAAAAATTGTTCTTCTTTTTTTTTATTTTTTTGTATATAAAGAAAAAAAAAAGAAAAAATATTTTATTATTATTTGTAAATTAATTTTTTAGTATTTTTCGCTTGTTTCTGAAAATTGTAATTAAAATTTTGAAGAAAAATTTTTATAATATTACTAAGGCGGCATTTGCAAGCAAGCAAGATCTTAACATAAATTCGTCGATTAACCGTTAGCTAAGGCAATTATCAGGTGTAGGAAACAAGCTTATAAAAGAAGAAGAAATTTAATCGATCGATAATGAATTTTGCTCACCATAAAAGAAGATGGATTGAATCAGATGCATACTCGTCGGAGATGCACTTAAGATGTACATATCCTTGAACAGAGCAATAGAGTGAAATTGTTTGAAACATTTTCGTCAATGCGATAAAAGTGTAGGAGATTTCAAAGTCTTTCCTTTTATATTGCAATTAAAAGTGAATGGCGCAAGTGCTCCACATTAGTCTTTGCGCGAAGTTCATAACTCAGCTAAATCCATTTATAGCTTCAAGTAGTGGCATAGTGCACACTAGCAAATGATTGTTGTGCCAGCAATTATAGATGCGATAAAGCAATCGCGTCATGTAATCGTAAACTTTAAGTAAATTTGAGCATCGATATGAGTAACAGATCTTAAGAAAGGTCTATCTATGCCAATTAAAACCCCATCAATCGCATATAAAGATCGAATTAGAATTGAATTCGAAACTATTGCGAAACGCAAAGGCGGAAGCCTTTCAAACTATATAGGAGTTAGCGCAAGGAATCGTAATGTCTCCGAAGGTGTAACAGTTTAAGTTTGTTTTTAATTTGAGCGAAGTGAGGCAAAAGAAAAAAATTAGGGGGTGGCCGGAGCCTAGTGGTCAGGCATCCAAGCCTTGACATTTGAAGCCACGAACACTGACTTTGGAAGTGGCACTCAGACGAATCTGAGTTGGCCATGAAGATCTGCGTTCTAAGTTCTAAGTTATGCGCATAAGTCATAGGCCTGGTTGGCATAAGTTAAGACTTAAAAATTTGTCTGCGGCAAATGTCTACTGATTAAGCCAAAGTTGTTTATTTCGTTGGAAAAACGTTCGCTTAAGATCAAAAGACCAATCGGGGAAAAATGATAAGTGCTTGGGTATGACGTGTGGTATAAATGACATGAAGTTTTCTAAATTTATTATACCCCAACAAATTACCCTAGATTGACGGTGCAAGGGAGGGTTGGGGAGGGTGGGGGGTGTCAATATTTTTCCCCTTGGAATGAAGACGTGACGATCTAAGATAGGGTCTACTTCAGCGAGAGATTAATAAAGGATCCCATAAAACTATAACTGAAGGACTCTATAACAAGCACGATGATCAGTAGCATAGTAATAGCATGGATAACATAACTAAGAGAATTTCATTTGATCATACAGTTGTTTTCAGACTGCTCTACTGCGAACTGAGTGCGTAGCAGCCGAAAATAGGGATTTTATTGAGTGATTGCTTAGCTTAGCAGTCAATCGAAGTCATCGATTTTCAATAAATGACACGAAAAACCAAAATTAAATTAAATTAATTTTAATGTTAATTTTTTCTCAAATATCGTATGCATTTTTTGCACGACATCTGCAGCTATTAATATAAACCATTCAAAGCGTATCGGTCGTAAGATATTATTCGCGACACGTAGCACTTTAGTAAATATTAAATTCCATACACAAAGTATGTCTGTCTTTGCGTCTGCAATTATGGACAAGTCCCTTGTCCAGTTTAACGGATTTGGAAAAAATTAAAAAAAAAAATCATTTAATTAAGTAAATATAGGATAACAATTTAAGATAATGGAAAAAGTTTTCAACTTATGATTAACTAAGAATGGACTCAGAGATCGAATTAAATGATTTTTGAATTTAATCTAACGAGCTTTTCAAAAACACAAATTCATATTTCTAGAAGTAAGGCGGAGGGACAGAAAATATGATTAAAGCAGTTTTGCTATTCATGCTTATCAAGAAGAAGAAGAGCACGAAGAAGAAGAAACAGAAGTTAAATATGCTTTAGATGAGTTCTTCTATCCCATAACAAAATTTTGCCAACACAACTCAACCATCGTTCAATGTAGGATATGATTGCCTAAGATTAGAAAGCGATACTAAGTCAAGGGCTACATTTTAGCTATTTAGCTAAAATCGATCGAGTTATGTATCTCTAAGTCTGCACTATACACCTTGCAACGTATCGTATAAACGACAATAACAAAGAAACTTCTTAATATGTGAAAAAAAAAAAAAACAAAAAAAAAAAACATGTTTAATGTAATGCACTGGACTAGTAGTATTATCCAAGAACCGGTTTTTCATAAATAATTAAAACATATTCTCCAATCGATAAATAATTGTTGTTTCATTTTGAAACCACTAATGCACAATTTACTGTTTGCAGTTATACAAAGAACAAATGTATCAACCGCTTAAATTGTTCTTAACACACATAGGTGTAAGTGCATAAAAATCAAATGAAACGAAAACGCGGGCAAGGGTATGTGAGAGTACGAGAAAAAGAAACAAAAAAAAAAAAAAAAAAAAATCGTTGTAGTAAAGTACGAAATTTTTTTTAATTTTTTTTTTTTTTTTTTTTTTTTTTCAAAACCTATTGCAGTCTTATAAAGTAATTGTAATTTCTATTTGTATTTTCTTATATAAATTGTTAATTAATTGAAAAGTGTTCACGGAAATATATGAAACACAAATAATTAAAATCATAATAATTCGTTTTCGTTATGCCCCCTAATGTAATAGGCGAATACGTTCAACTTGTTCGTCTATTTGTCACAGATCAAAAGAATATTTCTTGAAAAGCTGATCAAAGTATTTGATTAGGATCTAACCGATCCTATCGTTTGAGGTTGGGACTTAAACGATTGCGAGAATTCTTTAAATTGTTTCTCATCAAGCTTGAAGACGGGCTTAATCCATCCATAGCTCCTATGTATTTCCCCAATAAAGAAAAGAAATTGACAATCATTTGAAATTTGAACGAAGGCTTTAATGACTTCCGATCCGCAGAGACGGCATAGGCTGACAGTAGAGTGCAAAATTTTAACTTGCAATTTACCAGAAAGAAAAAATCATTTATTAAAGCAATTGTTAGAGATGTACTAACCTTGTCCATCCGTTTGTTACATGCGGAAACAGACACTAAAGATTCGTTCAAATAGGTTTCAGAATATAATTCCGTTTAATTGATTTAATTATGTTGCAATGAAAAAAAAACAAAAAAAAAAAACAATATTTTTGCTAATTATTTACAAAGAAAAAAAAAAAAGAATTAAAAATTTTTTTTTTTTTTTTTGCTAACCGATATTTTTGTATATTATAATATATAAATCATATTAAAAGAGTTTTAATGCCAACTTGAACTAAAACTTAATCGGGCTGTAGACGCTTTCCATTAAATGCACGTGAGATGACGATCATCGAAAAGTTCTGCTTAAGGTGAATATATTCTATATGAGTACACGAGTACATGTCTATTTGTTTTTCAAATTTTTATAAAAATAATGAAAACTAGTTGAAGTGCAAATCGTGATACAAGCTTACAACACTTTTAAAAGCAATAATAATAATAATAATAATAATAGTAATAAGATAATTAATTTAAATGTATTTCTAATTAAATTATTTCAAGATTGTTTTACTAAAGCGTTATTATCGCATTAGTTATTCCCTCGTCATTTATCTCATCATAATTTAACAAAAAAAAAAAAAATGTTTAGTTCTTCTTTAAACGGTTATAATTTCGATCAAATTTATTTCTTAGTATCAGGGGATTTATATTAGAATTTTATGACTACTACCCTGCTTTAGTTATGAATAATTAACTGTAGAGATATATCGTGCGGTTTTGATTTATAATTATACATATATATACGAAAGATATATATATATATATATATATATATATATGTATATATATATATGAACTAATAATAAAAATGCATTCAATAATTTATGAATAATTGCAGTCTTTTTTTTCCCGGGAAATATGGAAAAGAAAAAGTAATCTCGCCTTTTATTATAAGATAAACTCAGATTGGAAGGGGATATATCAAGTTTTTCTTACGGAAGTTTATAAAATGATAAGCAAAAGGTTCATATTTTATTATTTATTCATTAAAAAAAAATAAAATAAATTGAATGATAATTTGAACAAGAGACTGAGAAAGAGAGAAAGAAAAATAAAGAAAGACAGAAAGAGAGAGAGAAAGAGAGAGAGAGAGAGAGAGAGAGAGAGATAGAGAGATAGATAGATAGATAGAGAGAGAGAGAGAAAGAGAGAGAGAGGAAGAGGGAGAGAAAGAGAGAGAGAGAGGAAGAGAGAGAGAGAGAGAGAGAGAGAGAGCTGCGATCAAAAAGTATCAAAGTTTTATCGTTCGTCTTGAAGAGAACTCAGTTATACGGTACGGTATCTCTCAGCGTGTTATTAATCGAAATTAATTTATCAATGGACGTCTGCTTTGTCGGTTGAAAAGATTAAAGCAAAAAAGCTGATGCTTAACAGAAATATTCTTAGTTTTGATCCGATCGGAATATTCCTCCCACCTTGGCAAAAATTAAGAACACTTTGGAAAGTAATCGGAAAATGTTAATGGGTTTTTAAGCATAATCAGGTCCATAAAATAAATATCGATTTAGTTCGATCGATTCAATATATTTATTTATTTATTTATGGTCCATGATTCCGTACAAGATGTTATCGTCGAGATAATCGATCGGTTATATATGGCTCCGACCAAAGTAATATGGCTTTCTGGCGATTTGAGAATCCGTTCCTAGAAATTGATCCCTGATTAAACAGATGATGAAGACATGTTTCTCCGATGCTTAAGGTCGTGCTGCTTTAGGGCCAATATAAATTTTTATTTTTTTATGGCTACATACAGATCAGAGGTTTTATATGCGAAAAATTTTTTAGCCCCCGAACAACGAATGAGAATGTAATGACTTTCTTAGTCGACTTATAAGAATATCACAAAGTATTAGCGGAGACTGTATACAATGAGTCAGCATTTAATTCTAAATCGATTAATTCGCCGATTTGTTATTTTTTAAATCTGACGATCTGATTGACGATCATTTTTTTTATGAGCTCCTTTGTCTTTCTGTCCGGCCGCCGTTACCAGAATAATTTTTGCTAATGGAGTTTGCACTCTATAGTCAAGGTAAGAAAACTGCTAATGTGTTCGATATGTAATTGCATTGCGAGCGAATGTCTGGCGCGTAGTACATCCGCACGATAACATAGAGTGACACTTAGCTTATCTCGTGTACTGTTCAGGTACAGTGGGATTTAATTTTTCAAAAAGACTCGGAATCAAAAAGTATTTCCAGCTTTCCATTTAGCATTTTTTACATTTAAAACAAGATTTAATTAATGCTTCAGGGTATTCTCTTGAAAAACAATGACTGTTGTTGAGGGTTTTTTAAGAGAAATAATTCCGAACATTATTATGTCACTGGATTTACTGACAACTACTTATGCAATGCTTATGTTTGCCTATTAATAAAACATTTCTATTTTCAATATTTATCTGCATCAACTGATAGATGATGCAAAAAAGCATTTTCCTAATTTTACTCGCACTCTTATAAGGCGCACTTTGCCCACTTGAAGAGAATAAATTTCCCTTCGAAATTGTGCTGTAATTCGTTAGCTCTTGAATGAAGGGACTTTGTTTGACATTGTACGCCTCCAAAAATATTTCTATATAGAGACTACACCACTTGTGGTACAAAAGTATAATAGTAAGCTTATGAGGATGCATACAGCGCCAAAGAGGACTTGAGGTAGACATACCTGTTTATTATACGCATAGACTCGAAATCACTCTCTGAATGGATCTAAGCTTATCTGTCCGGGTGTTCATCTTCTATTCTTCTTGTGTAATATATATTTTGATGAAATTTTGTACACCGACGGGTTTTGCTTCGGATTGGACCAATTCTTCGATGACTTCCCCTAAAGCGTCTTATTTTGAAAAATCGTTGTGTGACTGTAACTGTAGGGTGCTGTAAGACATTTAATGGTGGCCTTTGGTCCACTAAAGTCTTTTTACTTGTATTTATCTATTGTCGATGTATATGTGTATGTATGGGTTTAGTTTATTTACACAAACCATAAATAGGAAAATTTACTACGAATGAAATTCATTTGTTTTAATTTCGCGATTTAAGAGATTTTCGTAGGGGTAAGCGTCAACTATGGCTAAATAGTTTGAAAACCCCTTCGGAAATTATGCAAAATACAAAAGCTCTATGGGATTCAGATTTTATCCATTTTTGCAATCGTTGATTCAATGTGCGAGCGATGTGCGAATAGAGACGTCTGTGGAAAACAGCCTCAAAGCTTAACTCATACTCTTCTCAATTCATGAAACTTTCAACTTCTCCTAATCGTAATGGGAAAACACTTTTCTCCCCTATCTTGATTAGCGACTCCACTCTTCTGTCGAAAGCCTCGATTTGATATTTTTAGGCATAAGCTTTTAAGCATATATTTTTAATTAGACGTTCACCATTTTTGCGTACAACTTTTTAGGTTATGTTCAAATATTTCTTTCAGTTTTTCCTGCTTTCTCCTATTCACTAAATATGATCTCAAAATTACGCAAATTTATTAAAAGTCTTAACCGACGCAAGTAACTTTACCTACATTACGGCCATTGTTGTAATGGTCTTCATAGACGCAAATTAAAACTTCTTAGGAAAATATGTATCTGGATGTAAGCGTACATTTTACGGCAATGCCTCTCCGATGCGCTAAAGAACTGATTATCGTTGTGGTCAATCCTTTTTCTGGTCGCAAATTCAAAGATTTAATGCTTGTTACAAATAGACGTGAGAACAGAGTCGAATTCCTGAAAGCAATTTTTTTTCAAGAGCCACGAAGGCTCTATGAAGTTAAGGTGAAAATTTTAGATATTGAAGAGAATATTGAGAAGAATTAGCAAGAATTGATTCCGAAACTTTCATATTATAAAAGTTTTTGCTTTCAAACATTAAAAAGATTCCTGTAATCAGTGCGGGCATATAGCAACGAATATATAATATTTTCAATGCATTGACTGATACCAGAAACTTTCGAGTGTACACATAAAATATTGATTCATAAAGCTCTACCGTATTGAACAAAAAATCAACTTGCTTTGAAATTCTAAGACAGCTGGAGGTAAGTCTTGTCGGCAATATCTAAAAGGGATCCCAAGCTCTTTTTGCTCTTTCTGGCTCTTTCTGGGAAATTTGAAACTTATATTCAATATCGTACGTTATCGAAATGTAAGTAACAAGGACTTGGAAAATGTTTGAATCAACAACATGATGATGCCAAATGTCTTCCTGTGTTTTGTTTTTTTTTTGCAACAAAAATTTATTGATCGCCACAACTGACTGAGTTATAGAATTCTCAGTAAAATCAGTTGACCATTTCTCTTTAGTTTTTCTCAAGGAAAAAGTATGCCTTTTGTGACACATTAAAGACTCGATAAAGATCTTAAAGAAGAAATGACCGTTCGCAACGCTCCTATTTTCGTTTTCTGGTAATAAAAATAATATTAAAAAAATAAGGGAACGGAATAAATGAAAACACTGTAGTAGAAGACGGCTTATCATTAAATGCCCTAAACAACGCTCCATTTATTCATATAATGACTTTTCAAAATAAGGTTTTATATGGTTAGTGGCCGGAAGAATGGTTCAATGCGAAACATATTTCTGTAGCGTTTGTCCTTGGGCCAAAATACGTCGCTGTATCAAATCAATTTTCTCAAAATATCTTAAAAACTGTGACCTGTAGGCTGAACGCAAGAAAACAAGACGGATGGGCGGACGGACGGACGGACGGACGGACAGATGGGCTGATAGACAAGCTTAGATCCATCCATACGGAAAGTGATTCTGATCCGATCGGTATGATAAAAGGGATAGTGCTACCCAAATCCTTCTGGATGTTGCGCACATCCGCAATAGCTTAATACAACATTGTACCGGGAATGATGTAGGGTGTAAAAATTAATATTTTCGTTCTTCACAAATAAGATGCAGACAATCTTTTATATTACTTTCAGTTCTTTGAACGGATGTTTTCATACACTCTCTTATCCTCCTTATCATCATGAAATGAATAATTTGTCATCATTTCCTCTTTTTTTGTAGGAGGTTGTAGGAGGTTTTGTTACTGATCGATAAACAAAATGTTTTTATGAAAAATTGCAATGATTTATCTCGGTTTTTTTTCTTTTTTTTTTAAAAAGGATGAGTAGGTAAAGGAAAGAATTTGATTGAACTGAACCGCATTATGGTCACGCATTTGAGTTTACTACTAATCCTCGCGAGTCCTAGATGCGTTCGTGCCTATTGCAAGAGTTGGTTGCAAAAGACTAATGTGCGTCAATCTTTTGCGTAGCGTGGGTTAAGGAGAGCTCGTCCTTGTTTTTGGCATTTCGCATTTGATTCCTTTTTAGTTTTTATAATTTCATCGAAAACTATTCCGAAATTAACAATTATCGGGAAGAAGAACGTGCTTGCTATTCACCTTTTTTCACGCACGCACAGCCACACACACGCACACACACACACACCCACCCACAAACATAGATATATAAATGCATACACACACACACTATATATATATATATATATATATATGTATATAAACAATCCATTAAATAACACGTAAATGCGCACCGAATTAAATGATAAATTAAATCAAATGACACGTTTTATTTAAATGATTTGTTTATTGAAGTGTTTATAAATTTTATAAAAAATCTCTTCTTTTTTTTTTCAAACGTTCCGAACACGTTCAGAACCCAGAACAGACTCTCAATGCTTTTCCATAAACTTGGCTTAAAAAAACAATTCACACAACTACTGCAATATGTTTAACAAAAAAAAAAAAAAGAAACGAGACAAATAAAAAAATTTAATAAAATGCACACAAATACAATTTGTGTAAATATTAAAGTTGAAGTGAAAAATAACAATAACAATAACAAAAATAAACAGTACAGATCGATATTTGTAGAATTAAAAGAAACACACATTCAGTACATATTATATATATATATATATATATATATATATATAGTATAAAAGTATTTCAGATTAAATGTGTATTAAGTAAATATGACGAAACAAATTATTGCAGAGCAATATGTTTCTTTATTATTTTCTTTCTTTTT